>NW_024121455.1:1963855-2373855 GCF_016745375.1 Pimephales promelas
AAAAAAAAAAAAAAAAAAAAAGATTGATGATTGGAGAAGCTCAGCAAGGAGCGAGATTTTTTAGGTCTGTACATTGGCAGATGGCAGAGTTGTCTATATTTAACCAAATGAGTATAATGAAATATCTGTTTCCATTGAGCGGTTCTTGTTGGAAAGGGAATGTTTGTTCACGTTTAGCCCTCAGTCTGAGCTTATCCAAATACTATTGTTGACCAGCAGACTGATATTTGTGTGTTAGGGCTGCAAATAAAAGTGTCTGTTAGACTAACAGGTGTGGCTCTGTTTTAAAGTCGTCAAATGTGCAGCTCCTTCTTTGCTTGGATCGAGGGGGGGATCTGGGATTGTTGTCGGATGGCTTGGGCTCAGCAGACCAATATAGCTATATAATTTCATAATTTAAGAGTAATTGTGTACGTGACATATCACAGATGAACAGGCTTCAACAAGACCAGAAGTGAGGTGAAATCTCCTAATGACCCACAGTTGTCAGTCATGGGAACTGAAACTGACACCTCAGTACATTTTTACCAACATGAAGACATTTTGAGAGAGAGAGGCATGCACACATACATTTATTATCAGTCTGTTTTTCATTTTTTAAAATTGCTTCCCCCCCTCTTCAATTTGCTTTTACAAAAAAGAAAAATCCTTATCACACTTCATGGGACATTTCACAGGAGGTGTGGCATGCCTGAAAAGAAAAATAACCTGTTTTGACCTGGAGAAACGCTTCAGCTTCGACCCGTCTGACAGGTAACGATTCTGCTTTGTTAGCAAAATGTGACAGTAGTTTATACATCACAAACACACACACACTGAATCGACACATTTTACCAGTCGCGCCAGTCCAATAAAGGACAGAGACTTCTGGAGATATTAACAACTTCTGGTTTGTTTCCTCATGTTGTGTCTGTTAATTGTTATAATAATTTAAATGAAGATAATCTTTCTCATGCACCACCTTTTTGATGTGTACATGCTGTCTGTCACTTTATACAGCATATTAAATTCAATTTGATGGGAAGATATCAGCGAGCAATTTAGGACTAACCCTGCTGACTCACATGATTCACATGATGTCATCTGTTGCCTGAGCATGGGAACAAGGCCCGCCCCAATCTACAGAAACCAGTTTTACAACAGCACACTCCTGCCTGTTCTCTATCAATCTCTCACTCCATGTGGAAAAAAAAAAACTATCATTTTATATATTTTTCACTGTATACTGTGCAAAAGTCTTAGTATTTTCACCCAAACAAATGCCAGCTACTCATATCTTTCGCTGTAGTGTGTTAGGAAATAGTTTACATTTCCATACATTACTTTGGACATTAGTTTTAATCCAGTGACGTTTTGTACGCACAAGGAGTCAGCCGGTCTCTGCTCCACACTGTGATTACAAGAAACAGAAACCCAGAAGAACTTGCGCAACGTCTCCACGATGCTCGAGGAAACCGACCTTCAAAGCCGTGCAAGTTGTTTTAACGCAAAGGTGGTCACACCAAATATTGATTTGACCAAGTTAATAGAAGTTAATTGATAGGCATTTTTACACAACTGCCAAAAACTCGTCACAGTACTGTAGCTTTGCAGGAAGGTTGCCACAGTTCTTCTGGATTTGCCTTGTAAAAGTATTCGGTAACACTTTATTTCGATAGTCTCTTTAGACATTCTACCAACTATAAGTAACTTTTCAACTACATGTCAACTAACTGTCATTAGAGTATTAGTAGGCTGTAGTAGACTGTTAGGTTAGGGTTAGGTGTTAGGGTTCAGGTTAGGAGAACAAGTTGACTTGTAGTTGCTAAGTTACTTACAGTCAGTAGAATATCTGTTGGGGGACCAACAAAATAAAGTGTTAGCAGATATTAAGCACACCGTCTACTGATACTCTAATCTAATGATAGTTAGTTGACATGTAGCGGCAAAGTTACTTATAGTTAGTTGAATGTCTAAAGTGGACTATCGAAATAAAAATTCATACCCCCCATTTTGATTTAGCTTTAAATGACTTTTTTCCACATCAATCTACACGGTTCACCCCATTACAAAGCACTGGAAAAAAAAAGAGAACTGTTATTGTAAACACTTATTATATCAACCTTGCAACATTAAAAAGAAGAAACTGAAATAATGATGTTGCATATTCATAGACTTATCTGAGTACTCGGTTGAAGCACCTTTAGCTTTGCAGATGTGAATTCTTCAGATCCTCTGTCAGTTAGGATGGGGATCGTCGGTGGACAGACATCTTCAGGTTTCTCCAGAGATGTTCGACTGGGCCACTCAAGGACATTCACAGAGTTGTACCTAAGCCTGTGCGTTGTCTTATCTGTGTGCTTGGCGTCATTGTCCTGAGGGAAGGTGGACCTGGACCAGGTTTTGATTAAGGACATATCTATATTTTTCTTTCGGGCCTGCCGCTGAATGGCTTTGTTTGTGCTCTGCTCCTATGCATTCTCAGACCCTTTATTGAGAGTTGTGTGCCGACTGATCCAAATCATGTCCCTTCAATTGAATTAGCCACAGGTTAAAGGGATAGTTCACTTTTAAATTAATTTTTGATATGTTTTAGCTTACCTCAAGGGCATCCAAGATGTAGGTGTCTTTGTTTCCACAGAATTTTCAATTTTGATATTTTTAGGTCAAACCGTTCGTGTCTGTCAGTCATATGGGGTCCACCTTAAAGAGCATGCACAGAGAAGTCCAAATTAAACATGCTTTAATGACTCGTAAATGTAAGTACACATTGACGGCCTAAGACACAAAACGAGCGGTTTGTGTGAGAAAACGAACAGTATTTATATCGTTTTTACCTCGTGTAACCACAGCCACGTCCAACTGATCTGACGGCACGGGTGCTTCGGTCTGCGCATGCGCCGGAAGTGATCGCTTGCGTGCGTAGGTCACTTATTGTTTACACAGAGATTTCCGAAGTTTTACCTTTCACTAAACATATTTAGATACATCGAAATCGTCTTCCATTGCGATTTCCTATATACCGCTCGTTTCTTGTCTTAGGCCATCAATGTGTACTTACATTTACGAGTCATTAAATCATGTTTAATTTGGACTTCTCTGTGCATGCTTTTTGGTGGACCCCCTTAGCCTCCATTATGTGACTGATAGACAAGAACGGTTTGACTGAAAAATATCTGATCTGATCAATATCTTTGACTGAAAATACTGTGGAAAAACAAAGACACCTACATCTTGGATGCCCTTGAGGTAAGCTAAAACATATCAAAAATTAATTTCAAAGTGAACTATCCCTTTAAATACATGGTGGTGGGAAGAAGTGGACATTTCAGATTTGATTCATTACCCATCTAATCTTCCAGCTGTACAAAGACAGTGATATAGAGTAGCAGCGAGTCTCTCAGACATGTGTAATGTTTCCTCACTGAAGCCCCTGGGCTGGGCAGGACGTCTCAACTGCATTCACAACATCGGGAAGAATAAAAGACTTTCAAAAGTGATGGAATTTGACATGTGTGTCAAAGAAAAGTATTAAGTCAATGCTATTTTAAGAGTGGACAATTTTGCGGAGACAAATGAAATAGCAATATCTAGTCACTTAAACGAAAAGAATATTTTAGAATGCATAACTATACAAAATACAGTAGTGTTTATTTGCTTTTCATCCATTGGTGTTTACATTTTATTAAACGAAGCCAAGAATGCAACCACAGAAGGATTAAGGTGAATCAAATGTAACAATTAAAGAATCAACCAGTAAAAAAAAAAAGAGAGACATGTCTAAAAGTATAGCTTTATGCTTCCATGTTTAACAGGTTATTTAATTTTTTTTCTAGTGATAAAGTACGTGAATGAGACGTTTAATAAATAACACTGGATCAAACAAACTAATTAAAACTCAATCCATAAAAGCCCTAAACAGTTCTAAAAATGAAGCACCTGACAGACCCCTTTAAGTTTCTATTTGGAGCCTTTTCAGTTATGACATCTTGTGGCCAAGGTGGGTACTACAACATTTCAACCACTTTTGGGGAGCTTCTATTAGTACCTGCCATTGAACATTTATTATTTTTTTTTTCTAAAAGCAAATCAATGCAACAACACACTCCGTTCTCTCCAGATTTAATTTCTGCTCAATATGATAACCAAAACAAATTTCTATGTCTCAAATCTACAGTCACGAAATACAGATTACCATACAAAATCTACAAAATTCAACAATTACAAACAATTTGTTTAACAAATAACAATTGTACAGTATAAATTTATACAATACTGCATTCATATTTTTGGCACCTGACCACGATATAATTGTGATACAGAAATGTTACGTCAGATGTTTAAAAAGAACAAAAAAAAAAAGAACAAAAAAACTACATAAAATATGCATCGAACATGAAATCGAGCAGTTTTGACCTGCCACTTTTCTTTTTTCAATATTTTTACAAAACAGCAGTTGTTCAAAGATTAAAATAAAACGATAAAAACATTCATTATGTTCATTAACAGTATAGCAGAACCAAATGCACTGCGGTGAGGCATTTGACGTTCACAGGGACATCAAAAACACTGAACATCAGCAGGAAGAGGAGGAGGAGTGTGGATCTCTGTGGCTTCGGCATGATTACTAAAAGCACGACAGAGGGTGATATGGGAACTATTAGGAGCTCTGAATAAACGCCGTCTACCTACCGTTGAATTCAAGTGAAATGGACACGAGAATAGGTACCACATGAGTGCAAGGGGCATTTGAAAAGCAATGGGGTCCTACACTGTAAAAATGAATAATACAATTGTGGCAAAAGATTACAAGCAATATTATTAATTTAATTTAACAAATTAGAATTGAGAAATAATTAAATCAAATTAATTCCTTAAAACTTACAACAAAAACATCCATTTAAAGGGTTAGTTCACCCAAAAATGAAAATTAAGTCATTAATTACTCACCCCCATGCTGTACCAACCCCCGTAAGACCTTCGTTCATCTTCGGAACACAAATGAAGATATTTTTGATTGAATCTGAGAGCTGGATCACTCCTCCATAGACTGCCTAAGGGACTGGCTCTTGACGGCCCATAAAGTCATTAAAGAAAAGGTTTAAATATTTCATGTGCCTAGAGTGGATCAATTATAAGTTTATCAAGCGACGAGACTACTTTTTGTGCGAAAAAAACATAAATAACGACTTTATTCCACTATTCCATTACTTCCTTATGGGCGCATGCGCGAGAACTGAGACGAGGACGTTCTCATTCGTCTACTTCTTGTTACCGGCTGCTCACCGCTTAGGAGTTTTACCGCCACCTACCGTATAAGATGATGTGCTGATATAGCTGGAAGCGCAAAACTTTCTGTTTACAAGCAGAGGAAGATGCGCGCTGTGCACTTAAAAGCCTTTAATCTTCTCAAAAAACGACAGTGTTCCTTATAATCCGGAGCGCCTTATATATGGATCATCATTTTATACGGTAGGTGGCGGTAAAACTCCTAAGCGGTGAGCAGCCGGTAACAAGAAGTAGACGAATGAGAACGTCCTCGTCTCAGTTCTCGCGCATGCGCCCATAAGGAAGTAATGGAATAGTGGAATAAAGTCGTTATTTATGTTTTTTTCGCACAAAAAGTAGTCTCGTCGCTTGATAAACTTATAATTGAGCCGCTGTAGGCACATGGAATATTTAAACCTTTTCTTTAATGACTTTATGGGCCCGTCAAGAGCCAGTCCCTTAGGCAGTCTATGGAGGAGTGATCCAGCTCTCAGATTCAATCAAAAATATCTTCATTTGTGTTCCGAAGATGAACGAAGGTCTTACGGGGTTGGTACAGCATGGGGGTGAGTAATTAATGACTTAATTTTCATTTTTGGGTGAACTAACCCTTTAAGTCACCATTATGGTGATTGGTGTTTGGTTTAGGTTTGTTTCAAAATTACGGTTTTAAATTTTACTCATTTTAAATGGTTAACTTTTAAGGAATAACTTGATTAAATATTACTCAATTCTAATTTGTTACATTTAATTATTAATATTGCTTGTAATCTGTTGCCACAATTCTATTGATTAGATTAGCATTTTTACAGTGTATTACCATTTACACACTTTGAGTGATTCAGTAAGAGGCTGTCAACAATTACATCGGTTCAAGGGGTGAACGGGACGCATAGTTAAAGTCTTCATAGTTAATGAAGAGCATAGTTAAACTCTCCAACATGTGAAGGATTATCATTTCAAAAGCGAGCAAATTTACTGCAACTTAAGCTTGATTAAAAAAAAAAAGCCATATAAAAACCACTCACCCACAGAAACATTGAGTGCGTTTAAGGCAATTCAGTAACTTGATGTTCATGTGTACAATCCAGAGATAAAGAGAAAAGTGATTCTAAAAATCAAAGAAGCTTTGAATCAATCAAGCTTTAGTTCTCGTTCAACGACAAAAACGTTCTGCGCCAATGCAAACGATGCATCACGACACCGATAACCAGGGTGAGCGAACAGGGCTGTAACTGATATTCACCACAACACGTGCATACAAACCACACAAATACTCTCCAGTCCACAAATGCAGATAAACTTGATGTTACATGCTTTTGCTAAAAAACATCAATAAAACCCATCGCTGCATTCTAAGATGGAACTCTTGAGTACACTTTTGCATGCGTACGCGTCTGACACTTCAGATTTATATACAGGCCTACGGTTACTAGAGTACAAACATTAGAAAACTGGAAAAAGAGAACGCAGTTCAATTCATGTCGTTTGAACGGTAGACTGTACGACCAAAACCAGACTAATCCACACTAAACTGAATGTGCGCTTCCAGCACTAATAAGGCTCTTCAGATCGGAAGCATAACGTGGGGAAACTTCCTTGTACAGTTACAAAATCTGCATTGGTCCCATGGGATAATAATACTGTGATCTGCCAGAAAGAATCAGTCGAAAGAAACTAAACTATATGATCTAATCTAAATAAAGTTCAAAACGTCCCCGATATTTAGATCACTAAGGCTGAGGTGTTTAGACAAAAAACTAGTGATGCCACTGCTGTCACGTTTGAACAATGATTCAGGCATCGGTTTTAAAAAGAAAAGAATTCTCTTCTACTTATCTTAAATCCCTGTCTTGGTCACGCTTAAACTGTTGCATCTAATACTCAGAGAAAATAAGAATAAAACTATGTATTTCACATGACATTGAAAGCTCTATTCTAATCAGGAAGTGATTGGAGCTCAGATGAACGCTCTAGTTCCCCCGATTCACTCCATCACAGGCCTCTTGCAGAGATAGCACAGCCAATAACTGTGTGTGTGTGTGTGTCTATTACTAGATCTGGCCAAGCTCAGTCTGATGAGACCCAGATGCCCCACTCTGGAAAAAACACCTGACCCGCCATCATTTCCCTGCTGCGACTATATCAAAAACTAAATTAAAACCCATAAATAAATAAAAGGTTGACGCATGAGGCTGTTCTCAGAACTGTCCTGCACTGCTGGGGTCGCACTGTAGCAGACGCACGATGGATGGGTCACTCTTCGCCCCTTTGATGAACTCCTCCAGAGACAGTTTTCCTAGAATAAAACAGGAGAGGACACAGGCTCTTAGAAAATCATATTATTTACAATGGAAAAATGACGGCTAGCTTTCCGATATCCGGCTCGTTGCGTCAGAATCTGAATCAACCTGTGAAAATATGTCTAGAGAAAAATGTGTTATGGAAATAATGGAAGAGGTTTTTTTTAGCTCATTAAATCTAATAAGCCTTCAGGTCTTGGGGTTTAAAAAAGGGCAGGATATGGTCTCCATTTTGACAGTCAAAAAACAAAGAAACATTCGCATTATAAGGTAATGTAAACTTTCATCTTAATCTCAAAATCTAATTTGACTTGGATTTGAAATGTGTATATAATAAAAAAAAAAAAAAATTATTTTAGTATTCATTTTATTGCAAGAAAAATGGCAAAATTGTAATATTGGATATAATCAGATTTTAAATATAGGGGCATCCCTAAAAACATGTAGTGATTGAAGTTCCCCAAAAGTGCCATGCGCAGCATTGGACAGCAGGGGGCGCTGCCGACTCTCAGCGTTCAAAAGTGAGAGGTGGCGAAGGAATGCGAAGAATCAAAGAACACGTGCGGACTGTTACCCAAGTGAGGAGTGATGAAATAGTACAGAACAGGTCCTCTCACACACATGTGATAACATTAGCATACAGCTCATGTCCTTGTAGCTCATGCATGATTATTTTGATAAAAACACTGCTACAAATGAACATGGTCCTATGTTCTTTAATTTCCTCCCTGTGATCAATAAAGTATCTGTCCGAGTGAGACCACGCTTGTGCTGCTTCCGCAAACAACTGCCCACAGATACACAAATATACACACAGTTTCCATCCCATGAGACTCTGGTCACGAGAGAGCAGGAAACGCAAAAGATCATCTGACCACTATTTCCACTCTCTTCTCTGTATACTCCCATCTGTTTGCTTGTTGATCTTCAATTTCCTGTACACGCACGTAGATAGTCTGAAGCCTTGTTTAACAGCTGATGGGGCTCTTCAAATCACTCAATCATGATGCATTTAAATAAGTTGGAGACTTTACATAGAGAAAGCATAGGGGCAGAATTTGTAAAAAATAAAAAATAAAAATAATATATATATATGAAGAGTTCAGATGCAAAAGCCTCTAAATGCCATTTGAAATTTTCTTCTTTAATGACGATTTTTTATCAAACTTGTATATTTAAGTTCAGTAATTTCACTTAAATGGCAATGATAATTATCTATTAATTGTTATTTAAGTGAAATGACTGAACTTAAATATACAAGTTTGATAAAAATCATCATTAAA
Organism: Pimephales promelas; assembly: GCF_016745375.1. The sequence goes on from NW_024121455.1 coordinate 1,972,689, forward strand.
GAAGAAAATTTCAAATGGCATTTAGAGGCTTTTGCATCTGAACTCTTCATATATATATATATATATATATATAAACGGAAATTTTAACATTTAACATAGTGACACCAAAATGTATTTTTACCGAAACCGGAAAACTTAAATCAACACTCAACAAACGTATACAAAAAAAAAAGGAAAATAAAAAATAAAGGTCGTTTTTATATTAAATTTTTAATTATATATTATGTTGCTAATTTGGTTTTGAATTCTTAACATTTAAATGTTGGGTGTAATACAACAGATTTTTAAACATATATTAAATAATGAAAAAATATTTATACAGGTTAAGTAGAAATATCATGAATATCTAATATAGTGCAAATAATGAGCAAAATGCTCCTCTTTAGAGCTCTTTGTCTAGCTAATTAATGAGCTACTGTATGGACTAGGGATGCTCATAATTAACCAGTTTACCGACTTTAAGAATTTTCAAAAACCACCCATGTAATTTTTCATAAACCACTGCCAAATAAATTTAAAGGGGTGATGAACTGAGAAATAAAATTTTCCTTGAGCTTTTGACATCTAAGAGGTCATCATATTATAAGAATATCCTGTAAGTTTCAGAACTGAAAACGTCCTTGTCAGTCTAATAAAAGCTTTTATTGACACCAGGCTCAGCAAACGACTCGTTTTTAAAAGTGGGGAACTCACAGCAGTTGGTGTTTACTTCCAAGTCTTCAATGCGAGACGCCCATAAAAACCGAGCGTTTTTGAGCTGGGCTTAAAACTAGGATAGAAAATAGCCTATTATTTATTCATTTTGATGTTTTTTAATGTAAAAACCAAGCGAACGTCATAGGTTGACCTCAGACAACAAATAAAAAACGTATAATTTTTTTTTTAAAAAGCCAGTTCATGACCCCTTTAATGAAAAAAAGGGGGGGGGGGGGGGGGGGGGGGGGACGACGACGACGAGGGTTTACCATCTCGGTTGGTGTCCATTTGTCTGAAGATCTTCTCTGTTCTCTTCTCAGGTGTGGACTCATCCTCTGGCATCTTCATCACTGATGACACCATCTTATAAATCGCCTGTGGGAAACACAATGCACAAGAGATTCCCTCTATCAAAAAATATTATCACATCACAATATACAGTAATCTCATATATTAATGCTACAATCATCAGCATTATCATACCCCAACTGTGTAAAATGTGAAATTTCAATGATGTAAGTCAGACACCACAATGAATCAAGCAGAATCACTATAACGAGGTGGAAAGCCTTAAAGGGATAGTTCACCCAAAAATGAAACATTATCCCATAATTTCTCACCCTCAAGCCATCCTAGGTGTATATGACTTTCATCTTTCAGCTTTATGATGGCAGTGAATGGTACCTTGAATGGATAGATGCACTTTTTTGGGCTTCAAAATCTATCAATACAGTAATCCATACGGCTCCGGAGGGTTATTGAAACGAAACGAAGCAATGCGTTTTTGTTAGAAAAATATCCATATTTATAACATATTTATGACCTCTGACCTGACATAGGGCGTAAGCATAGCGTAAGCTTAGGTGAGATTAGACACCTATCATGGTTTAAACAAACAAACTCAAGCTCCTGCGCCATTCTCTTTAAAAATTCTCGTTTTAGAGACTTCCAATTGGTGACCAGTGTTTTGTTTTGCTCTATCCACGTCGATACTTCCAGACTATAGACTCATAGATGAGAGAATAATCAGCACATGACTGACTGCAGCGGACACAGACTCTACAGACAGCTAATGTGGCATGCATAAACATCATTTAGAAACATGTGCAGTATGATGATCTTCAATGAAGATAATCAAACAAGTACTCAACTGAAAACATTTAAGTAAAATATAATTGTATAGAACTTTTCAAAATAAATCCTGCCCCAAAGTAGCTTTATAGGAAATAGAACCTTACAAATATAATATAATATAATATAATATATATATTAGAGCCCGACCGCTACAAACATTTTTTGGTTTTAAAATCCGATATTCCGATATATCGGCCGATATTTTTTTTTCTTCAGAAACGCGCAACAAAACATTAACAGATTTCCCTAACATTAGTTATTTGTAGTTATTTACAGTATGAGGTTTAACTAAAATAATATGATAATGCATTTTAAAAAGAAACTTGTTTCTTTTATTGTCACAACAGAACAGACTGATAGTGGCATTAGCTAGCTTTATGGTTAGCTAGTCTATGATGAGCCATAATTTAGCAATGGATAACGTCATACTGCAAATTGTTAAACATACATTTTCAGGCCTAGGAGAGATGATAGGTCTCATTGTTATAACTGTCACGCGCTATTAAAGAAATACTTCAGTCACATTGTCAAAAGTTAAAAGGACAGTCAGTCAACTACACTGTAATAACGTAACGTAACTATTGTGCATTTCGTCCGTTTTTATTTTATTTTTGAAATATTCATATATCGGCCATTATAACTGCCGATACTGATAGTTTGGAAAATGCCTAATATCGGCCAATAACATCGGCCTGCCGATTTATCGGTCTGGCTCTAATATATATTATATATATATATATTTCAAAGATTTTTGAGAAATATTTAAACAGTCTCTTATGGCTGCATTTATTTGATTAAACACACAAAGTGCACACACACGCAAAGCTGAATTTTCAGCATCACTAGTCTTCAGTGTCACATGATCCTTCTGAAATCATTCTAACATGATGCTCAAAAAAACATTCATTATTATTATTATAATCTTGAAAACAATTGTGTGCCATTTTTCTAATCAGGCTTCTTTGATGAATAGAAAGTTCTATTTCATTTATTTGAAATATAATCATTTGCAACATCATAAAATGTCTACTGTAACTTTTGATCAATTTAATGCATCCTTGCTGAATAAAAGTAGTGATTTATTTTATTTCTCCCCCCATCTCCCCCCAGAAACACCCCAACCTTTTGAACAGTATTGTATGGCGTTACAAAAGCTTTCTATTTCAGATAAATGCTGTTCATCAAGGTTCAGCTGTTTTCAACATTGATAACAACAATGAATGTTTTTTGAGCATTAAATCAGCAGATTAGAATGATTTCTAAAGGATCACGTCACCTCTCATTCCTCCCAGATCACTGATAATCTTTGGCTACCACTGCTTTCTTCAAACGCCACCAAATATTTTCTGCAAATCTGCAGACTGTCAGGCCACCCAAGAACGACTGATCCCTTAACCAAGTTTAACTAGATTTGTATGTATACTTTGGGATGTTCTGCAGGAAAGTCCATTAATCATCAAGCTTCAGTCTCTGCACCGAAAGAATCACCATTGCTGCCAAAATGGCTTGATTCTTCAAAGAATTCATGAAGTCATTCATACAGTCAAGATTTCCCCCTCCCCATAACAAGACTGGACCACCTCAACGTTTGACCATAGAGATGATGTTCTTCTGCTCGTCAGCGTTGCCTTGTTTGCACCAGATATACCGCTGATCCATGGGCCATATAACTCCATAAAACATTCTTCCAGAAATCCACAAGTCTATCCAAATTAATTTTAGCATATTCAAGCCTGCCTTTTATGTTCTTCTTTGTCATTGTGGAATTGCCTCCTAGTGGTCTAACCCTAACTGAAGAATGTTACATTGACGCTAAAGGGTGCCATGTGCGTTGGATGCATTGTCAAAAGGATGTGAATGCGTTGAAATGTCATGGTACAATGTAAGGTACGAGTTACGAATCCTCAATCTTGGTTTGGTCTTAACAGGGCCTGTAGATCTGAGCAATAACTTGCGGAAAGCAAAGATAAATCAGGCCAATTGCATTAACAGCAAACATAACCATGTGGAGAAGTGCAGTTTGATGAAAGCTTGTTTATCAGAGACCGAAATAAGACTCAGGCTTTCTTTACAGTATGGAGCTTCCTGACAGTCTCACACCACGGCTATCCTTGCAGCTAATGCACTACATTCTGCAAGTGAGAAACAACAACATATGCGATGTGAAAATTGGGTATAGCAGGACTCAGTTGGGTTCTCTTTTGTGTCTCCTTAAGCATTTTCTGATTTATTTCAGACTTAAGCAGTCATGGCGATGATGAAAAAAGCTTTAAATTAGTGCCAACATTAAGGTAAAATCTTAAAAGCTTTAGGTAGCCTGACATACCTGCACAATCTCAAGCATCTCCGACTTGCTGATGTATCCATTTCCATCCAAATCATACATGCTAAACGCCCACTTGAGCTTTTGTTCCAGCTTCCCTCGTGACGTGACACTCAATGCAATTATGAACTCCCGGAAGTCTATTGTGCCGTCGCCATTTGCGTCAAAAGTACGGAACACGTGCTCTGCAAACTTTGAGGCGTCCCCATAAGGGAAGAAGTTTCCGTAGATTTTCTTAAATTCCTCCATGGAGAGGTTGCCACTGGGACAGTCCCGTAGAAAGCCTTTGTACCATTCCTGGATCTCATGCTCCGTAAAGTCTGTGCTCTCCAGCAGGTCCTGCATCACCTCAGGGCGGAGCTTGCTGTTCTGCTTCCCCATGTTTCAGTTTCACAAGACAGCGCTGGAGAAAGAAAGGGAAGAGAGAAGATGAGAATAGATGGAAAGCTTTATAGATTCAAGTTTACCCAGTGTTTTATTATTTTGGTACCCTAATCTGCCTTGATCTTTTATGCCCATAAATGCCAATCATCCCAATTTATTTGTGGCACAGTTAAGACTGTAATACCAGGCCTATTTTGAAGAAGTGCCATCATACACATTTCAATATTGTTCATTCAGTACCCTACAGCAGGGCTCTGAACTGGTTCAAAGAACAAGAACGGAACAAACAAAACAAAAACGAATTTAATCGTAAATAAATTTACATTTTATTTTATTGCACCGTTTAATAAAAAATCATAAATTGAAATTCCTTTGCAAATGTGACGCATCCAACGTGAGTGAAACGCCCGAGCTCAGTTGTCATGAAGTTGCAATAGCAATGCGCTGACATTAGATTTTGGATCTCAGGAGTTTTTTTTTTAGGTTACTGTACTATTCAGGAAATTATGAAAAAAAAAAAAAAACAACCTATGAAAAAAATGTAGCATTAATGTATGGTCAGACAACTCAATAAATTGAACACCAAATATTCAGCCACTCAGTGACCTGCAGCAGTAAAATCACTGTCCCAACGCTTAAACTAGTCAATGCTTAAACTAGTCCCCAGACTAAAATGCATGTTTGAGTGGTTCTAACTGAAAGCAACTTGCATTGATCTACCTTAAAATATGTCAGAGCCATTGTTTTGTCTCAAGATGCACCTCTAATTTTTTTTCCCAAAGGCATGGTTATAAAAGCTACTTAAATATCCTAAATGAACTAAGGTCTAATCCTGGGTTAATCTAAGCCCTGTTTGTGAAACCAGACCTTTACGTGTGAATCAATGAGGCCTAATTTTTCCACAATACCCAAACAAACCAGTCACTGAAATAGTTACGGTATCAGGCCATCCAAATATTCTAATTCAGAGAAATGTGTTCTGCCTCTGATTTCCTCATCAGGGATGTGCCCTGGGATGTGTCAACCAGAATGTTCGGAAAGGAAATTGTGCACTCTATGGATCCGCAGAAAGGACATGGTGATGGTAAAAAAAAAAAATCGAGATGGGAGGAAAAAAATATATTTCAATGTTTGTGTTCCCTCAAAATTATATAGTCGGGTAATTAATTTAAGGGCATCAGAGAGTCACTAATCAATACACACAGGGTACTGAAAATCGCTTTTGAATGCACGCTCACTTTTTACTTTCACTTTCCAATTTGTGATCATATACTGTGTTTAGGGAGTAGAGTACTGACCACACATTTTACAATATATGATATTTATCAATGATGCTAAGGATCTGTTGTGCTTGTCCTGTCAGTCATCTCTCCTTACTGTCTTCACATGATAAGTGAAATATGATGTACTGTAATGCAATAAACAACCACAGCAAGCTTAACAATGTGCCCTTTAGGGCTCAGTATAGTGTTTTTGTTCTTTTCCAGATTCAGATTTAGGCTTTGGGCACATCCCTCCCTATTCCTCATGATCTAAAGCAGCGTTTCTTAAAGGGGTCATATAATGCCATTTTTGTACAAGTTAATATGAATGTTTAGGGTCTAAATGAAAACTTTGTAATATACTTTTATTAAAAATTCTCATTAATAATTTAAGAAAACATTTTACCTGGTCAAAATCAGCTCTTGTTTTCAGGAAGCCGTTTCAGTGCATATGCCTTTAAATAATAAACCCCGCCCCTCTTTTCAGCGGGGGTGAACGCACCTGGAGTGTTGCCTTGACAACAGTTGAAGGTTTTGGAGAGAGAATGGCAGCGGAAGTCTCTGAGGACACATCTGTGCAACCCTATCAGTTTGAACCGGAGTCGCACCACAAAGAAGTTTGACAATTAAAGGACAAGTTCGGTATTTTACAATTAAAGCCCTGTTTTAAGATCGTTTCTGATTGTGAATGGTTAGGATTATTTTTTAGACAGATGCTGCGGTCACAAGAATTTTTGGTTTCTGTGTTTTAATTTCCTTAAAAAATGACCAAATTTGAAAGTTGAGACTTTGTTTCATATTATAACCTGGTCTGTCCTGTCTGCCAGCACTTTGTCAGTGTCCTCTCTGCTCTGCCATGTATTTCTCACTGTGTGAGAACATGGTGGGGCGCGAGAGCACCGATGATTGTCGTACATAACAACAGTAACTAAAGGGGGCGGGTCTTTGCAAACGGTCAATTACATCCAACAAGAAGACAAACTACGAACTATAACTATAAAGCCATACACCAATTACTCTGCTCAGTAATCCATTTTGCAAAGCAGCATCATCATCTAAAGATTACGTTGTGGGGCTCCATAATTAAACCAGATAAGCCGATTTTAGACGAGACACCTTTTATCATGCAACCATAGACCCCCTAGAGATGTTCCCTTTCTGCAGAGTGATAATATACAAAAACTAAAGTTAAGAAAAAATAAATCATCAACACTAGGACACTTTCCTCTGTATTCAAACTGCTTCTAAAGGCTCGATGTTTAGCTCTGGTCATTTGGGAGACAATAATACACAAGACCTCAACCTCAATATCTCAAAGTACTTGATTTTTTTTTTGTTTTTTATAAAGGTGCAATAGCTAACTACACATTTCAGGATTTAGTATCAGACAAATGAGCCAGAACATAAATAAAACCATGCCAAAACAAAACCAACAAAGACATTCTGATATATCTAAGAAGGACAAAACATATCTAAACATAAATGTCTAACATTCAATAAAAACGGCAAAACAAAAATGAAAAATGTGTCCATGAGACCGGTCATTCACAGTCCCCAGCTGTAGAGCCTCCATTCAGGCCGGAAGGTCTGGAGAGCATCAGCTGTTACGGGACTTCTCCATATGCAGGAACTGACTCCTGTTTCTCATGTGGGTCATGGATCTTTGGACTAATCAGACAACTGTTTTACTAATGTTCTAGGCAGATGCAAGCACACAAAACAATACAGTGTAAAATGTAAATACTTTTAAATGAGCCGAATGAATCATGTGCTATAACTGAGGGGTAAAGGTTAGGGCAGAAGAAGAGATGGCGTCACTGATTAGAAGTGGAGTCTCTAGCTCTTCAAACTTAAGAACACTTGTGTGGGTCAATAAGAAAAGCAGTTTCAGGTCTACAAGTACACTCCATCCTTTCTCTGCTTATTGGTATAATGTAAGGTAACACCTTATTGCTGTAGCGCTTTCATAAAACTTGAAACGAAAAAAAACAAAAAAAACAACAACCCTAAAGCAGACCAAAGAATGTCATAGCATTTCATCATGGAACAGGTGCCATGTAAAAAAGGTCCACATTCACACTGGGCATTGATTCTGACAAAAATTGGCATTAAATTACCAGACAGCCTCCTGTATGAATGCAAACCTTAGCATTGAAAGTTTTCTGAAGTTTATAATCATAATTTTTCTCGAATCCAGTGCCTGGTGTGTGATTAGGCTTTATAAATTCCCTCGCTGAAAACCATTGGAACCATTTTGAATCATCCATTTATCAGTTGCTTTAGATTCTCTATGCCAATTTCACACGAATAAATTTTTTGAAAAACTATTCTGAACATAAATAGCTATTCCAAGTATGGATTTAAAAGGATTTGGGATATATTGCTAATATATTTGGATCACACAAAGGGATCACACTTGGCAGGTTTGATTTCATTTTAATAAACTCTGGTGGGAATGCTCTGTTAACGCAGTTCATTTGAACAAGTGTAACAACACTGCCATCTGAACATTAGTATGCACCATTAATGTTAATGTTTGCTTTGCTAACGTTAGACAAAATAGTTAGTGAAAAAAAAAACAAAACAAAAAAAACAGGAGCACTGTACTGTATATCACAAGCTTTCACGAGTCTGGTGTGCAGTGGCTCTGCCAAATGCTGTTCTACTTAAAGACTGTGTTACCAAAGTAATAGGCTGGCATGCGACAATGACATGTAAAAACAAACATTGGTTTATTATTCTGCATGCCAGTAGTATGGCTTCTTCACATCCAAGTTGACAGTTCTTTTGCGCAGTCAAAAGTCAGGCTTGTAAAACTAATAGACTAAAGTGATAAACATATCTGCTGATGCCAATGCTTTAACAATACCAAAAATCAGCCAGAGATCTTTGTCAAGGTTTCAAACACTTGGGACTGAAGTATTCTGACTTTAAACCTTTCAAATATATCAACTAATAGGCTACATAATACACAAGTCAAATTAATACTTTTATTCAGCAAGGATACATTTAAATGGACAGTACAGACATTTACACAAAATTAAAAACACAATTACACATTTAAAATACATATTTTTTATATAAAAAGTTCAAAAGAACATTTATCAACATTTCCAAAACAACAGCACCACCATTTAGCTGTTATAAGAAATGTTACTTAAGAACCAAATTAGCATATTATTACAATGTTCTTAATTCACACTATTTGTACTGTATTTGTATCAAATAGCCAACAACAAACCTATAAGAGCAAAAGAAGCCTCTTTCCAAAACATTTAAAAAATCTTGCCAACCCCAAACTGTAGAGATGACAAATGGCAGTTTTATTGTTTTAATATTTGTAACATTATTAAATTAAAAAAAGATATATATATATACATAAAAGATATAAAAGATATAAAAAAAGATATATATATATATATATATATATAAAGATATAAATATAAAAAGACAGGTTTGGCACTGAGGTTTGTCTCACGGAAGATAAAATACATGAAAGCCTTAAGGCAACCAGACACACCTCGTTTTGTTTGACTAGCAATATTTGTACTTCATGCCATTTCAACATTGAACAAAGAACAAGATTAAAAGCAAATGGAAAGACTGAAATCAGAGAAGGACCAGAATAAGAACAAACAATTTGTTCTTTAACTACATATAAAGCAGACAGGAACCAAATTCCCTATCAAATCACTGCGTGTCTGTCCAGGAACCTGGCCATTCAGTCTAATGATAGCAGTAAACACCGAACAACAGTCACATGAGAGAGTCCAAACAAGAAGCCCTTGAGTTGAAGACTGAAACAGCTGATTGTGTGTCTCCAAATTCATATTTATATTCGTATATGCGTTTAGCTATCTTTAACTGCCAACTGATAAGGAAAGCAGATGCTGAGGTAACTATGAGCTACATTCATCAATGTTATTTTTATATTTAAGATGTCGTGTGCTGAGAAATAGTTTTCAGGAAGAGGCGTCATGGCTGACAGGCATTTTTAAGTATCCAGCATTAATGCGCCTGATTAAACTGAACATCCAATTTAAACAAAGAGGACAGACTAGGGCTTAATTACAAAGCAGTTAGCAATGCTGTCATCATGTACAATAACGAATCTCTGTGACCTCTTGCCATGTTGCTATGGAAACAGACACTCCATTGCATTGGTTAGCAGAGAGAAAACAATAAATCAATGAGACTACAGATGTTTACGTCTCTAGACGGAAAACTGCTGCTCCAAGAGGATTTCCTCATAAAATTGGGTTTTCAGCCATTTGGAGAGAGGAGATTAATTGTATGGGTGGTGTTGCACCAAGAAAACTATACAATCTCTGACCATTCCTACTAGGGATGCAAATTATCGATTAATTCATTCATCATTAGTTGATCAACCTTATCGATCGATTAACTGATAAGCGCCTTTTCCTGAGAATGTAAATTTCTCAAGGTATCAATTTAACATAAAAAGCAAAATATTGCTTATATACTGAATAAAAATGCATGTTATATTGCTCAATTGATGTTTTATTGTAACAGTTGGGATACGTCACAGAATAATGACATTTATGTAGTTTAACAAAATAAATTATGCACAGAAAATTCAAATACATAAAAAATAATTGAGCACTGGCTCACCTGTTGCATGTGAAACATTAAGCAACTTAAAATTCATTTTAAATAAAAATCAATATGGGTAGGCTCATCCTACCTACAGTATATTAACATATTGCCTACATATAATGATCTATCTGGTTAAATACTTATATAAAAAAAAACTTGAAATTTTAGCAGCAGCATTTATAATACAGGCTGAGGGGGAAGTCAAATGTAAGAGTGAAAATAAGGTGTGGCCTCTTTAAGAGCTGCACGCTCCCTGTTAAACTATCGACAGTATTGTACCGTGCGCCTCAAACAACCCTTTTGCTGTCAATGCGAAGTGAACACACCATGTATGAGGTAGGGCTAAAAAAAACTTGAGAAACCCGGGAAACGGGAGTGTTGACAGTATGAACTAAGTTATTGTTAGAATACAGCTGGATTTTCGAGGTTAGCACACTGTAGCTGGTAGTCAATATCGATGCACTCCACTCCGTTTTGACCGCCTCATGTTTGGTTTATTTTTTGCCGCCTCAAGTTTATGTCGGCTCTCTCGCGCGAGAACATTGCGTCACGTTCGCTATGTTCAATTAGCCGACAATTAATTTAATTGAGTAAATTCTTGTCGACAATTAATTAATAATGGATTAACCGTTTGCATCCCTAATTCCTACCCCTAGTTCAGCTTGTGATCCAGTGCAAGCAAACGTAATCTTCAAATCATTAGCCAAGAATATGTATGAGAAAAAAAAAACAACAACAACAAAAAAACAACAACAACATGTCAGGCAGCTTTTTGGTTTACCTAAGTCACACTTCAACCTATAACTTTCAGAGCAGAACAGAACATCTTAACTGGATCTTAGTGGTCAAGAGTGTGTTAGGATTTGGTAAGGTTAATTAGCTATGAACAGGCTAAAAATATCAATATCAGACACCAGTGTTTCATTGTTAACTCAAATTTCAAAATTATTGAAAGCGGTGTTTGGTAATTGAAATAAAAGAAAACAATGGATGAAAAAATTAAATCCCCTGTTTTGACTGACTTTTTTTTAAGCCTTTTAAGCTAGTTACAGACTAAAATGCATATTTGAGCCGTTTTAAATTTATATTTATTAAATTAGCTGATGCTTTCATCCAAAGCGACTTACAATTGCTATATATGTCAGAGGTTGCACGCCTCTGGAGCAACTAGGGGTTAAGTGTCTTGCTCAGGGCCACATTGGTGTCTCACAGTGGATTCGAACTTGGGTCTCTCACACCAAAGGCATGTGTCTTATCCACTGCACCATCACCACCCCACTCAGTTTTAACTGAAAGCAACTTACAGTAGGCGCGTTTCCATTACAGAATTGCGCAAAACTTTTGCGATATTTTCCAAATGTCGATAAAAAACTATTGCGAAATGACGGTGTTTTCTAAACCGATCTTTCATCTAAAACGTCTTTTTTTTCCTCTAGCGATAAGTCATTCCAAAAATCATGGCAACGGATGTTGGTAGGTTTATAACCTATTTCACAGCCATGCACGGCACTAGACATTATTATTATTAATGGAAGGAAGGAGACGTGGTGTGTTATCCAAGCATTAATGGCAGGGAAAGACACAGAGTTCCTGGATGTTTCTCCCTTATTTCTGCTTCGATGTCTTGATGGCATTTCTTTGAGGTTTAGAGAGGCTATTCCTGTAATTATTGTTTCTTTTTTTAAATTAATTTAATGAACTCTCTAGTATTATGTCCAACGGTCGTTGCAAAACAAAAAATGAACAGTTGTTGTATTTTTAAAACGCAAAGTGTAACACCAACATTTTAGTTTGACCACACCAATGCTGCGCTATAGGCTATATACAGCTCAACGGATTTTCGATATTTGTTTGACTTTTTGCCCCCTTTAAAACATTTAATATATTCACAAATTAATATGGGAAAAAATATAGATTTTACTAGTTTTCTAAGGCCAAATTAGAACCTGGATATTTATGATATTTTTCCCGCAGTGCTGTATAGGTGAGTTATTGTAAATGCGTCTGAAAAAATAACGAGGTAAAAACATAATCTCGGATGCACCTTTAGAGAGAGCTGCACCTTTCATACGGATTACATAATCAGAAGGTATTAGCTGACGATTCGAATTTGTTCTTTTTAAAGTGGAAATTTAAAGCTTTAGTCTATAAAGGCTATTGTTTCTGTTCTCGCGCTCCAGTTCACAAAGATCATAAAGCACGCCTGCTGTTTTATTTTATTTTACAAAAGCACAACGTTTTCTTGTTGTGACATTACGCAAATAAAAGTAGTTGCGAATAATGTATTATTATTTTCTGTATAACCAGAAATGATAGTATTTTAAGTTGATTCCACTGTTGATGGGAAAATGAAAGTGTTCACGGCGCACCCGCGACTGTCTGCCACCCAAACTCCGCGCACACTCTTGGATATTGGTCAAAATCGAGTGTTTATTTGTGATAATCTTAGCCCTATTATTATTATTGTCCAACCTGTACTAATTAGATGTGACAAATTGCTTTGTTCCTTTTTTGGATAAAAGCGTCTTCTACATATGTAGCCTAATAAACGTTATAATAGGCAAATGATGATAATTATTATTATTATTTGCGGACACGGGCCTAAAACTCCGTCTTCTAAGTCAGGTGACTGTAAATGCGGAAAATCCGTTTCCATTGCAGTTTTGTGAAAAAAATCTTTCAATTTTTTCGAATTGCCTGAAAAACCTCCTCAGGCGCGTTTGTAACGTCACGTAATAAGTAATTACGTTCAAAAGGCCACGGGCGACGTAGCCGAAAGTACAGAATCAAAATCGCCCGACATCGTTGTTTTACCTTTTAATTCCTTTTTTGTAAATGGCGTTTGAGTTAGTTTGCACGTTCAACTACGCGTTCAACTTGTAAACACTGACTCTGTACTTCCGGCTACGTCGCCTGTGACCTTTTGAACGTAATTACGTATTACGTGACGTTACAAACGCGCCTCACAGAATATAGCAAGGCTAGCATTTGTCCTTAGAAAAGTTACATTTTTGGAATAAGTTTTGAAATAACCGATCGTTTCGCATGATAAGACCCTTATTCATCGTCTGGTGTCGTTTAAAGACATTTGAAGCTGCATCTGAAACTGTTATTAACACTGTCTTTTCGACCTTGTACCGTCTGGCTCCCATTGAAGTCCATTATATGGAGAAAACTCCTGGAATATTTTCATCAAAAACCTTAATTTCTTTTCGACTGAGGAAAGAAAGACATGGACATCTTGGATGACATGGGGGTGAGTAAATTATCAGCAAAAGTTTTTTCAAAAGTGAACTAATCCTTTAATGTGATGGTTGTATGTAACTACTGTCTGCATTCCCCCCTGTGGTAGGGGGAAGGAATTGAACCCCTTTTTGGGACTTCCTGATGGTAGCCATCTTAAATAGGAAGTGATGTGGCAAGGGCAGAAGGGAAGAGAGACAGTTTTTTGACCTACACTACACAACACTGTTTGTTTTGGAGCACAGAGTTTTGTCTTCAAGTTTTCACCTTTTTGTTACAATAAAGCTCAAGTCTTGTTAAAACAGATGTAGCGTCAAATATACTTTCCCTCACGGAAGTGGCTTAAGAAGGAAAGAAGCCATTACAAGGACTGACATTTTTACTCACTCTCACTCCCGTCTCCCACCAAAGTCCAAAGGATGTCGACCCTGAGATCTTCAAAAAATAAATAAAAAGGGCCCTCGATATGGGTGGTAATTCGCTAATGGCAGAGAAATTACTCTACTTAAGCTCTTGCTGAACAGTGTCTAAGAGGTTGATCTTTGATGTCCACACGGTTGCTGCTTTCATCCTATTTCCATGATGTAATGACCCAGCACCTTTTGTCCAGTAGGCTAAATCCATGACTTTTCCAGTTGTTCTTGATTACTGGATAAGGATTTTATAGAGATTACAATTAAATACTTCAGAACTAAGCACAACTAGAAAACACATGACTAAGGGTGGGTGATCTGACCGAATTCTTATTTCACGATATGAGAAATATTATTGAATGATAACAATATATGTAGAATTAGTGCAGTGATGATTAAATAAAATCAAAAATAATAATCAAAATTAAAAATTAAATATGAATGTATTCCTATTAAAAGGTAAAACAAGTTATTCATTCAAGAGCAGTAGGTAAATTAGGCTGCTGTCACTTTAAGTCCAAATGCGCGGCTCCATTATACTGATCCGGTTTACATCCAAATGTTTACTTTTACTTGAGACATAACCAGCTGTTACATGAATACTCAACACGATGTGCATTTCGATATAATTGTGTGTGTATTATGAAAGACAACTGAATTTGTGATCACATGCAGAGAGAGGCTTTCTTTGCACCTGTTATGCTGTGTGTCAGTCAGCGCATGCACCTTCTTATTACTGCTTATTGTGCTTAACTTTTAACATCAACTTTTTAGAATCTGAAGTGTCAATAGTGCTATACACATACCACAACATACACAGTATAGCAAAATTTCTAATGATTGACATTTTATACTGTGGTGATGTTACAGTATTTATGGGAATCAGGACGGGGCCGAGGGCCGTGAGAGAACATATGTGGATTGAGCACGCAGCGGTACATACGCACAAGTTTGTTGAGCGCACATCCATTTTTCAGACATCCCTGGAAAATTTGTAGTTCGGTCAGATAGGGCAATAACAAAGAAAATCAAATGAGGACCATATTACTATATAATGTTATTATTAAAGGGTTAGTTCACCCAAAAATGAAAATTCTGTCATTATTTACACACCCTCATTTTGTTTCAAACCTCTCTGTGTTTATTTGTTCTGCTGAACACCAAGGAAGATATTTGGAAGAATGATTTAATCAAACAGATCTTGACTACCATAGTATGTATTTTTTCCTACTATGGTAGTCAAGATCTGTTTGATTAAATCATTCTTCCAAATATCTTCCTTGGTGTTCAGCAGAACAAATAAACACAGAGGTTTGAAACAAAATGAGGGTGAGTAAATACTGACAGAATTTTCATTTTTGGGTGAACTAACCCTTTGATGTTTATACTAATGTAAATATTAGCTCAGCCAACTAATTTGATTCATATTCTTTTGGTTTCTCTGAACAATATTTGTAAAAATTAAAAATGCAATGAAAATACAGTTCTTGAAAAAGTGGTATCGGTGCATCCCTAATTATTAACAAAGTTTTATAACAACAACGTTATAATATTCTGAATAATGAGAGTAAAAATATAATATGTAATATAGTGGATATATTTAACAAAATACTCCTCTCTGTAGTTAATTTTTTTTGCGACAAACAAATAAAATTAACAGAACTTGAAAGCTAAGCTTTATCTCATCACAAAATAACCTGCTCTGTCTTGTCTGTCGGTCTCAACGTCACGATTTTTCACTGCAAAAGAAAATGAATGTGTGGCATGAGAGCAGTGTCTATTGCGTGAGGCTCACACTGAATGCGTGAGAGTTAACAGCCCTGCAATGATGGTGGGAACCTCAAACTACAGAGAGCTGACAGATAACTACCTCTTTGTAGCAGATATTAGTCATTTTTCCAAATATCTAATCTGCTGATATGAACAGAACTTTAAGCCTAACAACAGTGATGTCTGACTTGTGTGATCTAGTGTTAATTTCGTTAACGAAAACTAAACGAAAATATTTTCGTCAACGCACATTTTTCACCGAACGAAAACTAGACGAGACGAGACTAAAATCCCCACTAATAAATAATAACTGGGAGTAAATCAGAAATAATTTTCGTAGACTAATAAAGACGAGACGAAAATGCAGTTCGGTAAATAAAGACTGGGCTAAAATCTATGGACATTTTAGTTCACGAACAAAGACGAGACGAAAATTACATATTATTATATGATATGGTTTTGTCAAATCCTGTCTCCTCTTCCGCCTCCTCCTCGTCAGCTCTTCCGCCACACACCCACTTTCAAACCTGGAGAGGGCGGGCACAGTCAGAGTAGCCTACAACACATGGAGCAGACAGGAGCTGGATTCACGGTGAGACGTAATATATGGACACATTTTGTTACAATGATAAACTAACTAATGATGGCTAACTTTCATAGCATTTAGTATCCAGGCTGGCTATGTTACGTTAGCTTCTTAGCACGTAGCGACCGTAGCCACTTGTTGATAGAATTGTATGTGAAGTTAAGTTTATGCTAACTTAGATATGTTATACTGGCCGGGCAACTATAGTTTCAGTTAAATTTGATTAAAGCAGACAGACACTTTAAAAAGATTAGTTAAAAAGATTTCATATGTTCTAGCAAGCTATGCCTTGTTTCACCTTAAATACTGTACCTTTATATACCATGTGAACTAGCTGGCAGAAAAGCACTTTTGTTGTATCAGTTGGAGTTTTTTTTTTTTTTTTTCACAACATTGACCTCAAATATTTATTTTATTATTCTATGTGAACTAGCTTTAAACAGCCAGCACTTGTGTTAAGTTCATAATACACTTTATTTTATTTATTTGTTTCCTTTGTCAGGTGTATTTTATTTGTTTTAATGCAAGCATTTGTGTTTGTGTCTTTGAACCTTAACAATGTTCAAAATAAATATGCAAATATTGTCAGAACATCTTCCATGTCTGCATGTGTTCCTTAAAATTGTGTTTTTTATCAAAATGATGAGAGAAAATGTTGAAATGTGAAATAATTTTAGGAAATGTTAAATATTATCTGCTGACAAAAAAGTAAAAGGTTAAAATGATGTCCTGACTAAAACTAGACTAAAATGTTGACAGTTTTTTTTTTGACTAAAACTAAACGAATAAAATTATGTTTTCTTGGACTAAAATAAAGACTAAAATGCTCGACTTATAGTCGACTAAAACTAGACTAAATAAAAATGGGATGATGTCGACTAAATGTGATAAAAACTAACAAGCGATGCTGAAACTGGACTAAAACTGAAACTAAATTTAAAAATGGCTGGTAAAATTAACACTAGTGTGATCACAAGGAAACTAAAATACTCTAAAAGGTAAAAGAGGAAACCGTCCTCTCCTAAAAGGAAACAATTTCTTGTTCCACAGAATATTTTGTTTTCCTCCTGAATTGTCTGAATGACATAATCCAGGGCAACAGTGATGATCTGTTGTGATGGCAACCTTAATGGTGTAGTCACCAAGTCTTAGCTTTTCAAATCATTCACTGCGTTCACATTGATCCAGAGTCACTGCACAGAAATAGACAGTAAAGGAACATGATTCAACTGTTTCAATATCTTGTGCATGGTTTATTTCACTATTTTCTAGTGCCACTCATGTCTCATAAGAATGTATGCATATTCAGATAACATTTATAGATTGAACAGCATAAAAAAGAATGAAAATCAATAACAGAAATGACTTGATGGAATCCTATATGCAATATGAATGACATTGCAATTAAGGGTTTAGCAGTCCTAATCATTAGGCTAAATGATATCTCTTTTTATTAGCAGAGTCTGCAAAAATCACAACAGGACAACCCGTAAGACAACATACAGGTATAATCTTAAGTTCTTTTGTAGAAGAACCATCTAATTCAGTGGATGAAAACTTCAACAAGGATCTCCCATTCAGTCACAGTTCTGTCCAGTAGTGCATGCCTTGCCCTCATTATCCATGTCACTCAACAGACAACCAGTCTAAACAAGGATTGCATTTCCTTCCATGAGTATTTATATAATTGCTCAAGGTCAGTTTTGTAAGTTAAAAAAATTAAAGGCTGCAAGACCACATTTGACAAAAGGGAACCGAAACCAAGAAGCCGGAATAAAGAATGACTAATATAATAATAACAACAACAACAGGCATTTCATGTTGGCAATCAATTTAACAATAGCACAGGAGAATTAAGTTTCCCACAGAGATTGAGAACCAAGGAAACAAACAGAATGACTATTAACACTTCCAAGAAACACATTATAAATAGTGCAAATAAAAGAAGAACGCAACAGTTTCCATTTCCAAGTTTTCTGAGAACCATATTTTTAGCAAATTTGATGTGAGAAGTATCAGAAATATGGTGCTAATAGAAGGTACAATTTAATCCTTTTTAGTTTTTTCTTGAAAAAGAAAAACACATTTTGAAGACAAAGAAAAAAAATGGATATCTCGTAAGAGACTTAAAGCTATAAAATTACATTCATATAAAGTTTAAACCACAGCATCTTTCCAGAAATGTACAAAATCTATGGGGAGAAAAAAGCAGTGTGCAACACTCATAAGTGTAACAAAACAAGAACAGCTGTGTCCAGCACTCAGCATGGTGGAGGATATTTTTTGACATGCAGAGCCCTGCAGAGAATGAGCTGGACACAAACACGGCAAAAAATGACTCCTATTTATTTCAAACTGAGAGCAAATCCTCTTTCATAGTGCAGTTTTTGTCCTGAGACAGAAAGGGAGTTGAAATGGAAACAGCACAGCAGACTGAGAAAGTTCATCATATCTACTCAAAGACAAGCAGACAGAGATCTACACAACTTCATCTAATCATTCTAATCCCAAATGCAAAAACTCATTCCAGAACCTTTTCTTGAGGGGCGGTATTATTTGTGATTAGACCAATAATACCCCTTTACCGCTGAAACTGTTCTGGTGCGGGTTCCTGGCCTTTGATCGTTCCGTACATTACCATTGCAGAAAAGGGGGTTTCAGGCTGGAAAGACTAGTACAACTGGGGGATGGAGAGACATACTGGCAAACTATTAAGAAATGTAACACTGCACTATATTGCTCTTTAATCTAAACATATAAAACTATGTGCGAAAGAGAGACTCAGGGCCCTAACATACAACCGGCGCAATGCGTTTTTAGCTAATTTCAGCCAGATGTAGTTATCGTTTTCACGTCCTGCGCCATGTTGTTTAAATAAGAAAAAGCATTTGCGCTCATTTGTGCATCAATGGGTGTGCTGGTATGAGAAAAAGGCACTTCAGGAGCATTGTTGGCACGTTGCTATTTTGAGGCAACTGAAAAAGACGGTGCCATTGACCAACTGAAACCAGAAGTCAAAGGCTTTTTTTATTTTATTTAAAGGGCGCATTAGTAATATAAGCCTATAGGCGGGTGCGCGCAGCTTCTTATTGCACAGACGGACGCACAGCAGCATACAAACAAGCCAAATATTAAAACGAAAAGGATTACAATGTAAAAGATAATATTTGTGTGCATAAAGATATGGTGGAATCCGGCTTTTCCCGTAGATGGTCAGCTGGTGTGCTTTAACCTCGCGCACAAGCAGATCCCTTTCCTCTCTAGAGAAGCGTTCAGTCTTTCCGCTTGCAAATCCCGCAATGTAAATAGCGAATCCGCCATGGTGAGAGCGCAACTGGCTTTTAAAAATAATTGGAGATGAGACTCTGATTGGTTTATTGCACGTTACGCCCAAAACACACAATTACTTAAGAGAATAGGCCCTTTTAGATCATTTTTCCCTTTGTAAAAAACTAGCAAAAGTGGATTTGGACACGCCCTAACTGCACTTGCGCTGGGAGCTTTAGACCATGCGCTTAGAATAGGGCCCCCAGTTTGCAAGAGAGTGAGTGAATTGTATGGAAATGTGGCCAGTTTGCGACACTCCAGTTCGCCTGGCCGAGAACGCAAACCCATTCTGGGGGAAAGAGGGCATTTGTGTACTATGCAAGTACAATATGTCCATTCTATTCAATACACTTCATAACAATAATATGATTTCACTTTAGAGAAAGCCGCCATCATTGGGGAACATAAACAGAGTGACGAATCAATGCATTTCACACAAATCGAACAATTTTCGTAGTTCCATCCCTACTTTGGATGAAAAGCAAGGTAAAAAGGCCTGTTCACACTACCAAACGGCTGTTAAAGCGTCTGGTCAAAATGACAAATATTCACATGCTGTTACAGTTTTTTTTTTTTTCACTGAGAGATGTCCCATTGCACTGCAAACAAAACTGGCCAAACAATAACTCAAACTTAAGACTCAATCTTGCAATTTTATTGGAATGTAACGACTTTAATGTGTAAATAGAGTAAGAATCCAGATTGCATGCAACAATTAGTTTCGTTTCAAACATTCTTCTTGAAAATGAATGAGTGCTTCAGTAAAAACAAGTAGGTTTGTGATGCATACATTATGGCATTAAGTGCTCATCAGACTGATAATGACGGTGAGAAAGCTATTAAAACTGCACTTAGAGGCTTGATAATGGAAAAAAAAAAATCATGTTCACTTGGCACTCTGTATTTAAGCCATTTAATAGATACACAACACACAAGCAGCACCTACACACTGCTCATACACACACACACACACACACACACTCTCTCTGTAATAACAGACAGGGCTGAGAACACACAATAGCAGTGGTGGCAGCGAGGATAATCTCCTCCCACACACGTGGGCCGTGCTGAACAAGCTGCCAGCAGCGTCTCTCATCCCTACTGCCAGCAGGCCTCCAACGCAGAAGTGTGTTTGTCTTTGGTGCCATGTGTTTCTGAACTACCAGTAGGCTGTGTGTGCACAAGAAATACTGTCACATCACTACGGGGACCCGATAACATCTAATAACCAATATGTCTTCGCAGCAGAAGTCGAGCCGAGCATTGAGCCGCGCTTCAAGTCTGTTCCTCAGGTGGGTCGTTAGCTTAATTTAGTTCTTGGTAAAATAGCTAGTGATGTATATGATGAGTACTCCATTAGGAATAGAAGAAATCTTTTACTTTAATGAAAGTGCGAAAAGCACTGTCTGCTAGAAAGCTCTTTTCTAGGGGTTGTGATAAAACTATTTTTGAATAAAGCCAACTGTTGAGACCACAAAAAAAAAAAAACTCCGGCAATTAGCAATAACCGTTTTCTTCCTGCCATAGATCACCCTCCACCCACGTTCAATGCGACAGGGGGGATGGGGCTATTCTGGTATTCAGTGCAAGTGCGTCTCCTCAGAGAGAGCATTCTTTACACACACGCTCACCCACATGCATGAGTTAAGCGAGCAGTGCAAGTGTGGGGGAAGGTGGAAATTAAAAGTTGGGGAAGAGGAAGAATTTGGAAACATTATGCAAGCTTCCTCATCTCTCCTCCTTTCCCACGAGGCTCTCTAATGTAGCTGTTTCTGCTATGACAATATCAGAGCTGGCGGCGAGTGGTAAGTGGACCATCTCCCTCCAATTCATTTAACCCGTCCACAAACAAACCTATAATATGAAGAGATGGATAGGATATGAAATGGAAGGGAAACATTGGAGGAGATGATCTGCGTGTGCGGGGAGTTTATCGAGTGAATGACTACATCTTAACTACATCTTTTTCCTATTCATAGATCTCCAATGCGCCCTTAGCGTGAGCCAGCATGCAACAGCTGTGCACGAATAATCACACTGGCATCTTGCATAAACCCAACCAATAAAATCTCACTAGTTCTGAGACATCACATACTCAAATAATCCTTAAAATTATTGGACATTACCAAAGAAAAATAAGGAGTATGACTTACCTCTTTTTCTATTTTTATTTTTCCCCTGCAATCCACTGCCTTCAACAGTCCATAACCCGGCTATTTACACCTGCCGACGATGAAGATGATGATGACAGTGGTAACAGACAGCGAAGAGACAGCCAAGACTAAGACTAACCGTGTCAATTCAACAAGTCCTCAAGATTCTTCGAAGCCCTATGCAGTCAAGAGTGGACCAAACTCTGGCAGCGTCCCTCCCCCGGTGACGTCAACAGCCAGTCACGTGAGCGCATAAAAAGCAGAAGTGAGCTAGTGTTGCCCTGGCAACAGGCAGACAGTTCTGTAGTGATTTCAATAGGTCATCTGTCAAAGCTGCAGTGAAAGAGACCCTCACAAAACCACAGTCTAATCCTGCAGTGATAATAAGCGAGTGTTGTGGAAGAAAAGCTGAAAATCTTCAGTGTGGACAGGAAGCTGCATCGAACGATGAAAGAGAAACCGCATGAAGTGTGCAAAGATTTGCGAAATCAGACTGTTGCACTGTAGTAAACTGCTTTCCATTCCTCAATGCTTCTTGATGCAGAGTTCCCAGCCGTTTCAGACATGCTTTTCTCAGTCATGACAGTGGCTGGTGCTGAGTCAATGGTTCCCATGAGACTTTGAATCCAGATTATAAACATTCTTTGGTAATCAGAACCACAGAGGAAGGCAGAACATAAACAGACTTCAACTCCAAGTATAAACCAAGTGTGTTCAAACTGCCTGAATGGATTTTTTTTTTTTTGCTTTTGAGTGATGCAATAACACCTAGTATCGTCATCAAATTCCTTAAACTGAAAGTGAATCTTTAATGGTTAAAGTTCAGAATCAATAGTAGCAACTTGATAAAACTGAGCAATCGAGTGCAAGCCAGGCTGGTCACAACAATAGGCACTTTTGAATAGGGCTGGGTATCGTAACAAAATGTTCGATACCGATACCTTGACTTCGATACCAATTTTATGATACCAATTATTCGATACCAATTTTATTTTAACCAGTTTTTACTATAATATTACCTACATTTTTATTTTATTTTTCAGTTTGATGACTTTCACACTTGTATTTTGAGTATATAAAAAAACCACCAATGCTAATTTTTTCTTTTTTTCTATCATTTAACAACATGTTTTCTTTACTTCAATGAGCTCATTGTTTCTGCCTTATCTTAATGCATTGTTTAACAATGAAACTGAATGAAAATTAATTGAAATGCATTACACCGTCACCTCGGATAACAGATCATCACTCTAAATTGTAATTTAGAAATATGCATTTTTTGTAAAACATGCGTTTCTGCTTTGAA
This sequence comes from Pimephales promelas, assembly GCF_016745375.1. Next base: position 1,995,903 of record NW_024121455.1, read on the forward strand.
ACGATATGTATTGAGAAAAATGCTATACAAATAAATGTGAATTAAATTAAATATAGGCTACTGGGGGGCGGGATATATGCCTCGCATTCAGCACACATGAAGCTTGCCGCAAAGCACTGGCAACAGTAGCCTAATGATTATGGATGTGTCGGGAAACAACAGCAAGGATATATTTTAATTGTTTATTAATGAACAAGTGTTTAATAAGTCAGGCGATGTTGACTCGTCATTCCTGCAGCAGTGAATGTGCGCGCCTATGGATTAGGTAATCAAACTAATTTCTAATCGTTTCGTTTTAAAGTATACATATTTTGACCGTCTATAGTCCTATTTCTCATGTCTATGAGGCAAGTACCGATATGCTGAGCCTGAGTGTCGGTTAATCTGTGACCCGCTCCAGTTCTTGCAGTCAAAGATGGATAAACTTTGTACTCTCAAGTGTCTGTGCGAGTATCAGAGAAAGGGCTGCAACAACTAATCGATAAAATCGATTATAATCGATTATGAAAATTGTTGTCAACGAATGTCATTATCGATTAGTTGGTCTGATACGTCACGGGGACTGTTTACATGCTACATGCGCTTCTTACATGCGTCTTCAATGAGGCACACACGCAGTCTCTCTCCCTCGCCGCTCTACCCTGTCTCGCACGCGCAACACCGACTGTTTGAACGGAGCACATTATCTTCTCTCGCGCGCGCAACACGGACGGTTTGGAGCACATTATCTTCTGTCTCGCATGCGCGCTCTTGATTCCGTGAGTTTGAACTAATTTGCGGGCATCAGGAAACCGCTATCAATATGCAGCATACACGAAAATAATTCACCTTTCGGCAAATTCGCCGTTTTGAAACCAAAATAGGTGACCTACGTTAATCGTGTATACTTTATGAAGCCATACTATAGTATAATGTGAGATAGAAATGTATATTTAAGTAATTAAATTAAAGTTAACCTAAGCTTTTCCCTCCACTGCGGCTGTCAGTCATTCTCTATGTTCAAACAGCGCGTCACGTTCGGTTACAACAGTTAACATGATGAAACTCTTTCCAAGATGATTCAATGTTATTATTATAATTGATCCGTAGATAAAGGTCTATGGTTTCGTAATATAATGACTATCTTGCTAGACTTTTATTGCTGTAACTTAATCACTTTCTACTGAGTGTCTGTTAGATCACAACACTATAGTAGAGTCGGCGCACTATAATTGTTCTTCACGTGCACAGTAGCCTAACTGAAATGTAAAACTGTTAAAAGAAAAGGCTTAATAAACTATTGCAAAGATACTGTATAATACACAGTCAATATGTCTTTCTCTTTCCTTGGTGCTTTTAACTTTAATGCGGCGGACACTGAAGAGCTGCGCGCCGCCCTGTGACTCCGTGTTGAGTCAAGGGCATCATTCAGCGCTCGCGATACTTTGTGCAGCTCTTTCATGATCATGTCATAATACTTTTGCGCAATAAAAGCTTATTAATAGCCTTTCTTGTTCTGTCCTATCTATTATATTTTGCTTCCTCACTAAACAGCTGTGCTTTACATTTAAAACAGCTGTGCATCTGATTTTTACGATGTTTTTCATGAATGTATAACAATACAAAGAGCAATGTGCAACGTTTTACCAGAGTTAGTGCTACACTTATTGTCTCTTATTTGTTCCCCACTAAGGAATGTTTTTTTTTTTCACTAAATGTTCAGATTTTATAAAATTATTGTGCACTTGTGATATTTTTAGGCTAAGTTTTTCTAGTAAACATCTAGTTTACAATAGCATTTTTGTCGTAGGTTATGGTCATATATATATTTTTTTATTTGTTGTTTTTCTTTATAATAAAGTTGTCTGTATTAAGTAGATTGTTTAACACACAAAAGAGTGTGGTTTTTAGGGTTTTATGGTTTTATTTAGTTGTAATAAACAAAAAATGAAATAATTTTTTTTATCCGATTAATCGAAAAAATAATCGTCCGATTAATCGATTATCAAAATAATCGTTAGTTGCAGCCCTACAGATTTACCGTGTTTTACTGGTCTTGGCAGCAATTATCTTGTCGAAAATATTGCATCGAGTGCTTCTGGCATTGAGTCTGGCACATAGGTAGGCTACACTTTGGATCATTTCCACATATTTTCTATCCATCTATGTTGGGACGCTTACACAGGCACGCACACACACACTCACGTGCGACGAGCTACGTCTCTGAGCAGCCGCGTAAACTAGTGTTTTCCGCCACAGCCTATCATACTGCGTGCTTATTGTTTCACTGACGTTAACGAGATTAACCATTTAAGTACTGAAATTTGGTACCGAAAAACAAGACATGTTTCGATACTCTGTAGTACGGAGGCAATTCGGTCGGTACCTAAAAAGTACCGAGCTCGGTACCCAGCCCTACTTTTGAATGACAGAAACAGTTTTTAAGGATCAAATACAATGAAGGACTTAGATAAGACACAAATATCACACAAGTGATATAATTCATTTTAATTACATTTTAGAGCTTTCTTTTAACTATTTTCTCGGCAGGTTTTGTTTATTTTTGAGAGCCAGCGCCAGCTTTCATGGCCCCCAGAATATTTTGTTGCATAAATATCTGAACATACAATATATTAAAAAAAGGAAACCCTCTGCTTTTAAACAAAATGCTTATTCTAGCATAATGCATTCTTTTTATAATCAACACTTTCATAAAAAGCAACATTTTGTGCAAAAAGCATTTTTTTTTTCTCAAAAACTACATCCAGATCGGATTTAGAATGATGATCAAAACATAGCAGAAGTCAATCGAGTCCATCAACACCCTCAAAGCTCCATAGTCCTAGCTTGTCCTGGGTCAACATTTAATTCAGTGAAGTTTTGATTTATATGCTGTTTAATGTTGATGGTCGCATATTTTAATATCGTTTTTGAATCGGTTTCTTTTTCGTCCGTTTTTGATCCAGAGATTCTTTACTCATGAACTATGTCAATGGTGGGGAAAGCAGATCTCATAAATGACAGGGGGAAAAGAAAACAGCACAACAACAATGCATGTTTGCAAAGTTTCTAATATTATGGGCTCATTTGAATGATCAGGGCCAGACACAAACCCACGGGCCAGACCTATCTGGGTGTGTAATTTATTTGCCTTGAGTGGCACCAAACAAAATCGTGCAAAATAATGACCTCTTCCGCTGCTTGGACAAACAGGGGGGTTTGGATGCTGCTCCAAACTCATGTCAATGACTGATCCAATGTCAGGCAATGCAAACAATGAGCAATACTTCAAGTGAAACAGAGCCACGGTGTTTAAATGAACCTACAAACTGTTTACATAAAGTTCTCTCTGCACATTAAAAGGGGATAGGAGAAAGTATCGTATAGGGTTGGGCCGCTGGATGATATCATCGTCCATCGCGATGGCCAAAGTCCTTTTAGGCAAGTCATGCCACTAGGCTACCATCTTGGAAATGCCTCCGGGCAGCTATTTCGGACTAACAAGACCAGGCTCCTATCTAAATGAATGGGCAGAGAGTCAGAACTGCACTTTCACTGGTCACCGGGACATGAAAACTGCTTGTATAGAAACAGCAGTAAAATATGATAAAAATCATTGCCTCAAAATAAGATGTAAAACGCCTTTTTCCCCACAGGTTATACGTTTACTACATATGCGCAAGTGTTCTGGTCTCCGCCGGCACAAACCTCAACTGTGCGCATGCGTCAGTGGAACCAGAAGATAGGCTTACACATTTCCCAGCTAGACTGTTAAAAGCAGACGATTGGCTTTAGAGCGGGAGGGGCGGGGCATGTGCATACAATCATCTTTGGTGTTACAGGTTTTCCCAATTTGTATTGAGGATTGAGGAAGTGGCATGTCTCTATATAAATTGTCTCTGTGATGGCTGACAGACATCACGATGTTAGACGGTATAGGCTAAAAGTTCAGAAGAAGTTTTCCTAAACTTGAATTAGGAGAAGATCTGCAGGATTTAGAAACTGAAACTGCTTTTTAGATGAGAGTAGCGTAAAAATAATGTGCTCTAGTCATAAAACACTTTTTCCACTCTAATCAACATCCAGGGATGCAACCCGATTAAACTCTAGCATTAGGTTTTCAGCATATGTGTGGTTTCCCTTTCAACATAACTTTGAAAAATAGGCAGCACATTTTCTTATTTGTGTCTTCCAGAAACATAAAAGATTCTGCGGGCAGCACTGGCCTAAGAAGCCAAGGGAGTGAGTCCTGGTCTCTGCACTCCATTACAGACAGCGGAAAGAGAAGTACAGGGGTCTCTGGGTCACTATTCCAGGGTGAACCCGCCCACTCTCCGGCCCAAGAGCGTGGAAAAATCTGCTTTCATGCAAGGGGTCTAATTTGAATACCATCTGGTGGATAGTTGAATAGAGGTAACCAAGCCTCTAAAATGAGGCAAGAAAGGATGACAACAGAAAAAGGGCAAGGTCAGGAAATAAGAGCACCACAGGGGGAGAGATCTGGCACAGAGAGGAAGGGGGAGCTTCCCCCGAAGAGTTGATGGGTAGAGTAGGGGGAGAGGATGCTTGAGCAACACGGATGTTTGTACAAGACCATACAAGGAAAAATAAGATGCCAAATAAATCAGAATGGATTAAAATGCTTGAGGCAAGCAGAATAAAAAAAGAGACTTGTTTTGGGTGGGGTGGACTGACAGACAGCCAGTCTCAAATTATACTTCAAACTATGAACTTCTGTGACAACATGGCCCATGCATAAATTAGATAAAAGAGATCCTGTCATTAAGTATTAAGTGACCATGAAATTACTACATTTAGCCAAATGAAGGTGCTTTTAGGACAGTGCTGGGCCATTCATCTGCCTGTCCCTATGGCCAGCAGCTTACAAGACATTTACAATTGGTTTTTGTTAGTAAGCTGTTAGTTAGTCTGATTTGTTGTTTGTTTGGATGTTCAGTGGAGCTCGAGAGCTTTTCACTGTATGTGAGGAGGTCTTGCTTAATGTCAGAATTAGTTTTGTCCTAAATTCTTTCTTTGACATTCTCGAACTTCAAATATTGTGAATGATATTTGTTAACCTAAACTGGGTGACAACAGTATGAATAGTTAAAGGAGAGCCTTTTTCTAGATCTCTTTAAGAGCTCTTTATGGCTGATGTTAATTTTTTTCTGTTATAGACTCTTGCCTCAGTGTATTCCAGGAAATGTTTACCCAACAAATAAAGCTATAAAAGTTGTAGTATTGAGGACAGAATTCACAAACAATTTCCAAATTAATGCAGTCATGAACTAGGTGTTGAAAATCAACATACAAATAAAATATACTTGGACAATGATTTTTTTCTTAGTCTAACCCTCTGGAATCACACTGAACACAGTAAAAATTAAGGATGGATATGTATTCAATGTCATACATTAATGGCCAAGTAAAATAGACTAAAATGTAACGATTAAAAATGAAAGTGAATACCTTCGGGCCTAATAGTTAGTAGTAACAGGACCATAAATGTAATAAATACATTTTTGATAAATTAATTCCAACGTATACCACACTTTATTTTATTCCAATGCAAGAACTCTTTTTTTTTACTGTCTTACTCTTCTTGATTTGCATAAACCCTGAATAAATTTCAGTGTGGTGAACACAGGTTTTCTAACATTTGCCTGTCAAGATAACCCAAGAACGCATGTCTAAAATGTCATGGCAGTGCATTAGATAATGCACTTACTGCGGCACATCATACACTCCCACACAAAATAATGCTTTTGATTGTGATATACTAACGGTGAGATTTTAGAGTAATGGGATGCTGAAAACTTGCCGTCAGATAGGAACGGCTGACTCAAGAGCAGCTGGCATTTCAAGCCTTACTCAGATGATTCAGCTTCAACGTTTTGCAAAAATTAGATAAGATAAGAAAATTAGGCAGATGTATTAAAGTCAATAAATAATGGACTTTTCATGTACATACCGTAAAAACATGAGAAAACTACTGTAAAAGGTTGCGAATTCTTTACGTGCCCACGTTTTGTTGTTATGGAATAAGCACTTTTGCAACAGTTACACCTTCATGACTATCACAATCAAGTTTTGTGCAATTATAAGTTGCAACATTGTTTATTTTATGTATTTGGATAAGTTAAATAACGCGGCTGTTAAGCACTTCAGTTTAGTGGTGATCATTTTAGTGGGCTCTCGCGTCGCTATTTGCGGAAGTTGGGGAAGTGACGTATGCCGTAAAGCAGTCGAATTTTGTAGTTCTTTTTGTGCTCGGGTTCCTACCCGCTCCCCGAAGTTACATAGTGCCAGTAAAAGCGATAGAGACACTGTCAGGCTATGGCAGACCTGTGTAATTTCTCTGATAAGGGGATACCTTACAGGCGCTGTTCTGGGTTAGTGGGAGTGGGTTGCGGAGTTGTGCAATGTGTTGCATTGTGGGAGTTATTTGTTGACGAAGTGTGATGCGCTTACTGCCACAGATACGGCTGTTGATGGACAAAATGTCTGACAAGCCACCCCTGAAAAGGCCACATGCTCCAACCAGAAACTTTGACATGTGCCACACGAAAATGAGAAGAGAACAGAAGGTTCATCAGGTGACACCCACAGAGCGTTTGACTTCACTGGTCCTCACACAGTCATCAATTTACCATCCATAATCTAGTTTTCCATTGGAGCAGTTACCCGAGTTTTTCCATGTATTTTATGCACTATATGGAATTTCCACACAAATGCTCTTTACACTCACTGAACTAACCTTGAAAATACATCACTGCAATGGAAAAACAAGTTAAGGCTAATATGTTGAAGTTTTAAAGCTAATACGTTGAATTTTTTCGCTTTTGAATCTCTTCTGTTTCTTTAGACTACATGGTCATGTTATGACAGGATTTAAATACAGAGTAATCATTTTTGTGACCCATAACAATTTCTATTAATAATAGCAAGCATGTCCATAAAACTTTGGCCTGAACACAAAAGAGGGACTTAAACAATGACCTGTTTTCATTTAAGTTACCTAAAAGATAGTCTCATGTAGCCAGACCTTCAGACAGACAGCAGAAGGTCTGGACTCCACAGCAGCTTTCATTGCCCAAGGACCGCCCAGAGGCCATATGACTGACATGTAAAGCAACTAATGACGGTGTGTTTTGTTCTGCAACATGTTTAGAGGTGTGAAAACGTAACAATGTCCCTACAACAATAGAGTGGTGTGTAAAACTCTTGGACATATTTTAAAGAATCTATTCCGCAAACTTGGCACACTTCATACTTTAGAAAATCCAGCGTTTAGTTGATCCTGATAAGCGCTCATTGTCTCAGTTGTAAACACAACACCGTTCTTCTTCCATGAAAGGGTTTGGCATCACGACATCTTTGTAAATTTGGTAAGTTCTCTCAAGTCACCGGTCATTGGCAGGTGTGGCAAAGTTAGTTTTTAAGCCTTGGCATTTAGACCTCATGTAGCCCTGCCCTTTTAGAGTTGTGCGCGTTTTGTCTTCTGGTTTGTATTTCTATAGCATAAAGGTAAGATCATACAGATTTATGGCCCCGATATACTCATGGCAAAGTTATTTTTCGTTCTTTCAAATATGCTCATACCCCGGATTTTAAAAATCAGCATATTATACCTGGGGTACCCCTTTTCTAACCCGAATTTTTGGCCATGTAAACGCGTATCGGCATATCCCCATAGTGATCTGTGTTCTGCACATGTTCTATTCGCAAAGAATCTTGGTCTTTTGAGCAGAGAAACTTCTCGGCGCATACATAAATCCACGTGCAGTATACCGGAAGTAAACATGGCGAGACCAGGTGAAACAAAGCACAGCATACTTTTGAAGCGAGGTTTTGTTACCAGCATTTTGTTACCGAATGTTACCAGCATCAAAGCAAACTATTCATTATCCACGTGCTGCTGTTGTCGTCGTCTTTGGATACAGGAAGAAGAATCGGAAATGACGCATATCGCGTCTTAAGGTTGTCCGTACGTCTAGACGCTAACCATGCGTCGCTGTTTACATCGGGATATTGCAATTCCATGAGAAACTCTCTCTGCTCATGCATGTAAACGGGAAAGCTGAATAGTGACCTTGACCCGACCATAACCCGAAAATTAGCTGCATGTAAACGTAGTCAATGATTCATTGTTTAAAATGAGTCATTTTGGTAACTTGTTGAGTATTAGAGTAAGGGATAAGCTTAATAAACTATTATTCTTTAACTAAGAATAAGACCAAAGAAACAAGGAATATTTAAGAAACTGCTGAGTAGTGAGTGTCTGGCTTGCACTGTTGGTAGTTTAGCCACCATTGTAGTTACATAAAATCTAAATAGTCTAAATGAATTATATGCAAACTATTTGAGCTGCATCCATTTCCATTATTAGAGAGTCAAATACATCATTTTGCCATGATATTTGGCATCATGCACAGAAACGCAATCATTCCCACAATGGCCATACAGCTTTTGCGAATGAACCACTGTGTGCCCATCTTCTTGGACACCTGCTATGGAGATGTTCGACTGTTGAGGTGTGCAAGTTGTACAGTCGTGGACGCACATAGGTTTATATGAAAGTGCGTGGGCAGCTGCACTCCTACGAGTGTTTCAGTTCTCTTCCTCACGGCAGAGACGACTGTCACGACTTTGCCCACTCACACAGCAGAACCTCCTATTTCATATAGGCAGGCAGGGAGGGAAGCAAGAGATGCAATTGATGTATTTGTAACAATGTTGCTGTTCATCATGTGGCGCCGAACCAACCCCCCGTCACCACACCTTACCCAGAGTGCAGATGGTCACGAAACAATGAAAGAAAGAGTGATTCATCCCTCTGCAGTGGTCCTATTCTCTCAACAGAGACGTGTGGGTGATGCCTTTTACGATTCAATTTAGATTAACGCACATGGACAGGCATGTTAAACACTGCTAAAGACTTCTGGATTTGTACATCTTAGGTTCCTATGCTCTAGTCTTGTCACAATACTGGAATTTCTAAGTTCGATATACAATAACTTATTCGATACCATGGGGAAAACAGACTTTATATTATATAAAGTAATTTTTTAGACTTTTTGTAATCTTGTTCCAATAGCTTTACAGTACAGGGATAGTCTTCATTGCAAAAAAATGAAATACAGATCAATGCTTACAAGCACAAGGTAAGTTACAAACGTTATTCGGTTATTCATTTTTTTTCTTGTCTTTTGTTCTCTAATTAACATGACAGAGAGCAGCAGGAATATCAGGCTGCTGTCACTTTAAGAGTATATGCACGGATCCTACTTACGGTCACCCAACATTTGTTTTCCATCTCAATTAATTATTTTAAAAATGATTTCCTGAATACATGCCAAGACGGGCATTTTGACATAATTTTGTGTGTATTTGCCCTTTTAGGTGCAATAAGTAAAATGTGGTACTCAAGAGCGGTTTGAGAGGCGACTTTAGGTGCGTGGCAGTGGCACTAGATCAGTGGTGCGGATAGCTTTGGTGCGAGCGTGAAACCTGCATGAATGAGTAAAATTATGCACAATACCTGCAAACTCACTCTGAAATTCAGGACCTGTAACACCAACACTATTCAACCGAAGTGAATGAGAAGAGGCGGGTGTGTGTCAAACCGACAATTTACAGTCTGAGAAAAGAGAGAGCGAGAACACGCAGCTAGTATCATTGAAACAGGATTGAAACAGCCGAAAAGGAATATTTGAAAACGTTATGATAACGTTTATGATATTTCAGTACCTATATTGAAATATTGATATTTTGACAACACTACTATGCCCACATGTGGCGAACCATTGAGAGAATATCCTCAATGGTATTGGTCTCTAAGACTGTAGGCGTCTGATATAAAGATTCCTATCAAGTCCAGGAGTGCAGATATCATTATATAAGATTAACCTGAAAGACAGTAAAAAACAAATGAAAGTCTCTGCCAACACATAATACATAACACAAGCTGTTTTGTAGTTCTGTTTTTCCGACATTGGCAGAACAGGGGCACACGTTTTCCCTCAAGTCATATTTTAAGTTCACACCACAGCACAAAATAAGGAAGATTTGTTATAAAGATTTTAATCAGTGTAATATAGACCATATAAAAAAAAAATGCTAGAGAGTGAGATTTTTCAACCTTGTGACAAAAAAAAAAAAAAATGATTGAATGGACTTAACTCGTGATGAATTAATGATGAAGCATGAGTGTAATGGGGGTGCGAATATGTGAGCCAATGTATTTGGCATTAATGGAGAAAAAGCATCCAGTAAGTGGGAGGAAATATAAGCTGTGGTGGTTTAACATAATGGACAAAGCTGGCGGTTTTACACTGTCATTACTGGTCTTTGTTGCAGGTCAGTGTTTCTTTGTCAGGTTTTATTGAACAGCTCTGCAGTTTTAAATGGAACTTTCCTAAACAATTCTTAATACAAGCCCTATTTTATAGATATTTGATAGTATACCAAACTGGTTTAACAGGTTGATTTCACACAGTAAGATGACGTATTGTGTTATGCCTTCAGGAAACAGTGGTCTGATGCCACCCAATAAAATAATCTAAGATTTACTACAGAATTTTAAAGCCAAATCAGTGTAGCAAATATAGGTTTAACAAGTATTAAAAAAAAAAACAAACTTTGTTTTTTGCAACAAAGTAGAAAGACCTTTCCCAAAAACTTGCTTCTGTTATGCATCAGGACTGTTTCACCGTCAGTCAGGGCTGTCAGCATCCCTTAGTTAGCCCTCTCAACAGTGTCTCTCGCTAGCGGTCACCACACTGCTGGGTTTCACCCATCCCAGAGTAACAGTGAAAAGGCTGACTTTAAACAAAGCTGAAATAAATTTGATATTACACTCTTAAACTTTTCATGAACATATTAGGTAACTCAAAACTTTTCCTGTTAAAGCAGTCCAAAAATTTTAAAACATTTTCGGGGAAAGTTGCCAAAGCTATTAACATTCCTTACCACAGACTTAAAAACAGCCCAGTCTCACAAACCAACTCACATGACACAAGTAAATGCTGCATAATGAAAATAATAATGAAACTGCATAGTGTTCTAACGCAAAGTACCATGTCACAACTCTATTGTTTGTCCATCAGACGAAGTCTTTACTAGGACTGCACCATCAAATCCCAATTATGCTGTTGTAATTAATGCAAAAACTACTTGAACACAGACTGTAAAACTGACTTATACTGCAGCCAGACAACCCAGGGGGTGATCGCAATGTGTTTCACTTTTCAGGATGCGTGCAGCACACTTGCTTGAAAATAATCAAGCAATAAGGTACGAGAGGCTGTGCTGTACCTGCAACCCCTTCAGCCGTCACTTATTCACGATACAACACTTGCCTCGAGTGCAAAACAATATTAAACACAATATTAAAGTAAAAAAACAATGTTTTAGAGCAAATTTCTTGAAGTAAAATCACTAAAAGCCTTCCTTCCGCTAGAAAAAATAGTCCATGAGCGTGAACAGCAACAACGTTCCAATGTGTAAAATGAATGAAAGCTCAAATAAAAGCAACATGAACTGCGGTGTTGCGCAGCGATCAATAGGACCGTTGGGTGAAGCGGTCATAGCCGTGTTTTATCGTGAATAAAGCACAGCTCTTGACCACGGACGAACTAACCATTTTGTAAAATGTATTAATTCCAATAGGGTCCTCACATTTTAATACACTAACTGGCACTATACATTTACTTCCAATCCATCATTGGTCGATCGGAAGTGATTCAAAAGGGTTAATTTACCCAGAAATTTAAATGGTCATTTACTCGCACTAATATTTTTTCAATGGATGGGCAAAAATTATGAAAGAATGTTAAAAACATTTTTATCTGAATGATCTTTATTTCTATATTTGTGTTTTGAAGGTGAACGAATATCACATTGATTTGGAACGACATGAGGGTCGGGTTAGTAATTCAATTACAGATTTTTTTTTTATTTTTAGGTAAACTAACCATTTAAATTAGTCCATAAGCCATTCAATAACAACCAATACTAATAGGAGAAGTTTAAACTTTAAGTCTGTTTTGCAGATGCATGTTTCACTTCTGTTTGAGGTGGAAGGAACAATACATGACAATCACAAAGAAGCATTATCCTGTGTGTCTACTGGTACGGAAGAAAAGCAGCACGTCTTCATGGTGGTACAATAAGCTCTTATCTCAAATGATTCCTCATAATAGATCCCCTTTCCAGTGATGTACATGCGAACATGCGTTTCATATTTTGTAAATAAAGTGGTAAATTATGTGGGTGTTTTTTTTGCGCAAAGCAAGCACTTGCACTGTTTTAGAAATTGGTGTCAAACCACTGGATTACATTAATGATTGTGTTCCAAAGATGAACAACAATCTTACGGGTTTGGAATGACACAAGGCCGAGTAAATGACAGAATTTTCATTTTTGGGAGAATTAACCCCTTAAGTCCTGCACAAATAAAATGAATCCATGGTGTGGGGTAGAGATATAGTAACAACCAAACCATAAAATGACTTATAAACAACTTTACAACTCAATGCAAAAAAAATGTACATATCCTCCCCTCCAAGTGGCAAAACAGTCGAATCTTCCTGACTTATCTGCATTTGGCAAAGTCAGCAGTACATAGACCTGTACTGTCAAACCTGAAATGGAGATCCTTGCCACTTGTCGGTTCAGAAGGAAAGTTAGGTTGTCAGCCTGCCATCGCTCTGTCTGCACAGCAAATGTGAAACACGCTGATGTACAGTACAATGTGCATGTGAACAGGCTACTTTTTCTCTATGATTGATGATTGAAAATGGTTTGATGTAGCTTGATGGAAAGAATTTAAAAAGTGCAGGTAAATGGATAAGCAAGCTGACGTTGTAATTATAAGGTAGCTTATAAGGCAATGTAGGGACTAATTATTATTTTATCAGAACTTTAATATATTTTCATGTTCCTCTGTTCTATTGTGACAATAGAAACAAGTTTCTTTTTAAAATGCATTATTATATTATTTTAGTTAAAACTAAAAAATTAATCAATAAATTAATAAATAACTACAAATAACTAATGTTAGGGAAATCGGTTAATATTTTGTTGCACGTTTCTGAAAAAAAATAAATAAATAAATAATTAATAATATCGGCCGATATATCGGAATATCGGATTTTAAAACCAACAAATATTTGTATCGGTATCGGCCTTCAAAATCCTTTATCGGTTGGGCTCTAATTGGTATGCAAAAACCTGTTGACTGAGAGGGATAACATGGTATCGCTTCATTTTTTGAACAAACATTTTATGGTCCTACGCCATCCACGCTGCTGCACTTTTTTTTAGAAATGTGACTGGTTTGGTCCACCTTTCGGTGGCTAGAGTCCAGTTGTTTCTGTGAATTTCAGCCATCCATTTGCTCCTCTTTCTATAGCAGTCTGTAAAAATATACCTCCGATTCTTTGTCAAATCTAGTTGTACAGTCAATCGCAAAGCTCTTTCCCACTTAATATGTGTTGTGTTTGTTTTTCGCGGCATTCACGCTGAAAACAAATACAGCCGCTCAGTCTTTTTGCCACTCACTGCGAGTAGCTGCAGGCACTCCGGCCGACGGTGACGTCACGTGCATACCCTCTAGTGTAGACATCCGTGTTCATATTTGAACTTCTATGACAACCATTACATCACAGAAATACTGGTACTAGCCATTGAAAAGACTGTTTGTGAAACCGTTTCACGCGTTCTCTGGGTCAGCGGCAGTGTCAACACAGCTTTGACTGTTGCGATATGATTGTCAAAATTTAATAGACAGACGAATTGAAAGATCACGTGGGTGTTTGAATCGAGATCAGTCTTTTAAAGATGAATCGTGCAACTCTTAGTCTTATCTCTCTCTCAGCATACGAGTAGCACGAGGCCTTTCGAGTGCTTTCAGTCTCACGTCTCTTCACTCACCACTCATAGATAACGACACATTTCATCCTCTGTTGAACGAAAGTGGTTAACTTCTGTCAACCTCATCTACAAGCAAGGACAAAAATAAAGCAATTCAGTCTGAATTAATATCGATTCTGGAATAAAAAAAAAATAGATTTTTTAAAAATTAAATAAATAAATAACTAAATAAAAACGCGATAGTTAGGTGAATCGATTTTTTCTCCCAGCCCCAATGTGCTGCAGTGATGTGGGTTCAGTGTGTAGGCAGCACTCTGGTGGCATGTGTCTGCTGACAGTTTGTGCTTAGGCTGAGTGATCTGTTATTGACTTCCTTTCAGCAGACCACCTGGAGAATAATGACATTTACAGACATAATTATTCAAGCAATGACGGCATCAGCTCAGCCTTTGGTAAAACATTATCGACGTATGGCTGTCTGTATGCTTCCCACAGAGCTATTCTGCAGTTGCACTCTTGATTCATTGTTTTCTGTTCTAGATGAGCAGAAGAGTGCTTTCTTATAGTGAATCAGAACATTAAGAAAGACCTCTTCTACCCTTAAATCCTCACAGAATGGCAATTCATTTTTTCTATCACCAATAACACCTTGTTGTCACGTTGCATTTAAGTTTTCATTGATTCCACACAGTTGGTTCAAGATGACATTTGAATGCGAGAATGGGGATGTGGCTGCGAGCTTAATTCACGTCAACATCCTTCTGTCAAGACAGAACGTCTCAATCGAATACCACAGATTTTCTCATACAAATAGCCTGATTATTATGTAATAACGGAGATGACTGGGCCAATGGAAACTGTGTGCCTATCAAGGACTAATAACCATATCCTAACTAGGGCTGAACGATTAATTGCATTTGCGATAAAATCGCGATATGATGAAACGCGATTTTGTAATCGCAAGAGCTGCGATTATACTGGTCACGTGACACGCGAGAGAAAAGCAGTCTGCAAGATAAAGCATCAACTTGCTACGCTACGCGGCCTGGCGTCCAGAAAAGAACAGTTTATTGTGTTATTTATTCTCTCCTCTCCTCAACAATCCTGGATCGATTCAGAGAATTTCAGAGTCGAGTCTGAGCTTAGTTTTTAAACACAGATGCGTGATGACGCTGCGCGTGCTTTAGAAACGAACCGTGTTCTGAATCTGCTTGCTTCTATTTTCTCGCGCTCTCTCACTCTCTCTCTTCCTCACTCACACACACGACACCGCTCGAACCTTCCAAAACATAGTAACGTTATTTCATAAAGTTCGGGATTGAACCGAATTACAAGGACATTCGCGGGCTTCATTGAACAGGTTTTGCCGCTTTGCTCTATATGGGGAGGCTGCAGACCTGGAGCCGGCAGTTTTACGCCCCTGACAGTTTTAAGCCCCTGTTGTTCCTGATGCGTCCAGTAGGGGGAGAAGGATATATGGCGAAATAACGTAAAACGACGCTGGAAACAAACACATTAATAACCGTCTAGACTTCAACTAATTTTTATGTATTCGTTTATTTAAATAAACGTTATAGACAGTGGATTTATCTGCACTATAAGGATTAAAACATCCAGATGTTCGGTTGGGCTTCACTCCACTCAGGCTAATACACATAGTTGAATCAGATGGACAAAGTAGGCTAATGATATTTGACCTACTGAAGAATTAATTATTTTAAACTGTTTTATATACAGGAAACTGACTGATATATGTTGTTGTGAAGTATATACAGTTACATTTATGTACCATATTTAGCCTTGAGATATGCAGTACTTAATCATATGGATCCTTAATGAAATATCTGCTGAAATATTTACAATTGGTCATCATACAGCAGGAACAGTGTCCTACATAACATTTAATGAAGACAAACACAATTTAACCCTTTTCTAAAATTCCAAGGGCCATTTAAAAGAAAGAGACAATGTTTTTGTTCACAAAAAAGGTTATTTATTTACAAAAGAAGCTAAAGTTGAATAGTGGTAGAAACAATGGTTATAAAATAATGGCACAATGTCATGGTTGAAAAATGTTTTGGGGGTTCAAAAGATAGGTGTTTATAAAAGTTTAGAGACAGAGATTTTAATTTTTTTAAGTAGCTAAAGCAGATAGGCCTACACACCTTAATGAGATACAAGTTAAAAAGAAGAACTAAAGACAGAGTATGATAAAACACACATTAAGTGCACACACATTTTAGTCCAGATCAGTAAGCTATTTTAAGAAAACTGTATGATATACATTAGAAAATTAGATCGTCTCACAAAAAAAAACAACTTAAACCAAAATATACATTTAAACCATATGGGCCAAAGTTTTTAATGTGGGCTTTATAATGCATTTATGTTTGTATGTATTATTTGTAAAACAAAATATTAGAGTGAGTGTGCAGTTTGAATCTTTAGAGAGTTCATTCAAATACATACATACATGCCTATTATAAATGTGTTTGTGTACACATCATAAACTGTAATTAACACATTTCCAATATCCACTGTGATGTTGCTCCAGAAACCACGTGGAGTAGGCTATGTTTAAATGGAGTAAACTGGGTCTTACCAGTAGATGCCATGTCACGCAAGGTAAAGACAGACAAGATAAAAATAAAAATTAAATGAATTTTAAAAGTGAGTGAGACAGAGCAGATAAAGAGAAGACTAGGGCAGCTTTTAAACCTATATGTGGATAAGTTTGCTAAGTTTGAGCCAGACAGAACATCAACCTGACCATCAAGTAGCCAACTTTTATTGTCTCTTGAAATAATAGACTTTATTACAGTTTTTTACCTTCAATTTGTTACTATTTTCAGAACTTTGATGTCATTTTTCAAAACTCTAGACACAAAACTCACAACCAATGATCAAAATGCACATTTTAAAAACTCTAACCGTTTTCTCAATTGCTTGGATACAATATACATAAAACTTAGATCATTTGTTCATCCAACAAAAATCACCTGTTCGATATGACACAACTTAACATCAAAGTACTATTTCAAAAGGCAATTCACACATTACATTTCAAATGAGTGTCTATTCATTTCCTTACAATGATCTAACTATCAATTGATACAACTGCTCAAAATGATAACTGTTGCATGACACACAATCTTCCATGTTTACAGTAAATCATGAAAGTTTCAAGATAATGAGATTCAATAAACCTATGTTGTGATTGTAGTGTTTTGCATCAATATATCACACACTTTGTTCAATGATTCTTCTATGTGTGTATTCTCTCTACTACTGCAGTACTGCTTTACAGAGATGTGTTTACTGTACATGTGCCATAATGAAACCAGGATCACCTATTTTCTTCTACAACATTTAATGATTGTACGAAAAATGACAGTGAAACTATCGGTAGCTTGTGTGTGGGTGATAGTTTTGTTTAGGCCTATTTCACAGTAAATTTGTTTTTTGAACCAATGATTGTGCAAGTGCAAGATTTCTCTAAAGATGTGAATGCACAATGCAATGTTTTGAACATTAGACAGCCTGTGTTACAAGTGATAACCGTTTTGAGTTGTGTCTAGAGTTTTGAAAAATGACATCAAGGTTCTGAAAATAGTAGCAAAGTGATTGTAAAAAACTGTAAATTATAGACCCATCTTTTGAATTGACATCGAATCTCGTTTAGAAATAATCAATATTGCATCATTACAATTCAATCAACAACAATAACTTTAGCAGATCATTTAAAAATACCTCAATTCATGTCGCTTCTAGAAGGTCTGATGCTATAGATCTGTAATGAAATAGGACTAGGCTCATATAACGTCATTAGTGTAGTCTCCTCCTACTGGACGCATCAGGAACAACAGGGGCTTAAAACTGTCAGGGGCGTAAAACTGTCAGGGGCGTAAAACTGCCGGCTCCAGGTCTGCAGCCTCCCCCTACTCGCTTTGCTTGATGTTATAACGTTACTCTTGCAGCTGCGCGTTCTCTCCCGCGGGAATTTTCTTTACAAATGCTTCACAGAGGCATTATTTATGTCTTTTGGAATGCAGTTGGCTTATACAGTATATTAAAACCATGAAAATCACTGAGAAGGCTGCTTTCATTTTAAAATACTAACGCGTGCTTTGTGAAGAGCGCTCGTTCATGCGGCCGTGAGCGACTCATTGGTAAATGTACTTGCATGTCAAAATGCTTTTATGACGCGAAATTAATGTAAACACGGTCAGTTATATCTTAAACCAACAGGACAAACCACATTTACAATTTCAAAAGAGATATATGCATTAGTGTGAATGCAGCTTATCGTATCTAAACTGAGGGGGAAAATCACTCCAGCTCTTGAATGAAAAACATTCAGACAGCCTACTTTTAAATACTGAGACCGCTCTTTGTTTATTGCTTGTAATGTTTTTTTTTTGTTTCTCTTTATTTACTAGCTTTTATATTTTGAAGCTATATTATTTTATATAGCCTATTTAAAATTCTTAACGTGTAATTGCTTTTAATTAAATGTTTTTTGTATTTATTTTTTAAAGTATGTGTTTTTACACATGCAATTAAATACATATTTTAAGAGTTATTAAGATTAATTAATAAGAAAAAAAGTAGATCGAATCATGAGCTATCTAAAGATTCCCATCCAAACTATACAATTATTTATTGCTTGTCTTTGTCGACTAATATAGAAGGTGAATAACTTTTTTTTTAAAATCGCACATTAAATCGCAATCGCAATATTGGCTAAAAAAATCGCAATTAGATTATTTTCCAAAATCGTTCAGCCCTAATCCTAACCAGGCACGACACAGCCAGATTCCAGTGACTAGTAATATTTCTGTCCACAAAAAAAAAAAAAAAAAAACTAAAAAATTGAAAATGAACCAAGATGCAAACCATAGCTAAACAGGAACAGTTTTCTCACACTTAAAATACACTGCAGCTGTAAAGCACACATTTTTCCTGACTTCACCATTCTGGTCACACACTCTTTCTAGTAGCCACCAATGATTTAGAAGTATTATGAGGTTTTTAAGTCAGCAGGTATTAAATGACAACTTTTGGTTTGACAGCTCAACATCGAGTAAGAATCAGTCACACAAATGAAGGTTAATCACGGAGTTCATGACACATCATCAATCCAGAGTCTCATTTAAGCCCAGTAAATATTTCTGGTCACAGACATTGACGAAGTAAAACAACATGCAAAAATGTATCTGCAAATTTTTCCACAAACAAAACATCAAGTTACCACAGGTTATTGTCATGCCTATTAAACCTGACCCACATACAAAAGAACAGGTGTTCGTCAATGTTTCTACAAATTTGAGGTGAACAAAAATAGACTCTTTATTTCTGTTTGATTCATGATCGTACTTTGCACGGTTGCATTTAGCCCATATTTATATAAAAGTCTCAATATTAATGCTAATTTTTGTAATGCTAATGTCATGACTTACAATAACTATTAAAACAAGTGTTCAAGACAAATATTTTTTTGAATGCCATATTAAATGTTAACTAAAAATGTATTTATTACATAAATATTAATTATGGAGTACTAACAAGTTATTCCAACCATATAAAGCAAAGAGAGTACATCTAGCACTAGTCTGGGCATCCGTGCATTTCTGGGATTCAGCCAACAGCAGACAATGAAGAACTCATGACAATAAAGTACCCGCAGCAATAAAAGGTGTTGCTTTTTCAGTTTGAAATAACCCAAGGCTTTTCGACTGAGCCAAGTCTTTTAAACATGGACAGAAAAACAATGTTTCACTGCCTCATTGAAACCACCTTTTGAACCAACCCACTAGGAAAATAGTGTTGTGTGGGCTAAATCAGCAATGCGATAACACGACCACTGGGTTAAATGAGATCAGCTATGGAGTTAAGCCAGGTTTTGAATGCTTCTGCTCTGAGATAAGATGAAAAAAAGATCAGGTTTAAGATTATTTATAGAACGCTGCAAGCTATTTTTCATCTTAGGGCCCTTTCACGCCTACCTTGTTTGGTCCGGACCTTCGGAATTTTCAGTTTGGTCCGAATCAAAATTACAGGTGTAGGGCTGGGTATCGAGTTTGTTACTCTTTAGGTACCGAACGAATTGCCTCGATACTACAGAACATCGAAACATGTCTTGTTTTTTGCTATCAAATTTCAATACCTAAGGGGCTAATCTAGTCATTGCAGTGAAACGATAAGCATGCAGCATGATTTGCTGTGGCGGAAAAACACTAATGTCCAAAAAGACCATAAGACAGTTGCAGCTCTTACAGAACGCTGCTGCCAGGATTCTGAGCAGGACCAGAAAATATGAACATAACACACCAGTCCTCAGGTCTTTACACTGGCTCCCAGTTAAATTTAGGATTGATTTTAAAGTATTATTACTGGTATATAAATCATTCAATGGGTTAGGACCTCAATATATTGCAGATATGCTCACTGAATATAAACAACAGATCGCTCAGATCACTAGGATCACATCAGCTAGAAATACAGAGTCTGCTTTTAGCCATTATGCCAGCCGCAGCTGGAACCAGCTTGCAGAAGAGATCAGGGTTTAGCTGTGCATTTACTGAATGAGCACTGTGCCACTGTACGTCTGACTGTTTTTACTGTACTGCTTTAACTGCTTTAATACTGATTTAATACTGCTCTGACTGGAAGAGATTTTGATGGAGAGCGGAAGAGTCTTCACTCCGATGAGGCGAGTGAAGTAGTAAGTTACTTATACTGCTGAGAGTATAAGAAGTCGCTGAGAGCGTCGTTAAGGGGAGAAAAGTGCTCTGTGGGGGCCCCGCTGGGCATTACTGGTGTAGCAGCACCCAAACAGAGTACGTACGACGCTCTACGTCCCTGGGCTGGAGGTCCAGTTGCACCGTAAACCAACTCAATCTCTTCCACCTCAGATAGGGGTATACTGGAAGAGATTTTGATGGAGAGCGGGAGAGTCTTCACTCCAATGAGGCGAGTGAATGAAGTAAGTTAGTGCTGAGAATATAAGAAGTCCCTGGGCTGGAGGCCCAGTAGCACCGTAAACCAGCTCAAACTCTTCCATCTCAGATAGGGGTATTACTTTATTTTATTTTTACTTTTAACTGTTTTTATTTATATTGACTACATTTACTGAATGAGCACTGTGCCACTGTTTGTCCGACTGTTACTGTACTGTACATTTTATTTTCGACACTGTATTTTATTTTTATTATTATGATTTTTTTATTCTAAACTGTTTTAATTCTTCTGACTTTAATTTCTTCCATGTAAAGCACTTTGAATTGCCACTGTGTATGAAATGTGCTATATAAATAAACTTGCCTTGCCTAATGTTAGTTTACGCGGTTGCCCAGAGATGTGGCTCGTCGCATGTGAGGCTGTACTGCGTGTGTGAACGTCTCAACCCAGATAGATAGAAAATGTGTGGAAAAGATCAAAAGTGTACCTACCTACGAACCACACTTGATACCAGAAGCACGTGATGAAATATTTGACAAGACAATTGCTGCCGGCAACACAATAAATATGATAAGGCACTTAAAAGCGCAAAGAATACACTTAAGAGTACAAAGTTTATCCCAGCGTTCCTGCACACTTTTTAAAAAAGTTTAAGGCTTTTTAAGACCTTTTTAAGACCTGAAGAAATCAAAATTAATACCATACATTAGGGGTGTGCAATATTGACAAAAATATATCTCTATATTTTCAATGTTTTGTTGATAATAATTAGATTATATTTTAATGATTGTGTTTTTGTGCTGGTGCCATGGCTGGTTTTGGCCTGTTGTTGACAGCAGACTTGCAGAGATATTCATATTTTTCATATTATATGCAGTGGTCAGTTCACAGCAGTGACAGAAATGATTAATAAATGTGCAATATTTGCCACCTTAAATTGACTTCCAGGGGCATTTTCACCTATTTATGGAGATTTTTTTTCTAAACTTATTTAGAGTTATGCATCACTTTTTTTGTCAAATATTAACGTTCAAATTAAATTATAAAGTAATTATACTTATTTATACAATAATACTTAATTACACAATAATTATACAGTACTGTTAGCAGTCAAATTAACTCATTCAATCAAAAATCCATCTTTGCAGTGCAGAGGTGACACAGAAGGAGCATCAGAAGTGCCATTAATATATACACTACATTTACAATTGCATAAATAAAAATCTATATTATTGATTTTAAAATCAATATTCAATATTTAAATATGAAATGATTTCTAATTTTAACGTTTTACTTTTAATATGAAACTAAAACCGCCAGTAGGCAAGTCACTGTCTTCATAAGCGAGTTGAGGGAGTCATTCATTCAACCGATTTGTTCAAACGGCTGGTTCATTCAGAAAAGAAGCAAGTGATTGTTCATTGAATCGTTAAAATTGTTTGTTCAAAACGCGGATTTCATTCAAGAAATCATCGCTGTCTTTTGCATTGAGACTCTGCTACAGTTTCATTTTGAAATTCTAGTTGGCGAAATAAAAGTAAAACAAACAATATTGATAACGCTAAAAACTAACTCACAATGTCATTTTATTTTTAATTTAACTATTATATAACATAAATATCACACTTGTGCACGGGAAAAAGGCACTCTTAGTGATGTGATATTCTAATATAAGAACATAATATGATATAAAGATAAGGCCAAAACTAATCTGGGGACATAGCTATAATAATAACCATAGACATAATAAATGCATGTCTATGCCTATAACTGCACACATCACGCAGTGAAAGCACGAGGCAAATGTGATGTCAGCTCACAGTGCCTCGTACATCGTTAAAACAATTAGATTATCATAATAGACAATCGTCGCACACCCCTACACACATAAAGAATTAACTTACGACTGAACTGACATTTGCCAACTTTCTTCTCTCCTCCTCTCTCGCGTGCAGGAGATGTGCTCTTGCTTTTATATGAAAATAAATATAATGAACAAGACACCTAAAGTACTTGTTATTTAATTACATTGCAAATATGTGTTTATCAATATTTTTTTCTTTAATACAGACGTGTTATATCACGGTTGTTTAAACCAATGAGCATTAAGCAGTGTCGTCAGCAAGTCGTTTACCACCGTGCTTTTGATCAGCGCAGTCGGTGGAGAGCAACTGCGCGCGACTGCAGAATCCAACAGGTGCGCCTCACGCTCGCGAGAGTTTTTTGACATACGTCGGCATGACATCAGAGCAAGGCGGACCGCACCTTGACACATTTCTAACTGGCATGCATCTTGCGCTGATCACCGGTGATCAATTTTGCGCAGATTTTGCTCATCTCAAACAAGACTAATGTCAAGACGCAACCAACATAGATGATGACGACAGCAAGAAGTGTCACGAAAAGTTCTTTAGTGCGCTCGCATAATTGCAGTAAACCAAACCAAAACTTTCAAAAAGTATACTATGTATTATGGATGTCAACGATTAATCGATGATCGATTAATTGTCAATAATACATTTAATCGCTAAAACTTATCGATCATCGATTAAGCACGCGTGTTCATGCGCGTGCTGCTCCACCACGAAACTTGTAAGCGAGTGCGCCGGAGTTGTTTGGGACTATTTTACACCTTCATCATGACAATAAGTTGCGTGTGCATTCGCAGCCTCTTGTTTTGCGCAAATGTAAGTTTTAATAGTTTATTTTGTGTACGCCTATCTATGTCTGCTTTATCATCTCATATTGGATGTATTTGGTTAAGAATTGACGCTAATAAAGCATGATGATCTTTATCGCGCGCTGCTCAAACGGCGATGCACAACTAATAATGATGACTATTGGGACTGTCATATTACATAACAATATTGTAATAAAACATTGTGAATTATTTGAGTTGAGTTGCCGTGTCGCGTTGTTCCAGGAAGAGTCATTCTTAATGGCACATAATTAGTTCAAGTTCACTTGTGCATTCACCTCATTTTGTGCAGATATAAACTGTAATATTATGTATACATCTGATCAATCTCATTTAGTATGCGTTTGTTTGAGTTAAATAACGCGCTAAGTGCTCAATGGTTATGCATACAGCGCGCACCGCTCAAGCAGAATGCACGACTAATAATAACGATGATTAATTTGGGACTGTCACATTCCATTACATGAGAACATTATTTTATTAATTCGTTGTGAAATCATTGGGTTTAGTTGCCGTTTTCAGTGCGTTGTTCCAGGAAGAGCACGTCCACAACAGTCACACATTCTGACAAGCACATCTGAGGCGGTTGGTGACACGTTATATTGTCGTTTTATTTGATTATTAAATAATAAACTTAATTATCAATCACATCGAAACATCTTACAAACCCACTAGCCGTTTATTTAGATTAAAAAACATTCTCATTAATTTGGTGAGGAACATAGCGTTTAGAGCAGCATTTAGAGACCCTGTTCTGTTGTTGGCCATATGACACTGCAGCAATGCATATTGCAGTATTAAGGCTAACGATTAATCGATTAATTGATCGTTAATTTGAATGACGATCGATCATGGGAATTTGTGAAAATTGACATCCCGATTCCCTACTATGTATCAAAACGCAAACTTGGGTTCTGACTTTGGTGCGAAAACCCCCTCGAAACCGTGGCCTATTTTGTGGAGATAGGCCTATATTATTTTGAACTGCATTTGTGGATCATGATATTCAACATTGCAAAAACATACATAAAACGTAAATGTTATAATGATGGGAGTTTTAAACACATGGTTTTGTTTGGATTTTCAGACTCCATTTGCCTTCTATCATGTTTCTCCAATGTAGCATGCATTTCCATAACATCTACTTTGATTTGAGAATGAATTTACTCATGAAGTTACTTGAATACACAGTAGTGTAATGCAATTTCTGAGCTTTATTTTTTCAAAGATAACTGATTGAACATAGTAGTCAAATTAAGGGTCAAAAATCTATATTATAATGTTAAGTTCTGGTTTCACAGATATGGTTAACCCTGGTATAATTTTAAACTTGACATAGGGCTGGGCGATATATCGAGTATGTACGATGTATCGTTATATTTTTTGAAACGATATGGAATGAGGCAATACCGTTTATATCGATACAGTATTTTGATATGAGCACATCTGAAAAATAGCGGAGGTTGCAGTGTGAGCTGCTGCAGTGAAAGTAGCTAGGCTACGTAGTACAATTTGTCCTAAACATGACACAAGCTTATATTAATTGCGTCAAAATCACTTTGATATAGTTAACAAGTTTAAGGCAGCTTGCCGCCCTGTCAAATGCTCTGACAGACACTGTTGCTGACTGACAGATATAGCTACTTGCGCTGTTTAATGCGTTTGAGATGTGGTGCTTTCCTCAGTGCTCAACTTACATTTCACAGGTACATTCTCCATCTGTAAATGTTAGAAAGTAAAGCAAATATGTCCATTTCACAACAAATATGTCCATGTCAGAAGAGGACGAGCTTCTGCAAGTGAATCTCCGCTAAAATTCATGCTTCCTTGAACGAGCGCCGGCGCGCGCATGCGCATGAATAGTACTACGTAGTACGCAATAATTCGGACTAAAATAAACATATTGCTAAAATATTTTTGTTGTGGAGAAAATAAATGTGCCATATGTGGAATTTTAAACCTAAAAGTATATATTTTTAATGAAAGTGAAAGTGATTATAATGGGTAATCAAATGCAGGCTAATATAATTAGTTTGTGCTTTTGTTTTTTTTTATTTTCATTTTTAGTTTAGCTTTTAGTCATTTAAAAACAAAAGCTTTTTGCACATAATATATTGCATAGCCTATATTATATTTGTTTCCATATCCTTCAATATCAACATTGTTTGTAGGATATCATTGGGCCGAATGTGAATATATATATATATATATATATATATATATATATATATATATATATATTAAATATAAAGATTTTCTTTATCTAAATAGAAAAAGTAGAAAGTACCGAGATATATATCGTATATCGCCATTTGACCAAAAAATATCGAGATATGATTTTTTGGCCATATCGCCCAGCCCTAACTTGACATTATGCTATTTACATCTTATTACCCTGCCAAACTGTTTTTGAGAGCCTATTTACATTTACACTTTTAGGGAAAAGAAGACAGTTAATAATTTTACCAATAGGCTATACAAGAGACTCATTGAGCTGTATTGATCATAGCGGACTTTGTGAGATCAGAATGAACTGAGATGAGGGACAGCTTGTTAAGTATATTATTTTATATAGAGCGCTCTTTGCAGGCTTTCTAGGCGATATATATAATCTATTCAGAGTTTGCATAAAACATGCTTTGTTGCATTAGTTAAGGCAATGGTTATTTATTATTCAAATTGGCTGCCCTACCAAATCACGCATATAATATGCTTGCTTTTCTGTTTAAATTATAGTGGTTTGTGAACATAGCTGCATCATTAACAAATCATAAATTGGGAGCATTGATCCGGGGATATGTAGGTGGTTGCTAGCTAGGCGACATGTAACTTGAAACGATTTCATGACTTTCTATTTAAATGTGTTTTTAAAGAGGAAAAGCATCTCCTGCATTTTACCCTGGAGTTGGTTCACCCACCAGCTATGTGTATAGGTATTAAACAGCTTCACAAACAGTGTTTAACCACACTTGTTATTTCTGTCTTACAAGAATTCAAGTTCTCACAGAAGAGCTGGGATAACAGTTTATAGCTCGGATAAACACTGATGTCTATGGTAGCGATTAAAATATAAAGCAACTTGGCGCTTCAAGCAATGATTGTATTGCATACATTGTTACACCAGTGGGTGGCAACAAGCGACTCTTAAAAAAATTATAGCCTATTTGTCATTAAATCATTCATTCAAGAGGTTTATTCAAAAACGTGTTATTCATAAAGTAATGAAACACGTGAAGTCAAATAAACATTCATTCAAACCTATTTTTTATAATTAAAGCTTTTTAAATAGACTGCAGCAATTAATATTTTGTCAGAACCTCTGACAAAATATTAATTGACAAAATATTAATATAAAAGTAAATTGCATAATTTTATTTAGTTGTCTGCTTCTGGGAGAATTGTGATCTCCATTTGCAAAAAAATAAAATAAAATGTTATTCTGTATAATAAAATGACCGTTCGCAAAGACCGCCCCCTTTAGTTACTGTTGCTATGTCCGACAAGCATCGCCGCTCTCGCGCCCCACCATGTTCTCACACAGTCAAAAATACATTGCGGAGCAGAGAGGACACGGACAACATGCTGACAGAAAGGACAGACCAGGTTGCTTATGATATGAAACATAGGCCTTGTTTACACAAGAATGGTCGTGGCTGAAAACGTAAAAATATTTTATCAGATGTGCCTTTCGTTTACACGGCGACGGCGTTTTTGGGTCTTAAAAACGCAAAAAAGTGAAACCACCCTCCAGTGTGGAAATCTTAAAAATGCTCCACCGCCGCGTTCCCGTGTAAACGGGAAAAACGCAGAAGTCTGCTTGACAGTGCAGGTTGTACGCAGGCGCACGGACTTGGTGGTGTTGTGTTCCAGTGCTCCACATTGCCACCTAGGCACCTGGAGTGCATACTACATTGAATTTCACACACTTTTGCGTCACCATGTGCACGCGGATTTCCTACCCAAAACGTTAGTCTAAACGAAGAATAAAAAGTGATAAGGCAACGCCACTTTTGCGTTTTCTCTTCAGAATAATTTCCGTGTAAACATAACCAAAGTCTCAACTTTCAAATTTGGTCATTTTTGAAAAGAAATTGACTAGGCTTGCCGCGATAGACGGTGTTGACGGTTTTACCGGTTTTAAGCCCCATCACCGGTGACATCACTTTCCCACCGTGACACCGCGATGTCTTGACTTTTTTTTTTAAAGTATTCGTTTTTGCTAAAATATTTATTTGAATTAATTAAAAATAATAATTTTCAATTATTTAGTTCTGAAGAGAGCATTATAATTAAAAATGAACTGCGCAACGCGTGCAGTCACGTCACAGATCAGCAAGCATCAGGATTCCATTTAGCACGTGTGGAGACGAGAACGAGTCAAATTACAGAAAAGCAAGATAATGGCGGAAGATTTGGTGTCAAAACGCAATACAAAAGCGCCTGTTTGGCAATATTTTGGCCAATATATTAATGTTAATAAATGCCAATTTATAACAATTTATAGTGTTTTACTTTTTTTTAGAGTGCTGTCATTTATGTAGGCTAGGCTAAGGTCCTTTTTAAAGTTTTTATTTTATATTCGTCTCTTTTTATTTGGTTTTATCTTATTTAAACTTTGTTTAATTTATTTAGGCCTATTTTGTTTTCTTATTCGTTAATAAACGTTTTTTTTTTTTGGGCCCACAGTTTGCCGATTTTCACTTTTTTCAGCCTATGCATGGGGTTATTTTTATTCGTTCGTTATGCTAATAAAAGTTCTGTCTATATTTTATTCGTTTATTATTCTAATAAAAGTGCTGTCTAAATAAAAGTTTATTGTCAGCGAGTTTTTTTTTTTTTTTTTTGTCCATTCCAGCAATTGACGCTGAATTGCAATTGACGCTTATTTCGAAAGTGAAAGTATGTCATTTATGTAGGCTAAGGTCCGTTTTGAAGTTTTTATTTTATATTCGTTTCTTTTTAATTGGTTTTATCTCATTTAAACTTTGTGTAATTTATTTAGGCCTATTTTATTTTCTTATTCGTTAATAAACGTTTTATGGTTCTTATTTGTTTGGGCCCACATTTTGCCGATTTTCACTTTTTTCAGCCTATGCATGGGGTTATTTTTATTCGTTCGTTATGCTAATAAAAGTCTATAAATAAAAGTTTTATTATCAGCGAGTTGTTTTTTTTTTTGTCCATTCAAGCAATTGACGCTTATTTCGAAAGTGAAAGTATAACGCGCACGCATTTAAAAGCTATTTAACCCCCCCACCCTGCCCTCCACGGTGACACCGGGATTACCGGTGTTGTCACACGTCGATTAACCGGTGGGAAATTTTCCTCACCGCGGCAACCCTAAAATTGACAATAAATACCGTTTTGTGGCTCTTTAATGTGTCTGACTGATCGCTGTAGAGCCTCAGTTAAAGCTGCTCATGAACCGATCATTTCTTCCAGTTAATTTATAGCATCAAATAAACACGAATGAACATAGGAAAGAATGTTGTTTTAACCGCAGAAAGACGGCAGTATACTCCGTTTTCAAGTTCAAACCCCCCAACGTTAATCTATAAACTCTTGTGACTGCTTTGTCAGACAAAAATGGCGGATTCAGCGGATTATGATTGGTCAGATCACCTGTCAATCAAACTCCTTGCGAAAGGGTCAATTCATCCATAGTCATGTAGCTTTAAAGGGGTCATATAACGCCATTTTTGTACAAGTTAATATGAATGTTTAGGGTCTAAATGAAAACTTTGTAATATACTTTTATTAAAAATTCTCATTAGTATTTTAAGAAAACACCATTTACCTGGTCAAAATCAGCTCTTGTTTTCAGCAATCCGTTTCAGTGCATATGCCTTTAAATAGTAAACCCCGCCCCTCTGTTCTGCGGGCGTGAACGCACATGGAGTGTTGCCTTGACAACAGTGGAAGGTTTTGAAGAGAGAATGGGAGCGGGAGTCTCTGAGGACACATCTGTGCAACCGTATCAGTTTGAACCGGAGGCGCAGCGCATAGAAGTTCGACAATCAAGGCTTGAGGACGTTTCTGAATGGTTGATTAACGTAATGTTACTTTGATCTATTTTTCTATACACTGGCAGAGTAGAGTAGTGAGATGCGAACGCTGTGTTTACTGATGTATACAGTTCATTGACAGATTGAAAAACTTTTTTTCCCGTGATTTGCAAATATTAATATAAAGATGAATAAAACTTTAGGTGCAGAGGGAACATAAATAGTTGGTACCGATTATTTTTTCAGGAGCAGCTTCTTAGCAAAACCAGCTTTATACTGATCCTCGTTTATAAAGCAGTCTGGTGAGAAATGATTCGCGCAAAGTCGCAAACAAGAAAGTATTGACGTTGATCGTGTGGAATATTCTCATCGTAAACAAAACTCAATCGCTTGAACACCATTCTGCTCCAGTGTATCAACAACAATGACGGATTATAGTCTATGATGACAGCTCGCTCAGGGTGGGTCTGTGTTGAAACACTGCTGTCAATCAACAACCGCGGGAGGGGCGTGCGACATCACACGGTCGAACGGCTCGATTTGAGGCAGGGGAAAACATTTAAGGAGATTAAAACAAAACCACTGGATGGATTTTTATCATTAAATGATGGTTGTGTACAGGCACTGACAACACACATTGCAGTACAATCAACTTGTAAAAGTGCATGTAACATTATATGACCCCTTTAACCAACAGGATGGTTTTTATGTTAATAGTATAGAAAATGTAATCAAAACTAAATATTCTGAAACTTTAATGCAGGGTTTTGAGAAAAAGAAGAATACAGCCAGTGAGAACAGTGCAGGCGTGAGACTTCAAACTCTGCAGGCAATACATGATCACGGATATGAGAGCCAGTAGGCGTAATCATTCAGGCATTGCACCATGATTTGGGCAGCGAGACTACAGTGGTTTTCAGAAGAAAATTCCTGTGAAAGTCAGCTGATCTTCACCAGTTTTGAGAACACGCAATAGGACTCAGTCGGGAATGGTCCGTTATATCCCCTCACCATGGCAACAAATGTCTGTCAGCCTAAATTTGTTTGGATGGAGTTCTTGGTGTTGACAAGAAAAACTCATATTACATGAATACTGCTACACATCATGACGTAAAACAGTCATTTCAGTGCACTCAATAGACAGTCATCATGCTAGAAATGTACTGATTTGAGTGACACAGGTGGGCTTTTATTTCCGTTCTGTAACTAGGCAACAGCAGCTCAAAGAAAGTTCTAAGTTACGTTCTTGAAAGCGCCATTAGTCATTACTACCTAAAAACAAATGCAACCAATTAAGTAATTCAACAACATGAACCTCAAGGTCACTTCCTTCCTTTTCTGGTTAAAACAAAACCCACCAATTGTTCTGTAACAACTTTACAGATAGATTAACGGTGAACGTTATTCTTAAAGAAACACAGATCCTCACCAAGTGCGAGAAGAAATCCACAGGCTTGACCAACTGACCGGGCTGCTTTCTTTAGCTGCCGACCAGGGATCTCTTCAACTGAAAGACAAAAGAAAAATTCCCATTAGAGAAGTCATTTGTATTAAACAAGAGATCTCAGTCAGGGGTTGAATTACAGAAATGAGGGCAAAAACACTATTTATTGGAAGAATGGGTTGACGCTGATAAAAAAAAAAAAAGAGGTTATTGTCTTCTGGGTGGGTGCTCTTGTTTCTAAGCAACAGAAACCTCGACTCATCCCCTCATTGTTCTTATGTTGTTCAACAGCTACATAAAAAATATATAAAACAACAGAACCTAGTGCTCTGACTGTACATCTGCTATCAATTCTTCATCAGCCCTTTGATGTTTACTGAACCTGGTTAAATACACACGTCAAACACTCAAGCTATGAAATACAATATAATAGGGCTGATTTGATATTAAAATAGGCAGCGCTCGAATTTGAGACTAAAATGTCAGTGAACTGTAAAATGTGTTTAGCAGCATATGTGCAAAAGTCCCCAGAGGCCCTTAAAAAAATTACGAAATTTAAGGTCTTAAAGTTAAATGTTTTAAAACGCATCTTAATTGTCATTTTGATGATTTAAATTTGGGAATGGAAAACCAGGAATTGTGCAGCCTAAAGTCTTACAGTGTTGCTGCACACTTTTTAAAGTAAAATTTAAGGCTTTTCAAATATAAGACCTGAAGAAACAAAAATGAAAACTACGCATTAAGGGTGAGCAATATTGACACAAAATGTATATTATTAAGCCTTCAAGTTCTGCATAATTAAGGGTCTGGCCATTTGAGTGACAGGTGGATTAGTGCCGCTGTCACTGCTAGCCGTTTGTCTGTTAGCCGTCACGTCACCTCAGCTTAGAGCCCAAAACGGGACTGTTTTCTTCATCCCGCTCCCGCCCGCACCCGCCGAATTTCTGACCATTACCACCCGCTCCCGCAGCGTATGTGTTACACCTCCGCCCACTCCCACAATGTCCACTCCCGCCCGCACATCCAAAAACTCTGAGAATTTAATCCCGCACAATTAGGGATGGGACGACAACATGACATCATGACTTTTGCGTAAACATATACGCCACTTTCGAGTCAGGTGGCGTGTTATCTCCACGCATTTTGAGCTATCAGCGTGTATGCGTATATGTCTACGCCATTAACGTCCGCGTCATTCCGCGTGTCTGTACACGCAGTCAAATCTCCAGTCATAAATGCCATTAACCCCAGTGACGGTTAAGTTTAGGGATGGGGTTAAGGTAAGTCATATCTTTTTTTTTACCTAGGATGGTAAGGGAACAGTCATAAATGCCATTAACCCCAATGACGGTTAGGTTTAGGGACGGGGTTGAGGTAAGTCATATATTTATATAACGTTAAGTCAATGGCGTTCATAAACACGCTGAAAGGCGATTATGCGTCTTGATAGCACGCCAAAAATGGAAATACGAATTGGCGTGTCATACACACGCTACTTCATGAGATCAGTCTGGGGACGATTACCAGTTTCACTATAAACCACAATAAAATGTACTGACGGTTAGTATTATCTTTTAAAATTTAATTATCATTAAAACCGTGTTTGATTATAGCAATTTTAATAACTCACTATAAATCATGTACACAGTCTGACGCAGGTGCTCAGCGTATTTTTATTTTTTATTTTTCCGAGAAGGAATGGCGGAAGGCACAAGGCAGTGACCGTGATCGGGAGATTTTACAGCCTTTTAAGAGGATCAAATCTGAGGAGTGGTCATGTTTTGGTTTTTACAAAAGTCCTGAGGGAAACTTCGGGGCCAAAAACCGAGGATGGTGGTCACCCTGTCTGCCGAACATACAAAAACGTTGCTGTTTGGCAGCTACTTTGCCAGTTTTCGGATTGCGATTTTAGTAATGTTGCTGTTGGTGCATGAACAGTATCCGCAAAGTTGCAGCGCTGAAAGTTTAGTGTAAGCAGAGATATCGTCTTTTAAAAATCAGGAAGTATAATTGCCCACAAAAACGACTCGATTGTGACTACAGCTGGGTTTTAGATGTCACTAACCCACACATTTGCATCGACCCTCCCTCCAGAATATGTAGAAAAGGGCATGACCATATTTTTGCGGCTCATCGAGTGTTGTGTTCATCCAGCTGTCAGGTCTTCTGTGTTCGAGCTTCCCACAGATGCTGTACTTCGACAACAATGGATACAATTTCAGTTCACAAGTTCGATACGAGTTCAATGCCGGATTCAACTTTAAGTAGTTCCAACTTTAAAACCAGAGGCAGCAGTTGTTGGGCCACAACCTGTAAGTAGGCTAAGACTAAATCTTTTTAAATGTATTTGCATGTATAATTCCAGACGTAGCCTTGTGTTTTATTTTTTTCAAATGCCAGCGCTGGCTTTATAGCCACTAGGCTACTAGTTATGCTATTTTGTGTCTACGTCTACGACATACGCGTACAAACATTATGGACCTGAATTTTGTATAAGTACTAATGTTGTAAATATGCTTTATGACGTTATTTTCGATTTGATCAAGAACGTAAACTAATGCCAACGCTGTTTAGTAGCCAGTCAGTTGCTGTTGTTGCCAGTCAGATGCTATTGTGTAAAACAAACGTGTATAAAGTTAAAAAAAGTGGCAAATTATCATTCAGAAAGGTTTAGTAAGAGCCATGTGTGGTGAGTTTCTGCTTAACTCTCTTCATCGCAGGTTTTCTCGATCTGATTCTGCCTCAAACTGATACTGCAGTTCGACACTATTCATTACCTTATTTACATCTGGACTGGAGCTCATGACATGCACGTTTCGCCCGTAAAGGTAATGGGCGTTAACCTTCCGGACAACGTGAGCGACAGTTTAGCCAATCACAACACACCGGGCCAAACTAACCAATCTGAGCCCACTACGTGTTTCTGAGGGAGTGTTTTCATAGAATCAGGAAGTCAACCGCTCGTTCGAGGACAGAGGAGAGCGCGGCTGACAATAAAGGTGAAGTTTATAAAAAATAAGACTTTTTAAAAAAGAAAAACCACGAATACATGTTATATTCCACCCCATAAACACAATCATGCAAAGAAAAAAAAGCAGTCAACCCCCCCTTTAAGTTGTTATTGGTCATGTCAATCACAGTATCGCAACTGATCCCTAAACCTACACATCATTTCAAACTTAACCAAATGAAATTAGCTGCAGGGCGGGATTACAGTGGAAGTCATTTTGGCTCCCACTATAAAGAATTTTCATGCTCTCCTAAAACTAAACTTAGGAGATCATGAGCACCTTGGTAAAAAAAACAACTAAGCATTAAAGGATAAGTTCACTTTTGAAAAAACTTTTGCTGATAATTTACTCACCCCCATGTCA
Organism: Pimephales promelas; assembly: GCF_016745375.1. Next base: position 2,030,238 of record NW_024121455.1, read on the forward strand.
TCCAAGATGTCCATGTCTTTCTTTCCTCAGTCGAAAAGAAATTTAGGTTTTTGATGAAAACATTCAAGTTGAACGCATAGGTTGAATGTGCAAACTAGCTCAAACACCATTTACAAAAAAGGAATTAAAAGGAAAAACAACGATGTCGGGCGATTTTGATTCTGTACTTCCGGCTACGTCGCCCGTGACCTTTTGAACGTAATTACGTATTACGTGACGTTACAAACGCGCCTCACAGAATAGAGCAAGGCTAGCATTTGTCCTTAGAAAAGTTACATTTTTGGAATAAGTTTTGAAATAACCGATCGTTTCGCATGATAAGACCCTTATTCATCGTCTGGTGTCGTTTAAAGACATTTGAAGCTGCATCTGAAACTGTTATTAACACTGTCTTTTGGACCTTGAACCATCCGGTTCCCATTGAAGTCCATTATATGGAGAAAACTCCTGAAATGTTTTCATCAAAAACCTAAATTTCTTTTCGACTGAGGAAAGAAAGACATGGACATCTTGGATGACATGGGGGTGAGTAAATTATCAGCAAAAGTTTTTTTTTTTTTTTAACCTTTATTTAACCAGGTTTGTCTCATTGAGATATAACATCTCTTTTTCAAGAGATGAACTTCAAAAGTTGAGTTTTTTTCAGAAGTGAACTAATCCTTTAAGCCCTGTCAATTTATGAGACCACATATTTACATGTCCTTGACCACAATCAGCACTGTCACGCATGCCAACCTGCTTGTGTCGGGTGGCTACCCATAGTGCTACTGGATTGCATGCCTGCGAGGTTCACATCTCCACAACATGTTATGCATGTTCTAAGTGCCTCTTCTTCATGCAAAGCGACAGCAGAATGATCAGCCGCCTGTGGCCGCTGTATGCCAACTCCCTCCATGACAGTAAATTATATGCTTAAGAGAAATTGGCCAAAAGATAGCACAGACGTGCGTGTGCTTGTTTGGGGGGGGGGGGATTTGGCATGGGAACACACGGTTGTGAGTGTTATCACTTGGCTAGCATCAGTGGCTCTAATTTCCATCTGGTCTGCATTAGTGGGAGAATGAGGGAGGAGGCAGATCTGGGCTCCTCAACCGCAGTCATGAAAGTACACAGACCAAAAGACTTCATTTTTGGGAAAAGTAATGGGCATGGATGGATAGACTCTTCAAACATGGCTGGTAAAGATGTTCAAATACAAGCAGCCATTCCAAAACAAGATATATAGCTATTTCAAGAGGATTTCTTCAGTATCACAATTAATCTGACAAATCTTTCACATTAAATATGATCACGTAGAGGTGGACAGTAACAAAGTACATTTACTTGAGTACTGTATTTAAAGGGTTAGTTCACCCAAAAATGAAAATTATGTCATTAATGACTCACCCTCATGTCGATCCAAGCCCGTAAGATCTCCGTTCATCTTTGGAAAAAGATATCTTTGTTTAAGATATTTTTCGATTGTCCGAGATCTCATTTCCCTCCATTGAAAATGTATGTACGGTATACTGTCCTTGTCCAGAATGCAAATAAAGACATCATCAAAGTTGTCCATGTGACATCAGTGGGTTAGACACATCAGAAATACATTTTGGTGCAAAAAAATAACAAAAACTAAGACTTTGATGATGTTTTTATTTCCTTTCTGGACAAGGACAGTATACCGTACATACATTTTCAATGGAGGGAAATAAGATCTCGGTCAATCTAAAATAAACTGTGTTCCAAAGATGAACTGAGGTCTTACGGGCTTGGAACAACATGTAATTAATGACAATTTACATTTTTTGGTGAACTAACCCTTTAAGTTGGCCTACACTTTGAGTGTCTGTACTTTACTGGAGAATTATTATTTTGTAAATTTTTTACTTTAACTTCACTACATTTGAAAGACAAAATATCGTATTGGAAAGATGTTGGAAATGAAAGTTGAGTTGACGTCAGAACCCACCTGATTATCATGTTCAACACTGGGTTCGCACTTCTAAACGCAAATTTTGTCAATGTTTTGGAGCACACTAGCTTATAAATACAGTAAACAATGCATTGACATTTATTTTTTTACTTTTGATACTTGAACTTTTAAAACCCAGTACTTCTGTGCTTTTAAAACCAAGTACTTCTGTGCTTTTAAAACCAAGTACTTCTGTGCTTTTTCTTAAGTAAAAATCGGTCTTTACAACTTCTACTTGTAACGAAGTAATATTTGACCAGTACTATCTGTACTTTCATTCAAGGAAGTTGTGTACTTTGTCCAACTCTGGGGTGCCCAGTTCGAGTCCCTGCTGACCCAGAAGGCCTTTCTGTGTGGAGTTTGCATGTTCTCCCTGTGTCTGCATGGGTTTCCACCACTATCGAAAAACATGTAGTACAGGTGAATTGTAATGGGGAGGTTTGTGGGAAGAACTGGCAACCTACCAGAAAAAAAAAATCATTGCGAAGAAAATTAATGGACAGTCTCTCTGCTGGCCATATAGTCACCAAGAGTCCGTTACGACTGAAATGGTTATAACGATAGGATTTTCATAATCAAAAACTGCTTTAGTCAGCCTCCTTGGCAATATCACACCAAGACAAAAACACTGACTCTAATGTCAATCCTCTCACGTTCTGAAGGATGGCAGTGTGTACAGCCATCCACTTGAGATGTGGAAGTCCTCAGTGATAAAGAAATCCAACATACAATCATGAGAACCTTCACTCATGACGTTTTGAACATCTACAACAAGCATATTGAAATGAGGAAACACCAGAGTTCGTGAACTGTAAAGATAACATGCGTCATCAAAACACTGGGGGATCATCTGTTTAACGTTAATGTCTAACGGTAATGCATTACGACAAAATTTTCTTCAGAAGCCAGTCAAAATATTTTGTCACGAGCTGGAAGAACTCAGAGTAACGAGTCTCCCCCTTTTGTTTAGTGTCAAGGAACCTTAATCAAAAACAAAATTAGTTTTGAGGAGGCTGGCTTCCTACTATCAAGCTAGCTAACTGGCTAAAAGCACACGTTGTATCAGCGCACGAATTGTGTTAAAAATACGCACGACGTTATCGGTTATTAATGACAGGAAACTCTGTTTGTTGTTAGTCAGCGTCTTGATCTGCTTTTATGTTGTTTATGATAGGCGTCGAACAGAGTGATGAGTTGAACAACAAAAACACAGAGCTCAAAGAAATGACGACAAACATCGGCAAACTTGAAGAAAAGTTTAGAAAAAGGAGAAAGGATAAACTCACGGTAACAAACTTTCTGCCGACGGCTGGAGGAAGCTTAGAAACAAACGCAGCTGTGGGGTCCAATACAACAGAAGAGAACTGTAGAGAAAATAAACCGAGAACGGTTTTGCACTCGCGCCGTTTGGGGAATGTGGCACGAATCGATAAATGTCTGATGACGTCATCCGCGCGGCACGCCTTCCTCATGGCTGAATCAAGCTTGAGGATTTTATTCTTAGAAATTATTGATATCGTTTTTGTTGTATAAATTTAGGAATCTGGGTGCATCTTCACCAACCTTTTGTTTTCAAATAGGCTACGATTTTAGATTAGTCTTATCTTAAGTCATCAAATCCACGTGTTCGATTTTCACTTTTTATATTAGGCTAATTCATACTATTTGGTAATATTTAATACAATAACAAGGATTAAATATGCAGTTTGTAAAACGAAAGCATCTGATTTTACCTCATGCATGTTTCGTAGCCTATATATTTTACCCAAATGACAAGAATCAAACGTCATGGGGAAAATATTCTTAAATCTATGAATTTACTGACATCTAGTGGTGAATATTACAGTAACATTTATTAAACACAACATTTTCATAACATTTTTTAAAGAAACTTCTGCAAGTAATAATAGTTATATCATAACGAGTACAAATATTATTGAATGAAAGATCCGAATTTTAGAACATAATACAATTTCAAAATATATAATTACGTCCTGCTGGATCAAATCAAGTCACGCTACCAGCAAAAAGTTTATATTTTCCACAACCTACTTTTTACCCCTCAGAAATGAACTTTTTACATTAGGCTATACATTTACAATAATAATTTAAATTAAAATGTAGTTAATTAAATATTAATTATAGTTCTGATATTCTAATAAATTGTTAAGGAACAGGTGAGGTGATGGTCCAAAATGCCGCAGTTAGGTTCGAGAACACACTCCGATAGTGTCTCTTAATGGTTGCCAGTGTGTTATAGAGTTTAATTTAAAATGTTGTTGTTTGTTTTTAAGTCTTTGACTGGTCTAGCACCTTCGTTAGATCTTAATGTGAAAAAGTCAGTGGCCGATCTGGAACAGTCTTCCTTTATCTGTGAGGTCTGTATCGTCTGTATGAATTTAAATCAAAATTACAGTCTTAACTTTTACCCTTGCATTTCATTAACTTTGTTCTCTTTTAACTCATAGAGATTTTTCTTCCTTTGTAGCAAGGAAGTGGTCTTTTGTTGTGTTTATTTGTGCTTTATAAACAAGTTAAATAAATGAAATGAGGTGCAAAAAGTGTTACCAAATTATTTTTATAGCGAATTTCATGTTTCAGTGATTCATCACACAAAGCAGTGCAGCAATTAACATTTTAAAGGTACACGTGTAGTTTTTTTTTTAAAGTATTCTATTAGCTAAAATCAATGTTTTTATTCATAAACATGTCCTCATTGGTGTAAAATTACCCAATAAGCTGACTTATCCTCTTAAGAAGAATTTCTTTTCTTTATTTACATTGGACGGGTAAGTCGAAGGAGGCTTCCATGTCTTTCCGCCATTTTGAAAAACTTAGCAGAGAGGGACAAAAACCGCCTACCTCAATGGGTTTTCGTCAGGTTTTCGTTTTCATTCAGAGTCAGCGTCACGTGACTGAAAAATACGGAGATAATAAATTTGAAAGGCTACACTAGACATAGGCCTACTTCATAATGCAAAATCATACTTAAGCCACAGAAGACGGAATCCTCACCGCCAGCACAGGAAATGTGACCGGCGAATTAAAACAAAAAAAAACGAGGATACATTTTTGGGATAGCTTTTGTGGAAATGACGGAAAGAGTGGAAAGAGTTTTATCTCTAAAAACTGTTTAGCGTATAATGCTAGTAATGGGGGCATTGACTAAGTAAAAAGAAATCGCTAGTTTATACCACTAACAAGGCTCAAAATAGCCCCACACTAACACAGTAACAGGGTCCATACATGCAAAACGAAGCATTGAGAACTTTGTAAGTGTACAGACCGTTTAATAAGAAGATATGTTATAAAGACAGTTCACTTCATGTATACAGACAGGAGCCATCTTAGGAAATAGTCTCGATCGCATATAGGACGCGAACACTTTAGAATATGGTTCCTTCGTTAATGAATAACTACACAAGAACTAATGAGTAACACAATATTAACAATCTAGTAACTATTATTAACTAACAAGAAACTCTGATTAACGAACTAAGTAATAGCGCAGACGAAAGTGGTAGTTCACAATTAAGTAATCAATAACTTCTATTTTTTTAATACCTCCCAGAGAACTACTGAAAAAGTTTATTAACAATCTAGTAACTACTATTAACTAAAATAAATTCTTATTAACGAATTAGTAAGTAATAGCTCACAGATGAAAGTGTTACTAGACACCAACAGTGCCACCAACAGAGCCACCAACAGAGCCACCAACAGAGCCACCAACAGTGCCACCAACAGAGCCACCAACAGAGCCACCAACAGAGCCACCAACAGAGCCACCAACAGTGCCACCAACAGTGCCACCAACAGAGCCACCAACAGAACCACCAACAGAACCACCAACAGAGCCACCAACAGAGTCACCAACAGTGCCACCAACAGAGCCACCAACAGAGCCACCAACAGAACCACCAACAGAACCACCAACAGAGCCATCAACAGAGCCACCAACAGTGCCACCAACAGAGCCACCAACAGAGCCACCAACAGAACCACCAACAGAGCCACCAACAGAGCCACCAACAGTGCCACCAACAGAGCCACCAACAGAGCCACCAACAGTGCCACCAACAGAGCCACCAACAGAGCAACCAACAGAGCCACCAACAGTGCCACCAACAGAGCCACCAACAGAGCAACCAACAGTGCCACCAACAGAGCCACCAACAGAGCCACCAACAGAGCCACCAACAGTGCCACCAACAGAGCAACCAACAGTGCCACCAACAGAGCCACCAACAGAGCAACCAACAGTGCCACCAACAGAGCCACCAACAGTGCCACCAACAGAGCCACCAACAGTGCCACCAACAGAGCCACCAACAGAGCAACCAACAGAGCCACCAACAGTGCCACCAACAGAGCCACCAACAGAGCAACCAACAGTGCCACCAACAGAGCCACCAACAGAGCCACCAACAGAGCCACCAACAGTGCCACCAACAGAGCAACCAACAGTGCCACCAACAGAGCCACCAACAGAGCAACCAACAGTGCCGCCAACAGAGCCACCAACAGAGCCACCAACACAGCCACCAACAGAGCCACCAACAGAGCCACCAACAGTGCCACCAACAGAGCCACCAACAGAGCCACCAACAGAGCCACCAACAGTGCCACCAACAGAGCCACCAACAGAGCCACCAACAGAGCCACCAACAGAGCCACCAACAGAACCACCAACAGAGCCACCAACAGAGCCACCAACAGAGCCACCAACAGTGCCACCAACAGAGCCACCAACAGAGCAACCAACAGAGCCACCAACAGTGCCACCAACAGAGCCACCAACAGAGCAACCAACAGTGCCACCAACAGAGCCACCAACAGAGCCACCAACAGTGCCACCAACAGAGCAACCAACAGTGCCACCAACAGAGCCACCAACAGAGCAACCAACAGTGCCACCAACAGAGCCACCAACAGAGCCACCAACACAGCCACCAACAGAGCCACCAACAGAGCCACCAACAGTGCCACCAACAGAGCCACCAACAGAGCCACCAACAGAGCCACCAACAGTGCCACCAACAGAGCCACCAACAGAGCCACCAACAGAGCCACCAACAGAGTCACCAACAGAGCCACCAACAGAGCCACCAACAGAGCCACCAACAGAACCACCAACAGAGCCACCAACAGAGCCACCAACAGTGCCACCAACAGAGCCACCAACAGAGCAACCAACAGTGCCACCAACAGTGCCACCAACAGAGCCACCAACAGAGCCACCAACAGAGCCACCAACAGTGCCACCAACAGAGCCACCAACAGTGCCACCAACAGAGCAACCAACAGAGCCACCAACAGAGCCACCAACAGAGCCACCAACAGAGCCACCAACAGTGGTTCCATTAAACAATCAATACTAGACCAAGACACAGGACAAACATGAGGGCTTAAATACAAAAGACTAATGTCTAGACAAGGGACACCTGTGCACAATGAAACAATGAACCAATGACAACATGACACATCAGACAGGGGAACACGTGGCAGGATCACATGACTTGAACAAGGGATCACATGACATACATGAAACAGGAACAATGAACAAAACCCAAAACATGACAGTAGGGAGTTAGTGTTGTTGTTCATTTATTTTTCCTTGAGCAGTTTAGTTAAAGGTTTCATTTCCAAGGCAGGGCTTTTGTTTATTTTGGCATTGCCTTCTCCTGAAGCTAACAATTTAACCCTAAAACTGTATTCTGGACAAATGTGGGCAAAATAGTTTTGATTTATTTTTAAAAAATACTTCCCTTGATCTGGGAGGTACAAGACTTGGCTTCTTTTTTTAAGTTTGCCCCCTGAACACACACATTTTTTTTTGACTCAATTTTACAATGTTAAGTGGGTGAAAAAAAAAACCCTCCTTAATCTTGTATCAAAAATGGGCACCCATAGAAATTAATGGGAAAAACTGAAATTTAGAGCATTCTAAAATAAACCAAAACAAGACACCAGGTGACAGCAAAGTCACTTCATCTTTAGGTTTTAGCTCTAAGAACTTATTGGAATGATATGTTAATGTAGTTAAAAAAATTTAAAAAATAAAACATAAAAATAAGCATAATTTACATAAAAAATATGGTACTTTTTGAAGTAAATAAATTCGAAAATACCGCCAAAATAAAAAAATAAAAAAAAAACACCATAAATGTATAGACAATACTTTATCGAAGACGGTGGTATAACATTTATAATAAATAAAAATTAGGATCAAACCTGAGTCATCTGTGCCCACATTTGTCCACAATTACAGGATTAAGGGCTATAAAGTGAATACGGTTTGAGGGCTGCATTATTGTTTTACAAGCTGTAAATAATAATAATAAAAAATAATATGATCTGGTTGTTTGTGTTGCTGTGGAAGGGCTCTGACTAGAGCACTTTAAATCCTTTAATATTGTTGCATCTGCTTAAACTCTGTAGAACGCAACAAAAATGTAGTTTTAGATTCATGAAACGAAACATTTGTTCGTTTCATGTGATCTGAAATCTGAAATAGAAATCTGCCATGCACTTTTCAACAGTAGATGGAGCTATAACTCTGTTATATGAAATTGCAACAATTTGAGCCTTTTCTGTGGAACTAATCAAAATGGCAACATTTCTCATTTTAAACCAGTATGTCACATCCTTCCGTTTTCCTCTTACAGACAAGATGGATTTGGGACAATATGAATATATAAATAAAAATTGGGCAAGAGAAGTAAAATAACCCTTTCTACACCCTAATGATCGGAAATGCAGGTGAACTTGAGGGAAATAAACGGTTGGATTGGCCTTTTGAATTGCATGTTACTTTAAAATATAGGCCTATTTAAATTTGATAATATAGAATGATTAATCTTAACACTTTTTAACTTAACAGTTATTTTCACACACACACACACACACACACACACACACACACACATGCACACACTTGTGTGCCACTTAGAAATGACATGCAGAGACATGAGACACATATTGGCAGTGACACTGGTGATAATGGATGAACACACAGAAGCACACATTATCATTGTTGTATATGATCCCACCTCCTATTTCTGCATGGCTGCCAGGCCCGAGGCTGATGCCAGGCGCTGATAGCTGGCAGACTGTCAGTAATTTGTGTTAATTGTGGGAAGTTTCCATTGCTGGCGACCAGTCAGCTGGCACCACTACAGCCTGGTGTCCATGTGGCCCAAAAGCTCATTCATGCTTTTTTTCACTGCTGATCAATGATCAGTGTCTACCACTAAAATACCTTGCTCTTTACCTTAAGGTAAAACACATTTACTTAAAACCGTCTCAGATCAACATGCTGCTCATTTGAAAATCATCTGGATATATGTGCAGGCCTGTAATATTATTTTCATTTTTTAACTCATAATAAAAGGCTAATATTATTATTTTATTAATTGTATTTCAAATATATATACTTATGAGAGAGTAACGCATATAGGTAATAGGTGGGACTATTAAATAAGAAAAAAAAAGATGAATGGAATTTCAAAGGAAAAATATACTCTGAGTCAAAGTTATATTAATGAAATATAAGCTCATTAATTTCTCTTACAAGCGATTCATCTTTTACCGGTAGGTATTTGTCATTTTTTAACTAACCACAATTAAGTAATTACACTAATTAAGCTAATTAAGACCAATAATTAAGAGCTTAGAGTCACATGAGCATATTTCTCTCTCTCTCTCTCTCTCTCTCTCTCTCTCTCTCTCTAGAATAACCATAGTTGCCCAGATTAAAAAAAATCACTAATGCCTATGAAACAAAAGAAGTAGATTGTTAATGGAAGATTTCATCAAATATCAGAGAAGAGACAATCACAATCACACTGCAAACAATAAGCAGAGAAATTCTCATAAGTGAATTCTAGAAAAAGAGTTGTAATTATTGAAGTTGTATTGTGGCACGTGAAATTGCTAATTATGTCAACAATGTTGCCATAAAATTGTTATCTTGGCAAAAGATTTGCGCTTGCTTCTTAACCATTCAGTGTTTTCCTTTTTTCGCCCGTTTTTCAATGAATTAATTAGGCGATCACTGTAATTACTGTTTATATTGTTGTTAATGAGCCCAAAGGCAAGCGAGCAGTACTCATCCAAATTACACTCACTAGGCACAGAGCCAAGGAGGAGTCCAAAAGAGAGCAGGGGGAGAATAACATGCTAAATACTCCCCATATCTGCCTAATCATCAGCCGGCAAACTGCTAACTCATGAACAAATGCACATTATTTAACATTATTCTGAAAAGATGGAGACTGAAAGGCCAACATCTTTTTAAGTTAGGTTTGAGAACTGTATGCAGCTGTTGTCACTGTATGACATGGTATAAAAATAATTGTGTGGGGAAGACAACATTTTCTTTTTCTCTTGATTTGAATGTCAAAAAATCAATAAAAGAAAAGGAGTGGGTTCAAATGGATAAGACCACAACAATATACAGGGAATAAAAGGAAAAATTATTGAAAAGAATTTAAGATTCTTCTCTGAAGTTAAGTACATAAGTTTGCATACTGTATTAAATATATATAAAGTGTAATCATACAATTTCATATTTTTTATTTATTTAATAGTGCCCTAAATATTCTTTTATCACACAAAGGAAATACATTTCTGTTGAAGTGAGCCTACAACTTTGCTTTCTTTGATGATCATTGTTTGTATTGTAATAATTGTGAATGAGTCACTGCTTTGTCTTGTGAAACTACACACACAAGTTCTTTCTGAAAAATCCTCCGGGTCCTGCACTTTTTTTGATTTTCCAGCAACTTCTGCAAATTTGAGCACATCCTAACAGTGGCTGATGTTCCAGTTACTCATTCCTAGGAAAACCGAGGGACTCGGAACATTCATTGGTGCGACAAAACATTAAGAAACACGAAGATGTAAACGTTTAAACAGGATGTTGTGAATTGTTATTTTGTCTTATATGTACAGTAAATATGTAGCTTCTGAAATTTATTAATTCATTTAAAAACATATATATATAATAATTCTGCAAGGGTTTATTAACAGTATTTCATTATTGAAAGTCGTCGACCAAAAAGCATATTTGATACAATAAGAAACTCGTCATTTTTAATTCAAATCATTTTATTGATGTAAATGTATTAATTTAATAAATAAATATATAATAATAAATGTAAATATATAAAATGAAGATAATACATTTATAAATTAATAAATGTAATACATTTATAAAAATATAATAAATATAATATATAATTATAGCCTCAGGATTTTAAACCTTATAACTCAAATAAATTGGCCAACTTTACCTGAATTCAATTGGTGCACATTTCATAAAAACTAAAGGAATATAAATGTTCCTGAATGCACATTTCATAGCAGCTACTGAGTCTGTGCTCTTTGTTCTCGGTGTAAAGGTGTTCTGCTCCATTTATTGCAGAGGTAATTAATTTATTCTGTGTGCTACTCTCTGTGTAACACTCTGTGATTGCTTCAGCTCTACATCTATTGTACTTCCTGTGTCGGAATGGCTTTTTTCCCCTACAGGAGGCTGCCCTTACTGCTCATACTTCCTGGCTTCCTTTCATTCATCTATTAGTCCTCTCTTTGAAAGGTCAGGGGTGCCTTTTATGCTATTGGGTATCGGACAGGAGAAAGGCTTGGTATTATTGCTCCATATAACACCAACATGACTAAAGGCTGATAGAAGCATTAAAGCGCTGCACACATAAGAAATACAGACACAAGTGCGTACACACACACACACACACACGCACAAATGATCTCCAGTCTCCCTGGCAACCATTTAGCTCTTTCTGGTCAGGTGAAACAGAGAACTGACCTCCCACACAAGAGACAATAGAAGCATTTAAGATTTTTGCTGATGGATTTGAACCTTGAAGAGATCAGGGGCACAAAAGTGCCCTACAATGTGATACTGCAGAAGATGAGATGAGATTCTAAAGGATGGGAAAAGAGACGTAAACTGAAGATGAGGGAACTTTAAGGCTGATTTAGAGTTTTATTGAAACAATTGAGAAAAGTGCCGTTGTAAAAATGTCTTTTGACAGATCTAGTTACCTATTTGATCAAGGATGGTCCATGTATTCGGGTTCAGGCACACACACACACATTCACAATGTCACACACACACACTCCTATGTATTCACACACGCAGCAAGCTACATGCGAGCTGTCAGCTCTTTAATTAACAGTCATTTCCTGTACCTTCTCTCCATGTGGCACTTTGACCCAATCAGTGTTGCAGAGGGAACATTGCAAGTGCAAGAGCAGGAAAATGTGTGCAAAAGAAAAAAAGGCTTAATAAAAAATGCACACACCAGGAAGGAGTTAAGAAGAGAAAGCAACGCACGCTAATGTAGATGTTCTATTTCGCTCAAATGAAAAATTGAATTTAATTATTTTAATCTGAAATATTAATAACTACCTCACGTTCGCTCGCAGACATTTATCTAAATAGAGCGTCTAATTAATGTGTCTGGCGCCCTTATTATTCTTCGAGGGGTTTTGGAGCAGAGAGGAGAGGTATGGAAGGTCATTTTTAACCGGGGCTCATGGGAAATAAAGATGAGCCAACAGAGAATGGTCATCATTGTGGTGGACATCTCTGCTAACCTGTTGAAAACTAACATTTTACTGCTATTCCATGAATCTTGAACACATTTTAACGGCTATTGTAGACATTCCACAAAGCAAATTTGGATAGAGATCTGATTGTGGTAAAAGAGTAAAAAATATTGTAAAATAATTATAGCAAAATTTCATTCTATATGTCATTTTTTAAAGAGAAATAAAGTGCTTTTTGGAAATCAATAAGCAACTAATAAAAATAATATTTGTCTAGATAATAGAAATAACAGTGTATTAATATTGTTATTTCTATTATCTAGACAAATGTTTTATTATTTTTATTAGTAATAAAACATCCTATAGGAATTCCTGTCTTGGTATATAATAAACATCAAAATTAAGGTCAATGATAAAAATTTTCACGATGATGGTTTAAAAAAAATATTTAGACTATTTTCAAGAAAATTTTCAATGTAATGGCTCTTAAAATGTCATAGGTTAGAGTATAATCCTCATGTAAAATTACAATTTTCTTTACACTTGAATACATGTGGGTGTCAGGGACCGTGAAGGGGGGACTCAAACGCAGGGCATTCATGCAACAGTTTATTAGACACTCTAGGGAATAAATAATACAATATAGACAAATAAACCAACACATTCTCATCCCAAAAAGTCATATAACTGACGTTTTGGGACGTCTTTTGACCATACGTCAATATTCGCCTTTTTAGGGTACCCTTAAACGTCGGTAGATGGCGATCGCGGGCCGTCATACAACTGACGCTTTACCTTTAACGTTAGTTAGGTGACGGGTTAGGTTTGGGGTTAGGTTTAGGTCTGGGGTAGAGTTAGGATCCCATAACCTCATCTACCGACGTTTAAGGGTACCCTAAAAAGACGAATATTGACGTATGGTCAAAAGACGCCCCAAAACGTCAGTTATATGACTTTTTGGGGTGAGAATGCGCTGAATAAACAATATAGTGTAGTGACACACACACGGCCAACAAAGGATGTGTGAGAGTTCCAGAGCCGTTTGTACAGACACTTGCGGACACAGACTATAGAGAGCACTTCAGGTGCATGCCCAACGGGATGGGGAGCTAGACAGAAAGTGGACAGCAAGTGAATGTCCAGCTGTATCTGAATAAACAAGTGTCGGACGGAAAAAAGGCATCGGATTCTTGGGAGGGAAATAATGGTGGCTGGTAGCCTAAACAGCTCTGGAAGGGAGACAAACCCTTAGACAAGACCAGGTGGGAGTTATGTACGCACTCGACCATGGCTAATCTGGAACTCCAAGAGGGCGGTTCAGCAGACGCCACACACCGCAAGAACCTCTCCAGATCCTGGTTAGAACGCTCAGCCTCAGTCTGACTCAACGCTCAGTCTGCGGATGATAGCAGGAGGAAAGACTCGCAGTCGCCCCCTGCGTTGACAGAACTGAGACAAACCAACGCATTCTCATCCTTTAACGTCATATAGAACGCTATATGACAAAACGGCGCTATACTACGCACATGGCACCCGTTTTCGTTAATATAACACGTGCTGTGAGGGCTAAGTTTAGGTGTGGGGTAGGGTGTGCGTGTCATATTCACGCTAAAGGATAAAATAACGTCTTGGGTTCGCGTGTTATATTAACGATAAAGGGTGCCATGTGCGTAGTATAGCACCGTTTTTGCATATAGCGTTCTATATGACGTTAAAGGATGAGAACGGGCTGAACAAACTGGGGACTCCCGCTAAAAACAATTTGGAAAGGGTAATAAAATGGGCTGCCTTCGAGAACCTGTCCACCACAGTGAGGACTAATGTGTTGCCGTTGGATTGGGGTAGGCCTGTGACGAAGTCCACATCTATCTTGAAGGGACAGGCAGTGACTGGAGTAGCTCTGCCTGGGGTCGATTGGAGCCCTTGCCCACAGCACAAACCAGACAGGCTGTCACGAACTGACGAGGGTCCCACGCCATGGTCGGCCACCAAAGCCTCTGCTTGATTAAAGTGCTAGTATGAGTCGCTCCTGGGTGGCAAGCTAGTACGGATGAGTAGCCCCACTGTAGAGCATTAGTTTGGACCGACTCCGGCACAAACAAAAGGCTCTCATTCTGTCTAGCAGTGTGGATGTACTCTGAAGTTTTTATGATCGGTCCAAACGATAAAAGGGACCTCCATGCCCTCTAACCAGTGGTACACGTCCTCCAGTGCCAACTTAACAGCCAGTAACTCCCTATTCCTGATATTGTAATTCTCTTCCAATGGGGTTAAACAATCAAAAAAAAAAAAGGGCGCAGGAAAGTATTCTTGAATCCAAAGGTGATAGCGGAGACCAAATTTCCCACCTCCACAGTGAACAAAGGGATTCTTAACCTGCGACGACCAACAGAAACATTTTCGAGTGGAGTTTTGAGTACATCAGTCAGAGGAAGGGTGACCTGGCTAAAATTCAGAATAAACCGCCTGTAAAAATTGTTGAACCCCAGAAATCAGTGGACCGCTCCATGACTAACTTGGTTGGGCCAATCACCAACCACTTTCACTTTGGCAGGATCCACTCCAAGACCTTCAGGTGAAAGAATGAATCCAAGGAATGGAACTTGACCATTCATGAAACTTGCACTTTTTCACCTTGGCGAATAAACGATTCTCGAACAGCTGACATGTTCGAGCTCGTTCTGGAAGAAGATCAGTTGTTGAGGTAAACCAATACAAACCAGTCAACCATGTCTGTGAGCACATCATTGACGAGTGCCTGGAAGACCGCAGGGGAGTTTGAAAGCCCGAAAGGCATGAACAAATATTCAAAGTGTCCCGTGGGGGTGTTAAAGGCGGCCTCTCATTTGTCCCCCTTCCTAATCCGAACTAGGTGATCATCTTGATGTACTCTGCCAACCCACGAAGATCATGATACCTTCATAGTCCATCTGCATGACACAGTGAGCGTGCCTTTCATTCGTCCTCCCTAATCCAAACTAGGTGAGGAGCATTGCAGAGGTCCAACTTCGTAAAAATGGTCTCCCCCTGCAAGTGCTCAAAAGCAGATGACATCAACAGCAAAGGATAGTGATTCTTCACCGTGATGTCATTCGAGCCACGATAATCTATACCAGAGCGATCCACTTTTCTTCTCCACAAAGAAGTTAGCGAGACGATGGCACCACTCAGGGATTCAGCCGGGCTCTCCCAATCTGCATTGACTCCTACTCAGGCAAAATGAGACGTGGAGAAGGCGCGTCACCCCCCATTCCAGAGGCCAAGTTGGAGAAGAGCTTGTGAAAGGACACGCCCCTCTGATGCCAGGAACAGAGAGCTATCCGGTGTCAATACGGATGGCGGGGTCGAATAGCCCATCGAGGCTGGGAGGTAATTCAAGAGAATAAATGTTGTCCTTGATGCACTCTGCCAGCCCATGAAGAAAATCATGCAGTCCATCCGCATGACTACAGGGAATGGTCACCTCAGGTTAAGGTGAACTTGGTGCAATGAGCTGCGGGAGGGTTGATCTGGAACCGATAAAGTCGTTCTATGAGCTGGGTCAGCTGGAGTGACAACTCAGAGTAAGCATGGCGAGAGGCAGTGATTTCCTCCTGCCACATTCCCCGCCTCCTGCCTGAGTATTCGGTGAACGTCTGCTTCCTCTGCCGAGTAAAAACAATATCCAAAGTGTATATGTTGTCCGTGACACACACGGACAACAATGGATGTGTGAGAGCTCCAGAGCCATCCGTATATAGACACTTGCAGACACAGGATATAGAGACAAGTGTACGGGGAGCAAGAAGAGACAGAGGACAGCAAGCCAACGGCCAGCTATAAAACTTCTCGTCCTGGTGTCCTGGGCACAGCGGCAGACAAGGGTAAGACACAAATGTCCAACATAAGAGGCGATGCACACATAAATCTACTGAAAACAAGGGGAAGACACAGCAGAGAATATAAGGGAAAAGGGAACAAGCTTGTGATCTGCAAACACCTGCGCTGATAGCCCTGGTTTTGAGCTAAAAAATATGACAGGACAACACAGACAACAGGTAAGCTGATGAAACATCCTGAACCGTGAAAGTGGGTGTACAACAGAGACTATTTACATGCCACTTCCTCAATCCTTAATACAACTATATAGGGAAAACCCATAACACCAAAGATGGCGGTTGTATGCATATGTCCCGCCCCTCCCGCTAGACAGCCAATTGTCTGCTTTAACAGTCAAGCTGGGAAACATTTAAGCCTTTTGTCTGGTTCCACCGACGCATGCGCACAGCTGATGTTTGTGACAGCGGAAAATACGTTACTGCTTGAAAAGGCGGCAGATTTGATGTGCAGTGCATGTGTGCGTTGTGTAAATATCAGACATCCCAAGTCTCCCAGAAGTTCCGGGTGTCTCCCGCAGATTGATGGCGGCTCGCTGATGCCCGCAAATTAGTTGAGCGCGCACATACTGTGTTTCAAACTCTGCAGCGTGTGCAACAGAGAGCGAAATAACCCTTTGCGCATGCGTAGAAGAAGTATAACCTGTGGAAAAAACGCCGTTTTAAACTTTATTTTGGGGCAAAGTCATCAAACTTTTTCAGCGATTTTTAGCATATTTTATTACTGTTTCTATTACAAGCTGTTTTTATGTCCCGGTGACAAGTGCAGTTCTGACTCTCTGCCCATTCATTTAGATAGGAGCCTGGTCTTGTTAAGTACGAAATAGCTGCCCGGATGCATTGCCCAGATGGCGACTGAGTGGCATGACTTGCCTAAAAGGACTTTGGAGTACAAGAATAATTTTAAATATAAATATATTTTTCAAGATTACTACACTGTAAAAAAAATTGTTGGTTTAACTTAAAAAAGTAAGTAACCTGGGATGCCTTAAAATTTTAAGTTGATTGAACTGGAAAAAGTGAGTTAATACAATGAAGTAGATTAATTTAACCATCAGAAACTCAAAATAATAAGTTATCTCAACTAAATAAATTATTATAAAGTTGATTTGACAAAAGAAAATATGTTGTGATAACAAATCTTGAAAATATTTTTTACAGTGCAGCAAGATCAAATATCATGAATTATCCATTCATGAATTGCATCTACATGTAAATAAAAAAATAAAAGATTATGCCAAACTACTTGGGTTTTACTTGCAAAAATCATTATTTTAATTGGGACTCTTGGTATTTGGACAGTTGTATTACCCTGAAATATTTTGCTTTATGCCACCCAAAAATATTCAAAAGAATTGTGATTTAAAAAATAATAAACATGCTCAAAGATTTACAGAAGTCATTGTTTATATGATTTGCACTTTTAATGTATTTTACAGTAAATAAATTAATTGATTAATAGATCAACACAAAAAAGAGCATCATGGCATTGGCGCTCATAATCTGATAATAAGCATAATATATATATATATATATATATATATGAGAAGAACAAAGAAACGTCGCTTGGGTCTGAACTCTGCGTAACCATGACTGCATGAAGGCTGAAATAACGAGGCCTTCAATTAGCAGTGGCCAATCAATGCGGTAATTGCAGTGAGGGCTGATGTAGAGTGAGGGATTGCTGCTATAGCTGCAGTCCCGTATCGATTTACTTAAAGCAATTAGACGCCTTCCCTCCACCATGGAGCTTGAGTCCCTCACCATCTGCTCCAAACACACAGCGCAAAAGCTCGGTAAATATTCTACAGGAAATAGGGATGTGAGGGATCAGTGATTTTTTATTTATTTATTCATTTTCTCTGCAACAAAGATGAATGCAAATACTACACAGAGGACTTAATCCACACACAGAAAGAGAAAGGAATATATGGGTGAGACTGAAAAAGGATATGTTCAGACTGCAGGCAAATTAGATTTTTTCTCAAATTTTCAGACTGACTGTCCGCACCGTACTATTTATTGCAAGTGATCAAATAAGATTTGTGTGTCCAGACATAACCTATCTGCATGGGATGCTTTGGTAGCGACGTAGACACACTCATGTACAGTATGTGATAAGGCTTTCAAAACGAATGTCGAGTTGTGGTGCAGAACTCCTCTGAAGCACATAAAAAAACCCTCAGAGATAAATTCCTTCGAGTTCTGCCTGCACGGATGCCTCCCCCCAAAGTGCCAGCACTTGACCTCTAGGTCAGTCCACTGAGTAGTGTTCTCCTCTTTGTTTGAATCCATGAACATGCCGAAATCGTTGGAGATACCGTTTGAATAGCATATGAATGCCTCTAGCATTTTTATCTCCAGTTTTCACATTGTGTGTTGCATTAAGAGTGACACAAAAGACAATTTCAAGTCCGATTTGAGCAGCCAGAGCATCCACACTGAGACACATCTGATTTGAATCACATTTCAAAAAACCTCCATATGCGGCTAGAATCAGATTTGAAAAAAAAAAAAAAAAATCTGATTTAATGTGTTTTTTTGCTGTCCAGACTTTCCAAAAAATAATCTGGATAAAATCTAGATATGAAAAAAAACAGATTTTTGCTGGCATTCTGAACATGAAAACAGCACACTCTTTGATGACCATTCACATTCTGCAGTTGAAAAATGATATTTTATCCATCATATTATAGGAAATTAGTAGAAAAGGGTGTGCTGAAGATGCCTAACAATATCCCACCCCTTTCTAGTCACTGTTATAACCATGATTACACCCATGTCTGTAATGGTGATAATGGAGAAATGTAATATACAGTAGAGTCTGTACACCTCCCTTCACTTTCCATTACCACTACCATTCAGGACTACACAAACCACTGCTGAGTGCACAATAGATGCCAGCTAATATTGATTTTGAAAGCTTTTTCTCTATCCGAGATGTCTTTTCAGTTCGCCCACGGCTAATCTTCAGGTTTCTTCTAATGCATTTGCCTGCAGTTATAAAAGAGGCACTTGAGTGGCCTGCAATGACAATCCAGCGGTCACTGGCACAGTTGCAACTGCTATTCTGTGCTTTTGACTGAGAGGAGCTAAATGGTGCTCTAATTATGATGACCTTCATTGCAAAGGGAACTCCATGATTGGAAAAAAGGCCCTGAAGTGTGTCCATCTTCAGAAGAGCCTGGAAGGCAACAGAGAAAGAGAGATACAGAGATAACGAGATAATAAGGGACAAATAAAAGATTATCAAGCAGATTCACTTATGCATTTTGAACAGAGCAAGAATTTATAAGAAGATTTGTCACTGAATAGATAGCATGATAAATGAAAGATGCATTCTGGGCCCAACGCCTGCCAGTATCCCCAAGTTCCCTGCACCCCACGGCTGATTATGTCAATGTACGTCAAGATCTGGCAGTGCTCATTTGGATGGCAGTTGTCACTAAGACAGATGTCTATTAGCGAGACCACCACTCCGCTAGGCAGAACAAACACAGACGCAGCTCTAGCTCTGCAATTGTCAGTCTTTTTCATGAGCTCAGAATTCTAGAATTTCTGAGAAGATGGTTCTAGATCCTTTGTTAAATAGAGTAAGTGAGAAAATCTCTCCTGCAAGAAAGGGATAATGTACAGTCTGCCAGTCATTTTCACTGTGAAGATCAAAATGGTCTTCGTTGAGGCTCCAGTTGATCTTCGCTGATGTGGTCATGATGAGAGAAGGAGTCAGATTAAAAAGGTTAAAACTTAAACTTTTTTTTTTTTTAATGAGCGATCATTTCGCTTGATAAGACCCTTATTCATCGAATCGTTTAAAGCCCTTTGAACAGTTTGCACTGAAAGTGTCGTTTGGACCTTGAACTGTTTGGTTTCCAGTGAAGTCTATTATATGGAGAAAATCCTGGAATGTTTTCATTAAAAACCTTAATTTCTTTTTGACTGAAGAAAGAAAGACATGGATATCTTGAATGACATGGGGGTGCGTAAATTATCAGCAAAAGTTTTTTTGTAAATATCTCTGTAAATATCTCCAAACTCCAAGTCTGACAGAAACTTTGCCAGCTTCTAAGCAATGAAAACATCAGCGGGTGCTGTGTAAGGATCACACGTTCCGAGTATGTTAATCTTTTCTTGATATTAATAATTAACATTCGGTGACATAATGGTCAAATAGTTCATTAATTGTAGTATTGGAAATTTGCAAGGCTGCAATTCCCCTGGCTGGCCACTGTTTGTCGCCATTTTGTCAGCGTTTGTTGCCCGCCAGGTATCCATGGTAGTCACATGACTGCACAGAATGAATTGTAGTTCTAGACTAAATGTGAGCAGGTAATTACTCATCTCACTTGAACAAAAACAGATTCAGTATTATTCAGAATTATAAAAAAAAAAAAACAGTGAAATACAAACTCGGAATATTAAGCAAACCTGCGAGAATTAAAAATTAAAGAATACACTTTATATTTAATCTCACAATCAATGTCAATGCTGCTGACCTTCGAAAATCCAATTCAACCATACCAATGAGCAAAAATGTATGAAAAAGAGTGTTGAAGTCTGTTCTCCTGCATCCCACTCTTCTGCAATCCAGAAGGGCAGCACAGCGGAGAGGTTTGTTTGAGCTGCGCCCTTTACTCTACAGGCATTTTTCTTTTCAGACTGCAGCTTATTCATTTCAGTTTTGGTGTGAAAAGGTCTTAAAAACTTTTTTTATATATATATATTTATTAAGAAACAAGCAAGGAAGCCCAGTTTTTTTAGTAATGCAATATTGTAACATGTACTTTTAAAAGTAACTGTTACCAACACTGGTCTTCAGTGTCATATGATGCTTCAGGAATCAGTGTAGGTATTTTTTATTGGTGCTTATGAAATATTTCATACTATTATCAGTGTTGAAAACAGTTTATTTGAAATAGACATTTTTTTTTAAATAAATTAAAAACCTTTAATGTCACTTTCGATCAATTTAATGCTTCCTTGCTGAATAAAAGTATGAATTTATTTGAAAGTCTTTCTGACTGACCCCAAACTTTTGAACAGGAGTGTATCTGACTGCTGAATTCCACGATTGTCCAATCAAAATCAAGTTTTCCAGAGCGTTTAGTAATAAATTGAAATCTTTTAAAGCTACACTGTGTGATTTTTACCCCCATCTAGTGGTGAAAAGGTATATGACCATCCAGTGAATATTAGTTTCTGTTCCTCTCAATTCCGATTTCGTTTTAACTCCTACGGTGGCCAATATAGTCCAAGATTAACATGGCTTCCAGTTCGACCTCGTCCATGAGTGTTAACTCAAACGTAAACGTGAAAGGCGAAGCTTGAATTAACGGGTATGTCCCTCTTTGGCTAATGTACTTTCAAGATGGAGGGGCAACATGGCGACCGACATTAGAACCCCTTACCCATATGTATTTTCAACGGCATATTATACACTCACGAGAATACTTTATTACTTGAACGAAGTAAATATACATTAATGAGCACATATATTTAAGTATCACATAGAGTTAAGTATTTTTAGCTAAGAATAACCTAAAAGAGTTACACAGTGTAGCTTTAAACAACATTGCAGGCTGCCATGATTAACTGAAAAGCATGACCTCTTGTACATTATTGTTTATTTAAAAAAAAATCTGATATTCTGTTTACTCAAAACCTTTTTTTTTTTCATTTTTCATACAGAGCAGATCTTTTTGAGTTATTCAATCAGTCATAAGGCAAATTTATCATCCTAGGCAGTCTCCTCTCTCGTCATCAGTACTGTAATTAATTAACACCATCTGAGCCACGTTCATCACAAAGAGACAGTCTTTACCTTAAATCAACTCAAGCTTTTCATGCCGTCTAATGGTGGTCTGCCTTCAGTTTGCTTTAAAAAATCCCCCGCAAAAAAAAAAAAGAAGCCTCATAAGGCAGTCTCTTTATCCTTTAATGGTTTGAATAAACCAAGTTTATTAATCTGCTGAGAAAGTGAGAGGCAGAAAAAAGACGAGAGAAAGTGGAACGAAAGCACTTTTGGCTTTCATTTTATTTGGGGCAAAGTAAGACGGAGAGAGAGGAAATCAATTACTGGGCACACCTGAATATTATTTCCTGTCCTATCCTTCTCCGCTACCTCCCATTCTTGAAAAAAAAAAAAAAAATAGGGAAAAAAACTAAATTACTCAGCAAACTTATCGCTTGCCGTAGCAGGGCCGGTATTAAAGAAAACAATCAAGGCTGGTGGGATTAATCTCTGACAGCAGCCTTATCTTTAACTTGCACCTTTGTTATTTTCTGATGAGCTGCTTCTTTCTGTGCTGCCACATTGTGCCATACCTCAGTGCTCCCTTTCATTGGTTCCCCAGGCTGTGGCGGAGGACCCTTTCAGTTTATTAAAAACCTTTATTTGTGAAGAACAAAGAGGAGACGAAGGCAAACAATAAGGTCAGGCAATCTCTTTTCTGCCAGCTCTTTCTCCTCTCACCTGATATTTGGAGCTTTATCAGAGAGTGTGTATGTGTGTGTGTGTGAGGTTGCGTGGAGAAGGAGGCAGTGACAGCAAACATTCTCCAAAGCGTGATTGACACATATCAACCTCTAGCGAATAACCTTTTCCCCGCTCTTCATTTCATAAAGGGCACCACCGTCTCCTCTTGCCACTGCGAGGACATGTCAATGTGAAAGTGCGGATGTGTCACACACACAAATATGCAGAAATGAAGGCTAAATAGACACGGCAGTTAACGCATTTGCAGTCATATTCCATGAACGCAAGGGTTGGGAGGGTTACTTTTGATCCAATAATTCTAACACTTTCTTTTATTTTCCATTCTATATCTATTAAATGAAATTAATTTTTTTTTTTAAATGATTCTGCGTTAGACTAAACTGGGAAGAGTCAAAGCACTTGCATACTGTTGTCATTTTGTTAGTTTATTTGCTTCTATTGCTCTGCTAATTTGTAAGTCTGCTAAATGATTAAATGTAAATGGACTTTTAAAATGTGTTGAAATGTTGCAGAGCGATGTTAAGAATGGGCAACACATTTCTATCTGGATACTTTAGATTCGGTTGTGGGCCCTGTGTCTCAGCTGGTTGCCCATTGACAGCAACGCTGCCCAAAAAGTTGCCCTGTGTATCATACCCTTTAAAGGTGTTCTAATGAATACCAAGCTTTTGAGCATTGTGCTCTGGCCATTGGGAATCAGTCATGAAAGCCACTGGTGTGTACCTGTGGGATGCGGACTCCTTTGAATCTTTGACTTATGTAAGCCTCTAACACTCATCCCTTCAGCATGGTGGCGTGGGTGTTGCGTTACCCATAGCGTCCTCTAGAGGGCGCAGCGCAAGTTCCCATCAAAAGGGAACATCTCAGGTTATGAATGTAACCATGGTTCCCTGAGAAGGGGAACGAGATGCTGCGTCTCTTTGCCTTCAGGCATTTCCGACACATTCTCATCCTTTGGCGTCATATAGGTGACGCCATATGACATTTCAGTGAAATACTACACACATGGCACCCTTTAGCGTCAATATAACACGCACTGTTGTGGGTAAGTTTAGGTCTGGGGTAGGGTCTGCATCTCATATTGACGCTCAGTGTTGTGCAAGTTACTTCCAAACTGTAATACATTAGGTATTACTTGTTACTGTTATTTAAAAGTAATTCATTACCTTACAATATTACTGTCCCAGAATTGTAATGCGTTACATTACTCATGTATTACTTTTGAGTTACTTTCACCAAAATAACTAAGTAGAACTTAACTTTTGGGCTGTAACGATATGCAATATGAAACCGAAATCGCGATTCGCCACACGACTCAGATCAACGAACCTACAGAATCGCGACACACTTCTTCCAACTCCAGCGTTATTCTCCTTACCGTCCATATCCAATGCTGCCTTATCTTTAAATTAGGCTATTAGTATTATTTGAAGTTAACATTATAAAATACGTAGACCTACACCACAAAACAAAACAGACAATACACTGTAATACAACTGTAATACAAGCCTCACTGAACATGTAACGAGTAAAATATTACTGAAAATTGATTAGTAATGCCTTACACTACTGCGTTACAGCAAAAAGTAATATGTTACTGTAATGTATTACTTTTGTAATGCGTTACTCCCAACACTGTTGACGCTAAAGTCATCTGTATGACGCCTTGGGTTCTGGGTGTTATATTGACGCCAAAGGGTGCCATGTGCGCTGTATTTCGACAAAATGTCACCTACATGACGCCAAAGGATGAGAACGGGCGTCTCCTTCAGACAAGAAGTGGATGACGTATTTCACAGGTGCCTTTTTATACTCATGCTCGCACCTGAAGTGACATCATCGGCTGTCGCTGGCCAGTGCCAAGTTCATTGTTGTGTTTAGACACGTGCTTCAGACACCAGTCATGCCAAAGGCATTCCCCATAGCACCCTCTAGGGGACACAGCGTTTCGTTATCCTTCTCAGGGAACCATGGTTACATGTGTAACCTGAGGCATTTTGTTTAGTTATTTGTCTGATCTCTTCGATGTAAAGACTGTTCTCTTGATCTATTCATCTTCGTGCACCTACTTATATACAACTAGTGACACATGCATTTTCATCATATGGAAAAGATCAGCTTTATTTTGACAAGCTCCTTTTATTTTCTAACATTTTCTTAGCTCATAACATTTTTTTTTATAATGTTTCAAGTGCAGGGTGAATGGATAACTGTATTATTTCAGTAAAATGAAAATACAAATGATATGTGGAAGGTGCAACCATTGCTCTGTGGCGATTATGTAATAGGTTGGTGTGCTTTGGGGTTAGATGCTTTCTGAAAAGCTTTATTCTCAGCACTGTCATTTGTTATGCGTTTACTTTGTTATCGACAGGAACGCACAAAGTACATATTTACATATTCATCTAAACGTCACTTCCAGCAGCATGGACGGCGTCTGGTGGATGTTCACTAATAGCATACTGCTGGTCAGGTATTTCAAATTTCTTTTTAGTGAGGAATGAGAATCACTATTGTGAGTTTCCTATATGAGGACCACAGGTGAGATCTGTGTAGGAACTTTTCTACTCTCATGCAAAACTCCAGAGCACGCAGATTCCTATTGAAATGACTGGATTTTGCTCTTGAAATTTCGCCGACATTAAAGGCCATTGCACACTGAGCACGAAATATTCGTATGCGTATTTTCGTGTTCGTCAGCCTAAAAATTCGTCACGCATAGAAACCTTGCACACCGAGTCCGTTGCGTATTTCTTAAACCTTTGCGGGAAAAAACGCAAAAATACCAAATGGATTCGTCAAGCAGTGAGGATGATTTTTGCCCTCTCTCTTATTAAAAAGAGAAGAAAGAGAAAATATTACGGCCATCCAATCCTGAAATTGCGCCGAGAGGAAGGAGAGTTCCTTATCAAGGAGTTGCGAATTTATCCTGAGCGATTCAAAATTTACCTCAGAATGTCAGTGGGACAGTTTGATGCTTTGCTAGCAATTCTGGAGCAACATATTAAAAACAAGACCACCAATTTTCGTGAACCAATCGATTCTGAACGGAGACTGGCAGTGTGTCTGGTATGGACCAGGTATAGACACACACACGGACAAACACACACCCGCGCGCGGCCCGTTGGAAGCGCTGGGCAATTATGTAACGTATATTGTGCCCAAATAATACATTAGTTATCGAATAGGCTGCTCAATCACACCTTATTCGATCCTAAATTTCAATCTGATTGAAAGGGAAGGTTTATTAAGTTTATAATCCAATATAGAGAAGAGAACAAACACTTGATCGAATTGAAAACCGAAACTGAAAGCACGGCGCATTTGTGCAATGATTTGAGGACGAGCTCCCCCCGGCCCTGAATTGTCAAAAGACCTCTCAAAATGCTGGCTCTGGATGCGAAAAACGCAGAAAATCGAACCCGATCCGATTAATTTTATGACGGACGAAAGTTTCGGAGGCGGTGTGCAAGCGTGACTGACATAACGTGAGGTCGAATTTTTTTTTTAACGTGCGAAAATTTCGGATGCGAATTTCGGACTCGGTGTGCAATGGCCTTAACCCTGACTTTTGCCTTTTTTTAAACAAAACAAAAAAGAAAAGGAGGGGATGTCCAAATGCTGTTAATTGACCTTAACTTGTATTGAATATGGAACATTTGGTAACACTTTCTATAAAGTCCATGCCTATAGTTAATTAAAGTTGCTCTAAGTAATGTCACACGTTTTTTTGCAGATGAGGAGGAGGGAGGGTCTATCTAGCCTCCATTTTGTTTGAAAATACTTTAAACATCAACAAGAAGTCACGTCACCCGACAACGCTTAGAGCACCTTTAAAGCTCCATTACTTATTATTTCTAAATGAGTATTTTTGTATAAATATTAGGGATGCACAATATATCGACCGCATATCGATATTGGACGCTAAATGGTAATTTTTAATGATATCGTTATCAATCCGATAATAAAATTAGGCAGATATATCAAAGCCAATTTAGTCTTTTGTTTTTGTATTCAGGCTATCAAAGTATATTCAAACTTGAATTTAGATTTATCAGCTAATATATCGGTTATCGGCTTTCAAATGTAAAGTTTAACTTTATTAAAATATCGGTGCATCCGTAATAAATATATGTATTAAAGACCTACATTATAATGCAATATAAGAACTGTTATAGTTATATTTATACATTTTTTATATATATATAATTACTTATAAGTCATGCATTTGCTGTTTCAATGCACATACTCATACTTAATAAGTATAAATAGAACTATGATTACTTGGACTTCATAGAAAAGTGTTACCGAAAGTTCCTTTAATATTTAGCAGAAAAACTGTTGTTGGTTCGCTGACCTTATGAACATGTTGGTCCATATCTTTAGTGAACAGTGCTGCTGTCACAGAGTTCTGCGAAGAAGACCTTACACATTTGGCCACTGCATTATGTCCAGCCACACTCGCGACCATCTTCCCTCCCTCCCATGCGAAATCAAAGCCGGCATCTGCAGTGACAAGTGTTCCTGTTCACCTCTTTCCTCTTATCTTTCGTTCTCCAGCGAGCTCTTTCTCTCTCTCTCTCCAGGCTTCTAATCTCCCACCCTCCTCCTTCCCTTCTGTATTCATCAGACTTGGCCTGTCCACCCGATGGCTCTTTTTATCTGACTGAAGAAGGAAGAGCAGATACACAAATAAAATGGGGAAGGTAGAATCTGATGAATGCAGCTCCCTGCAGTGGCCTGCTCTGAGTGTGCCGTCTTCTTCTGGCCCGTAATGGAGGTCCCTGTTGGCGAAGAGATTTGTCCTTTATTATTCATTGCGCTCTGAGGCCATTTCTTCCTCAGAAGGCATAGATGGAGGAGACAAAGCTAACAGCTCCTGCACTGGGAACATTGCGGTGACTGTGTATTGTTTGATGTTGTTATTGAAGCATGTAGACGGTGCAAACACTTGACACAGTTGTTAAACACGGAGCGCCTAAACGTCTTCTAACTCAACATCAAACGGTATGCTAATGTTGTGTTGCATTAGTGGCGCGTAGCGGAGGCAGAGCGGAAGAGGGTGGTAAGGCTGTTGAGAGACGTGCAAATAAACACATACGCACAAACAATCCGAGTCTCTGTACACTCCGGTGGAGTGGAGCTCCGAGAAGTGTTTATAACAATGATAGTAGCACATACTCAGACTAACTAACCAATGCATGCAGGAGTGCTCTCTCATTCTGGGCTAAAGAGTTTCAGATCACTTGATGGGAAGTGGTCCTTAGGAAATGAGTTCACCCAATCAGGCAAGCACATAACCACATATCTGTTATGCATACAGACAGACACAATGATACAGCTGGACATCATGCAGATCACATTCAAAGCAATTATGCATTGTGGCAGTAAGGATAGAATGAGGTGAGACTCCAAGATTGATTGTTGTGGCTGCAGTCAAAATTGCAAGTCAAAAAAAAAAGCAAGTCAAATTGATTATTATTGAAAAATAAAAAAATGTACAGTATGACTTGGTTCTATTCATTGGTTATTGATCTGAATGTGAGCTTGCAGCCATTTGAATGGAATAGAATTGACTAATTGGAGAAGTCTGGCCAAATTGATTCACCATTTAAGTACCTGTAGAAACCCATTTTATTTTTGTGCCAGCAAAAAAAACTATAATGATGCTGCTGAAACTTTTTTCAGCTCTTTCCCCACCAGCGTTTTTGGAAAAAAAAAGTTGCCAGCCAGTTCCAGGATTTTTGATAATTTTCACAAAAGTCTCATGGCCCCCACACTATTTTGTTGTGTGAATATTTGAACATTCAATGTCTCAAAAGAAAGAACAGACCAAGCTTATTCTAGCTTCATGCATTCTTTTTTTATATACATTTGAATGTGTGAGTAAGTTTCATAAAAAAGCAACACGAAAATTGCGTTTTAATTAAAGACTACGTTTGGAATTAATGTTGTCGATTGCATTATTTTACACATACAACAAGATGCTTGTTTCTGCTTCTTCTTCACCTGTGTTTTGATCAGGAGATTCTACTCTTTCAGAAGATGTTTAATAGCGCCCCTACCGTATAACAGGTAAACATGGAAAGCTGGAAATTTTCATCAATGGCATGGAAAGAGTCAAAAAGCTTGAGCACAGATCATTGTCAACCAGTTAGTTATTAGCATTCACACCATCCACTCATCAGCCATCAGCACCAGATCCGCCCACTCGTTCATCATCACCGGAATTTGAATCACCTGCACCTGTTCACCCTCCTCTGCCTCACTATATCAAGCCCGCACTCCCTTCAGTTCACTGTCTGGTCTCGTCACACTTTACACAGACTGTTCCTGCTCTCAACAGAGATTACCAGCATTCCTCAGTCTTTATCTTCTTCATTCATCTGCAGTTTTTGGATCCTCATTTCATCCCTGTGTCTTTGTTCCCTGATCTATATCATCGTTAACCTTACTTCCTTCATCTGCGTTACAGTCAGCTAAGTCCTACTGTACATGTCATCTAGTAATAACATCCTTCGCGTTCTGTTTTGCGGCGAGCAAAATAAACTATTTATTTTTCATCCACTGTCTGTTCCCTTCTAGGTCTTCGGACAAACAACCTCAACTCTCTCCATTCACAATCAACTCTTTCATTTTCACTAAGGTACCCGATCAGTCAGTCAATATGCTTTAACCTTTCGTACATTGGCAGCCTCCAGTGGATGGAACGAGAACTCTCTTCTCACCACCTTTCGGCACGACTTGAATGCTGACATTCGGCAACTAATGGTCGCTTATGATGATGCCATGGGGATCGAGAATTTCATGCAAAAATCCATCCGGTTGTCACAATGACTGTCATCCTGCTCACCGCTGCGTCCTCTGCCCGCTTCAACATCTGTCGCCCTTCCAGCAGCTGAGCCGATGCAGCTCGAGGATTCTTGCGGAGGATTAACAACAATCTCTGTCTACACTGTGGGGGAGAAGGACACGGTGGTCCCATCCGACCACCACGCCCAGTGGTGGGTACAGTCCATCTTCCACCTAAAATTGCTCCTCTAACCCATGCTACCATATATGTTCTGACCCCTAAAATCTGTTTCAGCACAAACCCTCATCAACTCCGGCTCAGTGGGGAACTTCATATCTCTCAATGTTAAGAGGAAATGTAGTCCCCAAAACCTTGAGATTCATTCCATCCTGGGGAAACCACTGGGTCTGTCACTTGTCCCCCACCCTGATGGTCCGCATAGGATGTCTGCACACGGAGGAAATCCTTTTTATGATGCTGAGGGATACACTGCTAACATCATCCTGGGACGCCCATGGATGCAACAACATGAGCCACGTGTGGACTGGAATTCAGGGTAGATCCTCCAGTGGGGAGAATCCTGTTTCAAACAGTGTCTGTCTGTAGTCGTTCTGTCCCTCTTCAACCTTGTTCTGATCCGAACCCGGTCTTCTCACAATGTTCATCCTCCATCTAAAGCCCAGGGACGGAACACAAAGTGGAGATCCCCCTGAATACCGGGTGTACCAGGATGTGTTCAGCAAGTGATTGGCAACCCAACTACCACCACATCAGCGATGGGACTGCACCATCGACCTGCTATCTGGGGCAACCTTACCCAAGGGAAGGTTACCCAACCTTACCCGCTCTCCATCCTGGAGCAGAAGGCCATGGAGGAGAACATCAGAGAGGCTCTCCAACAGGAGTTCATTCGTCCTTCGACATCCCCTGCCACTTTCAGTTTTTTTCTTTGTAGGCAAGAAGGATGGAGGCTTGCGGCCGTGTATTGATTACCGGATCCTGAACTCACAAACCATCAAATTTAGTTATCCCCTTCCCCTGGTCCCAGCAGCATTGGATCAGCTGTGTGAACTTTGAAGTGCCTATAACTTGATCCGCGTCCAAAAAGGACAGGAGTGGAAGAACGCCTTAGTGACACCCTCAGGGCACTATGAATATCAGGTTATGCCATATGGGCTGTCCAACTCACCTGGCGTCTTCCAGAACTGCATGAACGAAGTACTTAGAGACTTCCTCAATTAGTTCGTTATCGTCTACATAGACAATATTCTGATTTACTCCAGAACCCTCAAGCTAGAGAAATGTGAGTTCCACACCTCTGTCCACTTACTGGGGTACATCATTGTGGTGAGCAGGATGTTCGAGGGACGTGAGAGAAAGTCGCGAGGCCGGTGGTGCGATTGCTAATGAGCAGCACCTGTGAAGCACACCGGTCTCTCATCTCTCACGGAGGAGCGGAGACATAAAGGGCGAGCGACGGAGTGGATGATCGAGAGAGGAACAGGCCTGCTTTTGTTTGTGTTTTATATTTTATTTTGGTAAGCCAGCAGTCGTCCGCGAGGGGCTGCTGGCCGGAAGTTGTGTTTTGTTTGGGTAGCCAGCAGTTCCGTGAGGAGCTGCTGGCAGGTATTTTGTTTGTTTATTTCACTTGAATAAAGTTTTATTTTGATTGTCATCCGGTACCTGCCTCCTTCTTCCCTGAACCTTGCAACAATCATCAACCAACATAGGCATCGATTTTATGACTGACCTTCTATCTTTAAACTCCGATACCTGCATCTTCGTCATAGTCAACCGGTTATCCAAATCCTGCAAGCTCATCCCCCTTAAACGACTTCCTACTGCCTCCGAAGCCGCAGAAACATTATATCAACACCTCTTTTGTCACTTTGGTCTCCCAGAAGACATCATCTCTGACAGAGGTCCTCTGTTTATCTCCCATGTCTGGAAAGCCTTCTTCAAAGTTCTTGGTTTCACCATCAGTCTCTCATTCAGTTATCATTGCCAAACCAATGGCCAGACTGAGCGGAAAATTCAAGAAATCGGGAGGTACCTGAGGTCATACTACCATCAGAACTAGGACTGCTCCCTTTGCCAGGCCACAACTGGCCTTACTCCATTCCAGTGCGTGTTGGGTTACCAACCACCCCTCTTCCCCTGGTCCAGTGAAACATTGGAGAACCCACGCCCAGAGGTCGAGGTCGAACCCGTCGTCTTCTCCGGTCATCAAGAGCCGCCCATGGAGGAGGGGGTACTGTCACGGAGTCACTCACACCATCCACTCAGCACCAGATCCACCCACTCGTTCATCACCACAATTCTAATCACCTGCACCTGTTCACCCACCTCAGCCTCACTATATCAAGCCCGCACTCCCTTCAGTTCAGTCTGTTCTCATCATACATTACACAGACTCTTCCTGCTCTCAACAGAGATTACCAGTATTCCTGTACCTGATCTTCATCTTCGTCTTCATTTCGGCTGCAGTCTTAGGATCCCCATTAACTCCGTGTCTTGGTTCCCTGATCTATATCATCATCAATCTTACTTCCTTCAGTCAGCTAAGTCCTACATGTCATAGCAATGCCATCCTTCACCTGTTGTGTTCTGTTTTGCTCCCGCTCTGTCAATAAACAGTTTATTTTTCATCCACTGTCTGTTCCCTTCTGTGTCGCCAGGGTGTTGCTATGAGGTTGTTATGCATAATTTGTTGGTCTACAGGACTTTTGTTTTGTCAAAATCATACTATTACTAGAAATTTATTAGCACACTTTTCTTCAATGAGCAGAATGAGGTGTAATACGAGTTCTGATATGTATTTAAAGTGTTCAATGATTTTTTTTTCTCCAAAAATTGTCAATTACTCACCCTTACGTCATTCCAAAGCTGTAAGACTTTTGTTCATCTTTGAAACAAATTAAGATTTAATGGATTTTGAGAGATTCCTGTTCCTCTATTGACAGTTTACCCAGCTTTATCACTTTAAAGCTTTGAAAAGTCCATAAAGAAATCATAAAACTAATCCATATGAATTGAGAGGTTTAGTCCAAATTTTCCTTAGAGACATGATTGTTTTATAAGATGAACAGATTGAATTTAGCCTTTTATTCACAATGAAATATTTTTGGGACTGTAAATAAATTTCACCTCAAATGAAAATTCTGTGGTTGGGTGAAACATAATTTTCACCATATGTCCCCAAGCGAGCTGTTGGTGTATGCTAAGCTACACCAGTGTTATCAACTTGTGTAGTTTGTCCACGTGTGAACTGAGCATCCAGAGTAACATGCGGTTAGAAAAATCTAGTTATGAGCATACTGTGCTGATGATGAACCATTAAATAATATTTTAATAGTTAAATAAAATAGTGAACATTTTCTATTGTAATGGACACATAACTGTTATAAGCAAGATAGCTGAACAAGATAGCTAGATGTTAGATGTATTCGAATAAAAACTTGGCTATTAAAATAGGTTTTTTCCGCCATGGTACCAATAATTCTGGCATCCCACTTTTGTTCATATGTCATGTCTAGAATGTGGGACACATTAATCCTGAAGATGACATCTGGGCTTCACGTCAATTTATTTTGAAAGGTATTAAATAAATGATGTTTTATAGTTGGTGGAGATCTAGGACATATTAACTCCATCCATGAAGATAAACTAAACCTTCTTAACAGGCTTAAAATTGTCTGTAATAGGAACAAAATGGAGTTAATCACACCTGGAATCTTTCGCTTGCTCTGTTTCTTAGCATAATTTCCTCATTGCCCCAAAGCTGTTACCATCATCCGGACGGTTCGCCTGTATGGGATGCGCCCATGCTCCTATAATTGTCTTGTGTCCTTTGTTCGAGGGGTAATGAAGCTCCCAGCATGCATCTGTCAGGTGTTTGTGTGCTCTCCCTGAGCTGGTGCATGGATGTGTGTTTGTGGGTCCCAGCTGGAGTTCTCTACATGTGCTCACATCCAAACACACACACACACACACACACAGGCTTTGGTAAAGAGAGAATAGGGCTCATTATTGCTACCTAAGTGTGGTGTAAAGCCTCTCAGACACCTGTCCCATCCATGTGTGGCGGGATAATGACCTCACACCTGACACCAATGGGCCATATACGCAGGGCTAATTCAGTCACCAGGAGGTCCAAAGCGAGCATTTACTGCGCGATGACACCCCTCGGAATCAGGCCACTACACCTGGACCCAACACAGATGGATGAAAGGAGAAAGCGAGGAAGAGAAAATGAGACAGTGAAAGGACATTAACTAAGCATTTTTATTCACTGTTTATTATTACAGATTTAATCGCTTCTCAAAGACAGTCAGCCCATGATCTGGGGGGTGTAAAACCTTATTTAGGTCACAAAAAAGAACATGTAAAAAAAAAAAAAAAAAAAAAAAAAGGAAAGGAAAGGAAAGGAAAGGAAAAATTCACGACCACACAACCATTGCTGTAGATTGCATAGCTTAGATATTGTGATGATGTTTTTGTGCATTGTTATGTGATTAATGGGGTGTTAATTACTGGTCAGAAAGAGCCAAATCCAAGTCTCTTTAATTCTGGTCTCTATATGAAGAGTTCAGATGCAAAAGCCTCTAAATGCCATTTGAAATTTTCTTCTTTAATGATGATTTTTATCAAACTTGTATATTTAAGTTCAGTAATTTCACTTAAATAACAATTAATAGGTAATTATGATTGCCATTTAAGTGAAATCACTGAACTTAAATATACAAGCTTGATAAAAAGTATCATTCTAGAAGAAAATTTCAAATGGCACTTAGAGGCTTTTGCATCTGAACTCTTCATATATAGCTTGAGTCGCTTCTTAAATTTAATCATATCTGATTTTTTGTAGCTCGATTTTTAAGCCCAAATCATTCAAAAGTAGATATTTTGATACAACCAAAAGATATTAGATATTATTTTTGTGTGTTTTAGAACACTCGTAACATTAGTTGCTTGGTTCGGACCACAATTCTTTTTTTTAAAGAGCCCCTATCATAGCATTTGAAATGTGCCTATTTTTGCTTTAGGAGTTCCCAAAAACAATTTAACATGCATGATGCAAGGATAAAAAACACTTTATTTGTCTTATAATATGCATTTATTATATAACTGATTTGCTCACCGACTCCCAAATGATTCGAACAACGACTCATTTTTCCAAACCACTCCTTTGCGTGGCGCTAATCGGCGGTGATTGGTCAGATGACAGACCCAGTCAGTTATTGTTTGTTAGCATAACGCATAAACATATTGATAAAGCACTGCAGTACTACAAGATGCTCTATTTTTAATGAAAACTCCAATAACAGCGACAAACATTTCACATATTTAAAAAAAAATGGACATTGGAGACCAAGAAGCTGCGCTGAGCGTAACTTACACACGCACACACACATACTTATTGTGCCTTCCCTCCTCGCGCCCAGACGCTACAAAATCGTTCAAAACCCATAAAAGCAACAATTATTAACAATACTTACAGGTTGTGATTGATCCATATACGCTGGGTAAGTAAGTTACTAAGTTACTACATTTATTTTTTTGAACTAACGTCAATCGTCAATAAAATGATAAGAACACTATTGGGCTATACTGTTGTGGTATCGTTGCAAATATGAACTCTAACCACAGATTCTTCACATGCTCGTCCCTGGTAAATGAAAACAAAGTGGCTGAACTATCTTTGCATTGTAGAACACAACATGATGCTATGATGAAGTATTTGAATGTGTAGACTTCAAGTTTACACTTCCGTCTGCGTGTGCAGTAACTGGGCGCGACCAGTATGTCTCTACGTCACGATGTAACAGCTAATGACTCGTTTCAAAAACAATTCATTTCATAGACTCAGAGTCGACTCTCACTTTTGAAAGACAATAACTTTATATCCGGTGCACTTTCAGATATAAATCTTTTCAGGATGTTTTCATTCCCTTAGAGCTATATTCCACACCACATGAACAGTCATTATCAAAAATCCATGATAGGTGCTCTTTAAAAAAAAAAAAAATTCGTTTTCCAAAATCATCGTTAACCAACTATGTTCGCAAGTTCCGTTGTTATCAGCATAGTTCAACGTGTCAGTGTTTCCCGAAACCATCGTTCCAACGAACATTCGCAAACAACATCGCAAAGTTGTGTGGTTGGAACGACAGCTTACGACCTGTGGTTAGAAGCATAGTTTCTAGTTTGCATGACATGTGGACTCAAATCCTTGAGCAAACTAAGCAAGGTCACATTCAGTACAATCTATATCTTTTATTAACATACAAATGTCATTTACGTCTTTTAGTTTGTCAAGAGCATACTGATCTCATGAAATGGCGTGTGTATGACATGCCAATTTGTATTTCCATTTTTGGCGTGCTATCAACACGCATAATCTCTTTTCAGCGTGTTTATGAACGCCATTGACTTAACGTTACATTACTGTATAAATACCCCAACCCCATCCCTAAACCGGTCCGTCCCTAAACCACTGGGGTTAATACCATTTCAAGAGATTTAAAGCAACATTTTTAAAGAGTGTGCATAAACCGACGTGGTTGAACGACCACTTTGCGACAACGTGGTTTCGGTAAACAGTCGTGACTAGCAAGTTGATTTCTTCAACAACGACCCAAAACAGGTATGTTTGAGCATTCTGTCATTTTTAGGGTCACATCTTTTGACACCATGTCCTGTTTTAGGTTCGTTTACATGTATTTGATCTGTGTCGCGTTCATATTTCATTCGAACCGCACTAACAATCACACCAGGGTTTGTTTTAATTGAACCAAACATGTCAAGTGTGAACACACCCCCAAAACCATTGTGTCAGCATCCAAACCCTCTTACCAAACAACTCTTAGAGGAGTGTTAGCAAACATCATCAATATCCTGAGCTATTAAGTAGAGGAATAATAGCTCGCCTTAGTATGCACCACTAATACATCCAGTATTTCTTCCGCAGCAATCTAAAACCCATGAAATGCAGGGGAGCAAAACTTCAGCCATATGTCTGTCCACTATGATTAATTATGACCCTGAACTGTCATCGGCAATGTGACTGTGTTCAATAGCTATGATAGAACACTGTGCTGCTTCACAAGCCTCAGGACAGTAGATGCTCCAGGATCTCATGGTGTGTCTCACAGAAGAATGCTCTAATTAGAGCCACCCATATGTGGATAATAAGCGTATAACAGCCTGCATTCTGAGCAACCGTTACTAAAAAGAAAAAGGAGTTCTGCATAATGTAATGTCTCTTTATGCCTCATAAATGACTAATTTGGAATTCTCTATATATGCAGCACACACAAATAGTGAAAATCATGTGAAGCGCATGAGAGATTTGACTGCTGTCGACATTTCTAAGCTAACACCATGATACTCTAAGTGTAAAAATAGATGTATCATACAATTCAACACCATTTCTCTGAAACATTTTACAGTAAGGTTCCATTTGTTAGCAATGAACAGTTATTATATTTTTAATATTAATATTAGCTAATGTTAACAAAGATTAATAAATACTGTAACAAAATGTATTTCACATTTTTAGGTAATATTAGTTAATGCATTAACTAAACTCATGGGACCTTATTGTAAAATAGTGCAATCAGGGCCAGATTATAGCCATAATCTGTCCAATATAGGCAAGATTTTACCTACTTGCATCACAGCCATTCCATCCCGTCATTGTGTTCATGATAGCCAGATAACGCTTTAGATTACAGCCCGGAAAGTACTGTGTAATTAAGAGGAATTTACAGTGAAACTTTCTGTAATTATTGTGTACGTATAAAGTACTTACATGTACGTATATAAGGGAACAATATTTAAAGTTTGGGGAAGAAAGGGGTAACAATCAGTAGAATTAAATAAATATTTAAACTCTAAGTATTATAGAACTAAGGGGTACATATTCTACTATTAAGATTTTATCAATCTTACTGTACATTTGGGAGCAACTTATTGAGAACATACACTGCATACCTTTTTGTAGCAATTGTGTATCAATACATACTGTATAGGCTTTTTAAAAATGACAGGGTACATCTATGCATTTGTAAAAATACCAAAAAATTGATAGCAAAAATGCAAATGTTTATGTTTGGGCTAACATGTTTCAAGGCAAAAAAACTAAGACTATTTTTTTTTAAAAATATACTGGGAAATATGTCTGGTTTCATGTGGTTACAGGGTAAGTGGTGCTTGTATAATAAATAAAGGTTTCTGAGTCAGTGATATAAGATTGTGTATGCATTTTTATTGTACTTACCTAGTAACTACATGGAACAAGAGGGTAACAAACACCACTTTGATATAAAGCCTGAAATGCCACACTTACCCTATAACAACTAAAGGAAAAAAGTGGGTAACAAGCACCACTACATGAAACAAGAGTATCTTTCCCCATTATTTAAGCAAAAGTTGCAATAGTTTTCGTTTCCAGTGCACTTTTGTTAAAAATATTACTTTATAAATGCATAGATATTTATCCTGTAATTTTAAAAAATTCTGTACAGTATGTACTGGTTCACCATTATTTCAAAAAGGTATGTTCTTGTAGCCTGGTTCAACCAGACTCTAGTTCATTTCATTTCCACATAGAGTCTGGAACCGCTCCATTGAAAAACGTTTCCTTCCTTGTAGGCGGGTTCACTATTAAAGTTCAAATCTATTGGATCTGCCCAAAGTCACTCACGATCTGCCATAGCCAATCGCTAACGTGTGGTCGTGAGTGACGTATGTCACGTGCCGAAATGGCTGGAAACAAAAAGTCCGAATGATCAGAGGATTATGTTTACAATAGGATTTCAGTCAACGAGCGCCGCAGGTTTTGTTAATCTAGGAACAATTATTAATTCGAAATGTATATTTGACACGAAGGACAGTGATATATTCATTCAATGGTGGAAGCTGCGTCTAATCATTACAAATACGCCGCTGTGGTCGTTTTCTGATCTGCCGCAAATGCTGTAGCAGCTACAGTGAATGATCTCTATCTGCAGATGTGTAATAAACAACAATTTTTCATATTACGTCTTATTGTTTCTTAATTACCTTAATTATGGTCTTCAAAGTATGTGTTTGTACATTTTTATGTGGCATTTATTCTTTTTAGTAAAACAAATCAACCATTGCCATCTAAAATTGAAAATCAAATATCTTCAAAGTATGGTTTTTCACATTTTTATTTATGACAATTATTTTTTTTTTAAATCACAACCAATTTGTATGATTTACAACATGTAAAACTGACACACCAACCTCCTGCACGAGTGCACAAAGGGGCTCAAAATGTTCTATTCATCACAAGAATCAGTAAATTTACAGTTGGGAATATGAGCGACTGACATGACTCCTGAGCGGATCTTCAACAATAGTTTAGCAGCCAGGACTCGGGGCTTCCGAACACCGCCAACACCAGGCTAATAAACCGTCCGTCCAAAATGTCACGGTCATCGTGCACGAACTGCCCAGCACAAACTTCCAAACTTTCTGCCTCCTTCACTTGGTCCTCAGTTGTGCAACAAGAGGTTAGACGATAACAATCCGGCTTTAAATTCTATATATTCGGCCGTTTCTTTTCCAACAACGGACCGAATAGCTTTTCTCACGTCTTTCTCCGCTGCCATTACTGAACTCAAACTGTAACTGACGCGCTTACATCAACGTCATCTTTCTCAGCCACTCCCTCTATTCGCTGATTGGTCCTACAAAAAATTGGTTTCTGGAAACCTAAGGATATGGAGCGATCCCAGACGTAGTACAGAAGTAAAATGAAATTGAGCGGAAGTGCGTAGGAGGGCGCAGCCAGGCTAATGTTCTTGCTAAATTGCTCCCAAATGTAAGATTGTTATACTTACTTATATTGTAAGGTGCACTATAATTGCTGAAGGTTGCGCTGTAAAATCGATTTAATTACGCAGTACTTTCCGAGCTTTTTTTAAAGGCTGATGATGGTTAAAAATACACAACATCAGGAATATTATGTCACAGTTTCTGTTTCTCTGTTCTGTTTATGGTTGAGTTTCTTTGTTGTTCTTTCAGTTCTGTTGGTCTGTTGGTTCTTCCTCGTCCCCCACCTGTTTGTTTCTAACTAAGTGATTGCATTAGTTCTGTTAAGGTGTCTATTTAGTTCCTCTTGTTTGGTGCATTATTTTGTTGGTTGTTCCAGTTTTCCAAGATTCTTCAAATGTCTTGTAAAGTTTTGAGTTTGTTTAATAAAAGAAGCTACTTCATCAAGATCCTGACAACTTTCGTTCATGCTGCAACCTTTGACCTATCCTAACTGAGCATGCAACACAACTTTTCGCCCAGGCCCTGGTCATTTTTAGGCTGGATTACTGCAATGCTCTTCTGGCTTGATTTCCATCATGTGCAATCAAACCTCTACAAATGACTCAGAACGCTGCAGCACGTCTTGTCTTCAACGAGGCCAAAAGGACCCACGTCAAACCTTATCTCTCATACTGTTTACCCCTTTCTGCTCGCATCATGTTCAAGGCATTGATGTTTGCTTACAGATCTACCACAGGCTCAGCACCCTCTTACTTTCACTCACTCTTAAGAGTCTACATCCCTACCAGACGCCTACGATCGCTAAATGAGCGACGGCTCGTGGTACCATCACAGAGAGGCACAAAGTCACTCTCCAGAACATTTTCATGATCTCCCTGCCTTTATCCGGAAGAATCCCTGACAACATGCAAAAGAGTTCTCTTCCCTGAGCACTTAAACTCATCATAAAACAAAACCAAACTATTCTAGTTTATGCAACTCTCAATGTCTGAAACTTTGAATTTTGAGTACTTGTTGATTTGCCTCATATTTCACAATGAATTGCTTGCTTTATTCCTCATTTGTAAGTCGCTTTTGATAAAAGCGGCTGCAACATGAATAAATGTACATGTAAAATAGCACTTATCCACATTACAGCCTAAATACAAACAGCAAGAGTAATTACGTGTATAGCATTCATGTACAAACTATTTATTGAGCTCCAGCAAAAGTGTTTGTTTTTCAGTATATGGCAATCTTCCACTAAATGGGCACGTTTAATGTTTTCACCATGAATAAAACTTAGAGATGATCTTCTTTATTGTGAATTGAACACAAAATGTTGCTATTTTACACAAACCTGTACTGTATATCAGGGTTCCCCAAACGCGGTCCTGGAAGGCCACTGTCCCTGCAGAGTTTAGCTCCAACCCTGATCAAACATGCCTACCTGTGAGTTTCTAGTGATTCTGAGGACCTTGATTAGCTTTCTAAGGTATGTTTGATCAGGGTTGGAGCTAAACTCTGCAGGGACAGTGGCCCTCCAGGACCAAGTTTGGGGAACCCTGCTATATATCATCACTAATTTTGGCAAATAAAATTTAAAAAAATGCAATATATACCCCCAAAATAGTACAACTGTAGAGGAAAAACATTGATAAAAAAGTGATATTACTGTACATGCATTTAAAAAACTAACATGATTGTTACAAAATCACACTGTATGGGGCAAATGTTTGCATAGAGTTTAAAGGTGACATATTATGTTTCTTTTCACAAGATGTAATATAAATCTATGGTTTCCCATAGATTAATAGTCCCATAGATAAATTTGTCTGTGAAATTCAGGTAAAAATACCCCCAGATCATTGTCAATTTTTCCCCTTTTTGGGTGTGAGGAAAAATGTGGGGTTTTCGTGAGTGTCCCTTTAAATGCAAATGAGCTGCTACTCCCCGCCTCCATTCAGAGAAGGACCGATCCATTACACGAAGTTAGGATACTCCGGGCAATAGGGGATTATCACGCTGATACGTATTACTTCCGGATTCAGTGATCTTTGTGCACTGCCACTTCCTTTGAATCACCGATCTCTAGGGTTGGTTAAATTTACAAAGTGGAACAGAGCAGTGACATAAATAGCAATCGTTTCAGCCATTGTTGATCTGCGGCGGAAGTGGACATGCACAAAGTTGACAAATCCCGCCCGTGAAACCCGGAAGCGTGATAATCCCCTATAACAAAACAAGCAAATCTCAGTCAAATTTCAGAAATAACCTGTAGTGCAGCCTACAGAGAGACTCAGGAGGAGGTTGCAACTTTGAGACTGCACCTGGACGTTTCTGAATGGTTACTGGATACATTAATGTAGTTGTTGTGGAGTAAATGGTAAATGGTAAATGGACTGCATTTATATAGCGCCTTCATAGACCTAATGGCCACCAAAGCGCTTTACATTTGCCTCACATTCACCCATTCATACACTCATTCACACACCGACGGCGGTGTCAGCCATGCAAGGCGCCAGCCAGCTCGTCGGGAGCAGCTGGGGTTAGGTGTCTTGCTCATGCACTGTGGGTGGAACCGAGCAGATTGGGGGCGGTAATATTATAATAAGATCCCCTTCCTACATCAGAAGGAGAGCGGAATCTGATTGGCTGATTTTTTTG
Organism: Pimephales promelas; assembly: GCF_016745375.1. Next base: position 2,072,384 of record NW_024121455.1, read on the forward strand.
ACATGCTTGCAGTGAAAGGCTTACCAAAACAAAGATACTCTCCCCCCATACCCTCAAATAGGGCATTATTTGAGGGAACAGCCATTTGTAGTGGTGTCTGAAACCATAGTGGACAATATTGAGTGCAATCATTCAATCCCAATCCCACATTGCACCGCAATAACGAGTGTACAACTCATGCACGCTAAACAGCTGTCCAAATTCACTCACTCAAGTGAACCATATTAGTGGACTGATGTATAGGGAATAGTGATTTAGGGTGTATATTATATTTATCACCCCCAAAAGATAGCATTGGATGTGGCGAGAGGCGACGCGACACAACTAATTCCTAATGGCGAACTGATCGCGCGTAACTATTTCTGAAGCACTTCAAGCACTCAATGGGCTGGGGATTGATGCAGCGAACCAGGTTGAGTTGGAGGACTTTGTTAGGGTTTTGTGTTTTTGCTTTATTTGGTAATATTTCTAATTAATAGCATTAAAATAGTATTAGTAAAAAAAAAAATCACAAATTTTGTCGCCCCTTTGGAGGAGTTGCGCCTCTGGCATTTGCCTATTCTGCCTATGGCTGTCCCTGGTTGCCATTTTTTCAATAAGCCTGTCATGATGACTATCTTTTATGGCTGGAATGCATTGTGAACGTGATTTCACAGAGTAAAACATGTTCCTGGATCAACATCTTTGTTGTTCCTAAAACCATGGTTAGGTGCTTCAACATCAGTGTTATTTACTTAACTGATTTTAGGGATAGCTTATGGGGTTCGGTTTAGGGATGGTTAGGATTGAATTTATGGACAGGAATGTTCCAGGATCAACCAAATATGCTGACGCATCTAACTCGGCAAAATCAAGATGTGCGCTATATAGCTTACATGAAATGTTGCCTTAGAATTTGTCTAAAACAAAGTTTCTTGTAAGACAGCATAAAATTAGTGTCTACTTTCAAAGTTTTCATTTCAGGAGTGCGCATGTTTCTTTAAATGCTTCGAAGTAGGCAGCTTATAGCTTTTATTTGCCTGCCTCTTTCTCATTCTATCTGTCACCTCTATATTGTAGTAGGAATAAGAGGTGGCAAAACTTGGAGAAAGTTCTGTGCACCTCACAAAACAGAGTCGGTCTTTAGCCCTCATTAACTTTTGTCTCATTGCAACAGTCATGACTACTGATTAACCAGCTGGTTCTCTATGCTAGCTCTTCTTTTCCTTCTCTCACTTGTTCTTTCTTTCCTTATTTCCTTCTTTAGTAAATAAACTAATATAAGCTAGCTAGTTTGGAGTCAAATGCCGTTTTTTTTTAGTGATTGATGTTTATATCCCATCAATTAAAGAAAAAAAAATCTTACAGTAAATTGTGTAACAGTTAAATGGTTAAACCTGATGATTCGTGGTAAGAGCTGCATGCAAAATGTGTGATACAAGAAATTAACCCTTCAGACGGAATATGCATACAGATAAATTTGTATCTAGTTCAGTCATGAAACTCTAGAGGACGCATACTTTTCGGTTCTTTACATGCAACATACAAGCAATCACATCATTACCACATGACACTAGCTGATTGGCCTCTGCTGATCATGCAGCCAATGAGATTGCTTGCTCAACAATTAAATTGCCTGGTTCAGTCTTTTGCTGTGGGGTCCTGTAATGTGCCAGATATCGTATCAGATATCGTCTGAATCCTTCCACCATCTGCTACAGGATTTATGTATATTTATTAGCATATCTTACAAGCAGTGTGTCTGTGGATCTATTAGCAGTAGCAAGTGTGTGTTACTGTAATTTATCAATTAAATTCAGTATTGGTGAGTACTTGTGAATGGTTATATTGTTGAAGTTGTGGAAGATGTCACATAAGATTTGGATTGCAAGAAAAGCAAATATATAGATGTACATATCTCTTGAATATGTCTTATCCCCCAACACCCCATTGAGAGAGGCGAGTACTGAATTATATGCTCTGGGTGATTTTGACTGCGTTGAATTTAGATCTGATCAGGGAGTCTCAGAAATAAACACTGTGTGTGTGTGTGTGTGTGTGTGTGTGCGTGTGTTGCTACTGTACTCTCAGCTTGTTTACCTCTCAGTCACTGCTAATGAGTGATCAACTTTCCCAGCGTGAGTGTCGCGTGGGTAATTCGATGGCGCTCCATGTTCCCAAATGCCAAAGAGGAGCTTCATTAAAGAGAAGCCCTGTATAATCAAACAATTAGTGCACTGCCTGAGATGAATGCATTCCACTCATCAGTGAAGAATCATCTCTGACTGCAATGCTTCCTCCTCCTTTAAATCCGTTCAGATGAGGGAACCTGACATCTTCAGGCTCTTATACTGCACGAGTATTAGCCTTAAGGAATACTGCACAACAAAACCCTGTAAACTGTAACACAACACTCACAGAAACACAACACTAGGGGTGTAGCAATATGTCATGTCTCACAATATTTTGCAGTACAAAAATGCAACAATATTATGTATCATGGAAAGTAAGTGACAATATGTATTAGTCCACCCAAAATAAAAATTACTGTGTGAGAACAAATTCAATTTTTCTGAATTTTAGCGTCAGTAATAATGCATAATAATGCAATGGGAGAATATTTGTGGGTCCTGACAATGCCAAGTGTCTTATGCTACCAGTAAAAAGTGGCGTATATAGTCAGTGAAAGAGTGTATGCATATTCGTCTAAATTAATTATGTATTTTCAGCTTCAGAATCATGAATATTTGTATTCCAGTGTCTCAATTGCCCGGTGCATTGGGTTATCAGCACCAAGTCCAAGCCTATTCATTCACACCCAAAATGTAATACCAAATTTAGCATTTTACTAGTATCGCAAAAATATTGTATCGTAAGTTCAGTATCATGATATGTATCGAATTGTGACATGAGGGTATTGTTACACCCCTGCACAACACAAAAAGAAAAAAAAAATCACATTCTTTCACGATCACTGAATATTTCGAGAAGCAGAGCTGGATTTCACAATTAAATTTCACAATTATCATTAAAACTAAATCTCTTCATTTATAATAATACATGCAGCTGCCTCACTACTACTGTAGTAACATATGATTCATTTCCGTACATTTTATTATTATTATACACGGAAGGATATATATATATATATATATATATATATATATAGGGCTGTCAAACGATTAATCGCAATTAACGATTAATCGCAGTTTGTGTTTACATAATATATGTGGATGCACTGTGTATCAATATTTTGTGTATATATGAAGAGTTCAGATGCAAAAGCCTCTAAGTGCCATTTGAAATTTTGTTCTAGAATGACCATTTTTATTAAGCTTGTGTATTTAAGTTCAGTAATTTCACTTAAATGTCAATTAATAGGTAATCTTCATTGCCATTTAAGTGAAATTACTGAACTTAAATATACAAGCTTGATAAAAATGGTCATTCTAGAACAAAATTTCAAATGGCACTTAGAGGCTTTTGCATCTGAACTCTTCATATATATATATATATATATGTGTGTATATAAATACACACACATGCATGTATATTTAAGAAAAAAAAATTATTATTATATTATTTCTATATAAAATATTTAAATTTATATATAATATAAATTATATATAAATCTATATACAGTATATACATGAAATATTTCTTAAATATATACAAGCATGTGTGTGTATTTAAATATATAAAATAATTATACACAGTGCACCCACATATATTATGTAAACAAAAACTTTTATTTTGGATGCGATTAATCGCGATTAATTGTTTGACAGCCCTAATATATATATATATATATATATATATATATATCTCCTTGCCCATGAAATGTTTTAGAGAGATGATGCAAAGCTTAGTTCAAAGGCAGTGTTGCTGTGTGTATAGCGACACCATTCATACAGTATCATTCACTAAACCTACTGTTTTACAATATGAAATTTAAACAACAGCAAAATAGTCAGGGCAGCTAAAAGATGTTATTTTCCTGAGAAAACTATCATCTTAATTCCATACAACAAGCAAATATACCCTCAATTCTATTAAATAATATAAATAATGGGGAAGAGTTGATGTTTTTGTAATCATGATGGATCACATTTCATAAACCATACAACCCATCTCATTATTTCCAGAATATGGATGAACCTCGGATATTACCACAACGCTACCTCATCCTGGGGAGCGGCACCATGGTTATATGAAAAAAATTCCAGAGTTATGAATAATACATGTTTCTCAGCTGTCTAAGCATATTAGGGATGGACCTGAATAGCTGATGAAATTTACATGGGCCAAATAGAGCAGTGCCTTACTGAGGGGGCTGTATTAGACCTAATCTATAACCACAGTGCAAATGAAAACAAATTAATAAATATCTGCACTGTGAAATAAATAAATAAGTCAGATTGGTGTGCTGACGGCTGCATGCTTGACTTGCATGAGAGCGTGACAACGGTGCGAGTGTACGAACAGCCACTCCTGTAATAAACAAAGGGGTTAAAGGAACCTTTTGCTAGTCTTACACAGGGAGAGCATATGTGAGGTTTAATAATCAGGGTTATGTATTTTGGGGGGTTCTGAAGCACAGGGTGCTGTGGCATAGGGGCTTTTAGTTGAATCAGCATAAATTAGCATTGATGGCACCTTGCTAATATGCCACAGCTGCACTAGTGATCCAAATGTGGTTGCTGGGCGGAGGCCCAGTGGAATCCATGACCCCTCTTGGGTCCATTGAAAACGGTGAAAATGCAGGCATCAGTTTAGCCAATTATCCCGATCCCGCTCGGCTGGTCCCTGCAGTACACTGCGCGTTTTTTTTTTTTTTATAAACATTTAGAGCCACAGCAGATATTATTATCACCTTATTTGGTCAGATCATTTAGGCATTTACCACCACATCGAATCTTTTATTTTCTAAATATCATACGCACACATATTTTCTCTGCCAATGCTAATGGATGATGTGACTTATAAAGAACTGTGGTTCAAGGAACACACACACACATAAATCCACACACAGCTGTCAGCTTTTCAGACACACAGCTGTGTTATGTCGGACAAGCCTGGTCCAGCAGTGTCTCTTTATGTCTTGACTTGGCGCCGGTCACTGAAGAGCCTGGCTGATAATTGAAAGCGGCCTGATATTCTGTCAACACCTTATACTTGCAAATGACAAACTACTTTCTCCACTCATATGAATGGACAGTCCTGGTTTGTACAGTGACATTCTGTATGTGTGCTAAACAAGTATGCTAAATCTGTCAGCATGCTAATTGATTTTTAAAATAGAGATGTTTTCAAAGATTAATCAAAGATGTCTTGAAGGAATAGTGAAGCCAAGAATAAAAATTGATGTCATGTCTCATGTCCTTCCAGATCTGTATGTCTTCCTTCCTTCCGTGGAACACAAGAGGAGCCAATTTTGAAGAAGTTATTTCCCTCTGTTTTGAATAGTGACTAAGCATTTCAAGCTTCAAAAAGGATGACATAAGGACCAGATAAGCAGAGAAGCATTCCCATTCATTACTAGAAGTAGGTAGAAGTATAGGTACTAGGGTTTAAAAAGACTTCTGTAGAAGTTGAAGTATCAACTCAAGCTTTTTACTCAAGTAAAAGTGTAAAAGTACTGGTTTCAAAACTACTTAAAGTATAACAGTAAAATTAATGGAAGGGAAAAATGCCATTAAAGACAAAAGCTTAGGCCACACCACAGAGGCCTATATTGCACACTACCACCTCCTCAAAAAAAAAATTCTTAAGGCCATAATTTTATATTAAAATGCTATGCTATGCTATGTTGAAAAATTTGGGATACACTAGGCTACTTGTTTCAGCCGCATATACGGTGTGCCAACGCATTCTCATCCCAAGGCGTCATATACTTTTGCAAAAGCGTAAACATACAGCGCACTTGGCACACTTTAGCGTCAAATGAGACGCTTCGTTTATGGTTAAGTTTAGGTATGGGGTAGAGTTAGACCACTAGGAGGCGCCTTCTGCCCAAATATATCTGCGTCTCATTTGACGTTAAAGAGTGCCATGTGCGCTGTATGTTTACGCTTTTGCAAAAGTGTCGTATGCCCATTGAAAATGAACACGTGAACAATGCAAATACAATGAAGAACCATATATGTGTACTACTGAGCATTAACGTGTTTCATGGAGCGTAAGATAATGCAAAAAGTCAAACTTTTGAGGCATGTTATCAATATCCTTTATTGGAATATAATAAACTTAGCTGCAGGAATCTGTGAGGGCAACAGACAAGAAAATTGGTGTACTCATGGCAGGCTTAGTAACAAATACCCTTGTATGGTTGTTTAATATACATTAAATCCAAGTGATTAATCAAAAAATAAAAATAACTCATAATCCTGCTTGATACCTTCCTGGTGTGTATGTTCAATTATATAGAAAGGCTCTCAAGTTTTGAGTGACAGAATCACTCGAACAAGTCCAGGATATGCTTTTTTTTTCATTGGTTGTTGCGTTGAATCTCACCCAGATACAATAGTGTTATTTTCTGATTGGCTATTGTGTAGCCCCTTTCTTTTTTTTTCTTTTTTTGATTGGCTGATAAGTAGGCTCGACTAAGAACTCCAGGGGAGATGCGCTGGATTCCTGCGGGTTCCATAGTGAGAGCGGCGTGGCCAGAGAAATTTTAGGCACTGCGGCATATTAAATAAATTATAAACGTTTTTTTCCACGTGCGAAATACAATAGACCGAAATGAGTGACTGTCCGCTCAATGCGCGTGATCCTGACATTTAGGATATTTAGGAGGTTGTGGCTCCTGAGTTTGGGAGTACAGCCAATCACACGCTGAGAATGAGTAAAACTCATTCAAAAGTTTCTTGTGAGAGAATCAGCACACTTTATGATTCACTTATTAAATAAAAGTATTAAAATATTAAGAATTTAAACAAATGTACACAGCAAGAAGAAAATAGCTGTCTATGAAAGAGGACAACTAAAAGAAAAAGTCTCGCTACTGTGTATCAGTTTAAGTAAAAGTTATAGGGGAGAGCGGGGCACAACCTAACGCATTTTGGTTTTGGCTCAGTTAATTAAAAAATAATTAGGTTAGATTAATTTTTTTTTTTTACACAAGCAACATACACATCTCTGCTACAAATGAACACTTAAAGTTTTTTTCTAGGACCTACCATTTTCATACAGCTGCACTGAAAATGACAGAAGTGCAAATGTTACAACTTACCCCATATGTGGGGTTAATTGTAACAGGCAGATGGGTTAGTTACACTTGTGTGTAACACACTTAATTCAGTACAATTTTATTTGTATAGTTTGATATTTTTTGTGCATCTGTATAGACAGATATCCATACATCCATCCCTCATCCAATCATCCTTCTATTGTGGATCAATATCATGGATAGAGACATAGAAAAGGGCTGTACAGTTTTGCAATAAATAATAATAAATAAAATTATAAATTAATTGCAATTAAATTAGATTTGTGTGTGGCAGCTCCATGTACAATTATTATTATTATTAATAATAATAACAGTAATAATCACAAATGAGCGTAAAATAATAATTTTAAGGTTTTATTGCATTAAAAACAGGCCATATTTTTAATAAATAAACAAGTTATCATTCATTTCATTCATTTTTTCATTAATTTTAAACATTTTAAATTCCAACATTGTTTGTGGAAGTCCAACAAAGTAAAATGTATACTCAAACCTGAAAAGTTGTGAGGCTCCGTTTTCATTTGATTATTGTTGTACATTTGGCGTCTTGTTTGTAACACTGTGTTACAAACAACCCCTCTGTGTATTACATATTTTAAACCTAGCTAACAGTCGCTAGGAATTGCTGACAAGTTTCAAAACAGTGCTATGTTTGAGCAAACAAGACAGTGATTAAGGCAATATAAAGTTAGATTTGGAAACTTATACACCCAACTCAGAAACCGAAAAAAATCTATGTTGAAAAAAATTACATTAATGGTGTCAAAACACTCTTTGTCAAGTATCTTCACAAAATATAATCAAAATTTTCCGCAAATTCGCGGGAGACCGTCTTCTGGCAGCAAGAGAAAAATATCGTAAACACCGCCTGCTTGATCCTGACGAACTATGTAAACTATCCGTGTTACATTTAACCCCGCGTTAGGTTGTGCCCCGCGCTCCCCTAGTAAAAAGTCGGAAAAATAATTACTCCAGTAAAGTATAGAGATACCCAAAATGTCTACTTTGTTACTTGACACCTCTGTCTAATTAAAGTTAGGCATTTAACTCATATTCCACTACGTTTTACTATATTCCTTATGATAGCTGAAGTCTTTATTCACTGAAAATCCCTAAGCTCTGGTGTGCTCATAATTTATGTGACAATGTGGGCCCCATTGACTTAAGACCAGGTTTTTGTTGGGCAATGGCACAATCTATTTCAGTTGCCTCAAAAAAGCAACGCACAACAATGCGCCTGAACATACCTCTTTTTAAGACCAGCATGGGCTCGCAAACAACGTGGTGCAGGACATGAAAATGATAACTGCTTCGTGCTGAAACTAACAAAAAAAACACTTGCGTCATGTCTGGCGCTGCATTGTGCCAGATGTATGATAGGGCCCTTTATATTTTGTCATGACAACTCTTGGAGTGTTTGGCATGGTAACGAGTATGACAATGTTCATATACAGTATTTGGTCTTGGCAGAAAAGATTTGTATTGCTGCTGTTGGTTATTGTTGCTGATGTTGGTAATTGCTGCTGCTGTTGATTATTGTTGCTGCTGTTGCTGTTGGATATTATTACTGCTGCCTTTGCTGTTTGTTATTGTTGCTGCTGCTGTTGATAATTGTTGATGCTGCTGTTGGTTATTGTTAGTTACTGCTGCCTTTGCTATTGGCTATGGTTGCTGCTGCTGTTGATGATTGTCATTGTTGCTGCTGGTTATTATTGCTGCTGCTGTTGGTTATTATTATTATTTCTGCTTCTGCTGCAGAACAAGTACAGGACTAGTTGCATGCATGAATTACCTATAGCAGATCTATACAGGTAGAGCTGGAGAAGGGGGAGATTTCTGAGAGCATGCTGACCTGCTAGGAAAATGCTTACCAAGTTCGAGTATGCGAGCTCATTGGCTACTGATACAGCAGGAACCAATCAGCTGTGCCCTTTAGAGATGTGATTACAGGTTAAGGACGGTATGTAATTATGGTAAATACCAATAGCTGACGTGGAAAATGCACATGAACACCCCCTCATGTGGCATTTTCCACCGGGTAACTCGTAGAATATTTCGATGCTTGAGTTGCCGAGATGAGATAACCTTCGACCTTTTTCAAAATGGCGGAGAGCAACGCGAGAATCGTGAATGGTAAAAATATGTACGATTCATGATAAAGAAAAATATAACACTACCGTTTCAGAGTTTTGCTAAATCATTTTCTTGCATAACAGATGACTTAAGCAATCTAAAATAGTTTTAACTAAATAATATCCATCTTTTTACCACATTACGACCACAAAAACGACCACTTGAACACAACACACTGGTAAATACAAGTTCACGAGTGGAAAATATCATATTTTCCATAGCACGTGAACGCACCATTAGTCTGTGCCATAGTTTCATGACAAAACTTTGTAAATGTCAGATTTGAACAAATAATTCGTCTGAGTCTGATCTTTACAGTGAACTGTTTGATCCAGTTCATAAAAATGATTCAAATTCTCAAATTCAAGTCACTGACTAAAATATTCCAACAAAATGGATAAATGCTCACAGGAGCTGAGGTTCATAATTGAATTACATCTTATTAAATAAAATAAAGCCTAAAAATCTTACTGATCCCAAAACTTTTGAACTAACACAGTCTCATCCCAAGAAGTCACATAACTTTTGACCATACGTCAACATCCGCCTTTTTAGGGTATCCTTAAATGTCGGTTTCATGACGATCCCGGGTCGTCATACAACTGACGCTTTACCTTTAACATCGGTTAGGTGACGGGGTAGGTTTAGGGGTAGGTTTAGGTCTGGGGTAGGGTTAGGATCCGATAACGTCATAACCGACGTTTAAGGGTACCCTAAAAAGGCGGATGTTGACGTATGGTCACAAGGCGTCCCAAGACGTCAGTTATATGACGTCTTGGGATGAGACTGCGCAGTAGTGTATAATTGATGAGCAAGCACCCCACATATAGCCTAGAGAGTTCAGATTCATAAATTAAGAAAAGAGTATATTTAGTAGGTACAAAGCATGATATTCATTTTATTTTATTATTTTATTTTTATTCATTTAATTGATGTATCATGAATCTATTTTTTGGAAGTAACTTATAATTGAAAAATAATAAAAATATAACGCTAATGAAGAACATACGTATAGTCAAGTTCTGTCAGAATCTAAACCTTGGCATTTTCTCCACCTTGTGAGCACATTAAAATGCTAAATGAGAGATAGGTGGCTGAGTGGGCCTCATTTTTCACTCCAGCCGCTGCCAGCTTTAGGGATCTTTCATTTCCTTAATACTAATGAGCTAGAGAGAGGAAGAGAAGGAGACAAAACAGACAGACAGATAGAGAGACGGGATGGTTAATGTGGCAGGCCATCTACCCTCACTCCAGTGGAGATAGTATGGTGGCCGATAGGAGCCTTGGAGACCGCCAATGTCCTCCTGCCTTCAGATATAGCCTGTGATAACTCTGGAGTGCAGTAGAGACTGTCGCCATGCCACCCTTCCAAGCCAGGCCAAGATGAGAGCAGAACAGCTGGCACCTCTGCTACATCTACTCCTGCTTTACTAAAGAAAGGATTATGGGATCCACAGAACCATCCTGAACTCTGTCTGTTTGTCCTCTGAGCAAAACGCAAGATCACTGTATTCACTGAAGATTCAGTGGATCTTGCGCCAGCAAATAGCAGACAGTGTTTTGTGTATTTAAATGATTCGACTATGGGGTTGAGTTCAGATTTTCTGCCCAAATATTTGGGGCCAGTAAGCTTATTATTATTATTATTATTAGTAGTAGTAGTAGTAGTAGTAGACTAAGAAGTAGTAGTATTGAAAGAAATTAATATTATACTTTTATTCAGCATGGGTGCATTACATTAATCAAAAGTGACATTAAAGACATTTATTATGGCATTTATTTTATGACATTTATTATTTATTATTATTATTATTAAGTTGGCTTGAGAAAGCCAACTTACTGAAATCCTATTTAAACTTATTATTATTATTATTATTATTATTCTTCTTACTCAAAATTTTCTGACTGCTACTCCTCCTAGAGCTTTAACTCTACAAACTCCAAACTCGGGTCAGACCTTCAGACTGTTCTGACTCGAGTTGCTATATCTTTTTAGACTGATTCGACTTTCAGATTTCTTAAAAATTAATATTAAAAATCATAAAAATCCCATTGACTTTCATTGCAGCATGGTCAAATTGAGCCAAGACTACGGTGGCCCAATAGCGTACAGCAAAAACTCAAATCTAAATTCCCTGAAGCCCTAGACTCAATTAAACTACCATTCTATATGAACTAATGAACTATCTATCTATCTATCTTTCTATCTATCTATCTATCTATCTATCTATCTATCTATCTATCTATCTATCTATCTATCTTTCTTTCTTTCTTTCTAACTAATCTATCCATCTTTCTTTCTACTTAACTAATCTATCCATCTTTCTTTCTACTTAACTAATCTATCCATCTTTCTTTCTAACAAATCTATCCATCTTTCTTTCTACCTAACTAATCTATCCATCTTTCTTTCTACCTAACTAATCTATCCATCTTTCTTTCTAACAAATCTATCCATCTTTCTTTCTACCTAATCTATCCATCTTTCTTTCTAACAAATCTATCCATCTTTCTTTCTACCTAACTAATCTATCTATTTTTCTTTCTAACTAATCTATCCATCTTTCTTTCTAACAAATCTATCCATCTTTCTTTCTACCTAATCTATCCATCTTTCTTTCTACCTAATCTATCCATCTTTCTTTCTACCTAACTAATCTATCCATCTTTCTTTCTAACTAATCTATCCATCTTTCTTTCTAACTAATCTATCCATCTTTCTTTCTAGCAAATCTATCCATCTTTCTTTCTACCTAACTAATCTATCCATCTTTCTTTCTACCTAACTAATCTACCCATCTTTCTTTCTACCTAATCTATCCATCTTTCTTTCTACCTAACTAATCTATCCATCTTTCTACCTAACTAATCTATCCATCTTTCTTTCTAACTAATCTATCCATCTTTCTTTCTAACTAATCTATCCATCTTTCTTTCTAACAATCTATCCATCTTTCTTTCTAACTAATTTATCCATCTTTCTTTCTAACTAATCTATCCATCTTTCTTTCTAACTAATCTATCCATCTTTCTTTCTAAATAATCTATCGTTCTTTCTTTCTAACAAATCTATCGTTCTTTCTTTCTACCTAACTAATCTATCCATCTTTCTTTCTAACAATTCTATCCATCTTTCTTTCTAACAAATCTATCCATCTTTCTTTCTAACAAATCTATCGTTCTTTCTTTCTACCAAGTAATCTATCCATCTTTCTTTCTAACAATACTTTCTTTTACTTTCTTTCTTTCTTTCTTTCTTTCTTTCTTTCTTTCTTTCTTTCTTCTTTCTTTCTTTCTTTCTTTCTTTCTAACAAATCTATCCATCTTTCTTTCTAACTTATCTATCCAGCTGTCTTTCTAACAAATCTATCCATCTTTCTTTCTAACTAATCTATCCATCTTTCTTTCTAAAAATTCTTTCTTTCTCTTTCGTTCTTTCTTTCTTTCTTGATGCTAATAACATGCTAATCATGCTAGCTTTCTGCTAATCATGTTAGCTTCTTGTTAAAAACATGCTAGCATGATGCTAGCTACATGCTAATCATGCTAGCATGATGCTAGCTACATGCTAATCATGCTAGCATGATGCTAGCTACATGCTAATCATGCTAGCTTCTTGCTAAAAACATGCTAGCATGATGCTAGCAACATGCTAATCATGTTATTATGATGCTAGCTACATGCTAATCATGCTAGCATGATGCTAGCTACATGCTAATCCTGCTAGCTTCTTGCTAAAAACATGCTAGCATGATGCTAGCAATATGCTAATCATGTCATTATGATGCTAGCTACATGCTAATCATGCTAGCATGATGCTAGCTACATGTTAATCATGCTAGCTTCTTGCTAACAACATGCTAATCATGCTAGCATGATGCTAGCTACATGCTAATCATGCTAGCTTCTTCTTAAAAACATGTTAGCATGATGCTAGCAACATGCTAATCATGCTATTATGATGTTAGCTACATGCTAGTCATGCTAGCTTCTTGCTAAAAACATGTTAATCATGTTAGCTTGATGCTAGCTACATGCTAATCATGTTAGCTTCTTGCTAAAAACATGCTAGCATAATGCTAGCAACATGCTAATCATGCTATTATGATGTTAGCTACATGCTAATCATGCTAGCTTCTTGCTAAAAACATGCTAGCATGATGCTAGCAACATGCTAATCATGCTATTATGATGTTAGCTACATGCTAGTCATGCTAGCTTCTTGCTAAAAACATGCTAATCATGCTAGCTTGATGCTAGCTACATGCTAATGATGTTAGCTTCTTGCTAAAAACATGTTAGCATGATGCTAACAACATGTTAATAATGTTATTATGATGCTAGCTACATGCTAATCATGGTAGCATGATGCTAGCTACATGCTAATCATGCTAGCTTCTTGCTAAAAACATGCTAACATGATGCTAGCAACATGCTAATCATGCTAACATGATGCTAGCTACATGCTAATCATTCTAGCTTCTTGCTAAAACATGCTAGCATGATGCTAGCAACATGCTAATCATGTTATTATGATGCTAGTCACATGCTAATCATGGTAGCATGATGCTAGCTACATGCTAATCATGCTAGCTTCTTGCTAAAACATGCTAACATGATGCTAGCAACATGCTAATCATGCTAGCATGATGCTAGCTACATGCTAGTCATGCTAGCTTCTTGTTAAAAACATGCTAATCATGCTAGCTTGATGCTAGCTACATGCTAATGATGTTAGCTTCTTGCTAAAACATGTTAGCATGATGCTAACAACATGCTAATAATGTTATTATGATGCTAGCTACATGCTAATCATGGTAGCATGATGCTAGCTACATGCTAATCATGCTAGCTTCTTGCTAAAAACATGCTAACATGATGCTAGCAACATGCTAATCATGTTAGCATGATGCTAGCTACATGCTAATCATTCTAGCTTCTTGCTAAAACATGCTAGCATGATGCTAGCAACATGCTAATCATGTTAGCATGATGCTAGCTACATGCTAGTCATGCTAGCTTCTTGATAAAAACACGTTAGCTTGATGCTAGCAACATGCTAATCATGCTATTATGATGCTAGCTACACGCTAATCATGCTAACAACATGCTAATCATCTTAACTACATGCTAATCAAATTAGCATCAAGCTAGCTACATGCTAATCATGTTAGCTTCTTGCCAAAAACATCTATCTATCTATCCATCTATCTATCTATCTATCTATTTATCTATCTATCTATCTATCTATCTATCTATCTATCTATCTATATTTCTTTCTAACTAATCTATCTTTCTAACTAATCTATCCATCTTTCTTTCTTTCTTTCTTTCTTTCTAATCTATCTTTAAAACTTCATTCAAACTTCAAAACTTCAAACGCTCTGGTCCGGCTTTCTCAAGCCAACTTAAAGTTTGTCATCAAACTTTTTTTTCTAGTTATTATTTATTCTTCAAAACAGATGTATGTTCAGAAAATGTGTCTTTGCCATCACAGGAATACACTACATTTTAAAACATATTTAAATAGTAAACGTTTATTTTAAATTGCAATAATAAGTCACAATTTTACTTTTTTTCAATCAAATAACTGCAATCTTGGTGAGCATAAGCGACTTTTTTTCAAAAACATTAAAAAACGTAGTGTTCTTCTATTTAAAATGTTATGACCAAAACTCAAACTTGCAATATTAGTGCATTGTGTACATAATTCATCATTTTTAATCCTGATTAATATTATTAAAAGCTGTGTGAAAAGTGTTTTTGTAATTTATTCTTTGTCAAGGTATAATAACTGAGTCAATGAAAAGTAGATAGATCAGGTTTTAAAATAAAAAGAATGTGGGAGGAGCTTCCACAAAAAATTGCCCAGTCAAATAAACATTTACATAATTCAGACCGTGTCCATCTTAATTAAGTGTGAGATTATAAGAGGAGCCAAATTATTACTTTCTTTATTCATGAGCAGCACTCATTTGATTACTTAATTTGCAATTGACTGAATGCATTGAATGAGCTTCTTGAGTTTACTAAAACTGTGTGACGTGAAGATAATATTTCACAAAAGTTGACAAAAAAATGGGGCCACATAGGGAGGAAGATTTTTTTCCAGATCATAACATATTCTGAAGTTATGATAAATGCCTGATTCACTGTGACAAATTGTATTTTATTATAGCATCCCTGTTGTTTATGCATAATCTACAGTTGATTCGGAGAACTTTTTGCTGTTGTTGTTATTCCTCAATGGTTTGCTGAATTGACACCCACTGATTTGAACAATACTGTGGTAAAAGGAACCTCACCGAGAGTTCTGTCCATGACAACCTCCAGTTACCACGGTGAGGAATGTTGTTGTTATTGCCAGCGCTGGTCATATTACTGGAATCCCAAACACACAAACAACCATGTTCTAATGGGCTGCCCATCTGGCCAATAATCCTGAGTCAATGAAAAAACCTTTTTAAAGTGACCTCTCAACTGGAACAAATTAACGTCTGAATTAGGTGCCAAATTAAGCAGCCCGGGCAACCCATAAAACAGCTCAAAGTCACATATATATATATATATATATATATATATTACAATACATTTATAATGTAATAATATAATATAATATAAAATAATATAATAAATCAGGCTGTCATTTTTTTTTTCTAAGATAGATTCCATTCAGATATAAAAGCATATGTTGGGCAATACATATCTTTTTGAGCGTTGCTCTGATATTGCTTCATTTTATAGACGTGACGAATTGAAGTCTACTGTTATTGGACAGAATGCATCTTCTAACTTAATACAGTTGATTCATGAACAGAAGGTTTCATTTATCATTCTGGGCCGACGGATGACGTTTCTCTGACACGAATCCCCTCGGGCCACACCATCCACACCGAGTGCACTATTCTTTAACGTAATTTCAGTTACACATTAGCTTAGCCTGAAATGAGCTTTTTTTTCCCACTAGCAGGTGTGATTGGATATATATCACTGCCCGTTCACGAAATTTGGAAAGATGATTATCATTAAATATATATACAGTAGCCTATATACAGTATGTGTGTGTGTGTATGTAGCCTATATGTATGTTCTGTATGTATGTTAAAATCTGATTTTTTTATATTTTTGAATTTCTTAGGCTCTTTTTTTATTTATTTATTTATTTAAAAATATATATTATGAAAAATGTTGTGAAATATTATTATAATTAAAAGAACTGTTTTAAAATGTAACTTTTAAATATTTTTTATCAAGTATTGTTGGTGCTCAAGTATTATTAATATTATCAATGTTGAAAACAACTTTTGCTGCTTTATTGATTGTTCAATGAATAGAAAGTTTATTTCAAGTTTTGAAAGCGTTTATTTCAAATGGATTTTACTGTGACTTTAAATTGATTTGTGTCCTTGCTGAATAAAAGTATTAATCGTGACTCTCCTGTTCGAACTCGTTCATCAAAATGAATTCGTTAGTTGAATGAACCAAATGACACGAAAAAAGATTCGTTCATTTTGATGAACGAGTTCCAATAGGAGAGTCACGAACGCTCATCACAGAACAGAGCAAGGCGAACATTTGAGCTTATAAAACTTAAACTTTGTTATTTAATTTTTAAATGAGCAATCATTTCGCTTGATAAGACCCTTATTCATCGTCTAGAATCGTTTAAAGTCCTTTGAACAGTTTGCACTTTGCACTGAAACTGTCTTTTGGACCTTGAACCGTTTGGTTCCCATTGAAGTCCATTATATGGAGAAAAATCCTGGAATGTTTTCATCAAAAACCTTAATTTCTTTTCGACTGAAGAAAGAATGACATGGACATCTTGGATGACATGGGGGTGAGTAAATTATCAGCAAAAGTTTTTTTTAAAAGTGAACTACTCCTTTAAGCAGCACAAACTTTTTTTTTAACATTAAAAATAATAATAAATGTTTCTTGAGCAGCAAATCAGCATATAATGATTTCAGAAGGATCATGTGACACTGAAGACTGAAAACTGAAAATTCAGCTTCGCCATCACAGGAATAAATGACATTTTATATTCAATTAGGAAAAAAAAATCTATTTATTTTAGAATATTACCTTTCAAAATCTTCCAAACTTTGTTTATGACTTTCAGTTCACAGAAAGAACACCCTGAGACAAAAAAAAAAAAAAAAAAAAAATCTATCTCACAGAACCACAAGTGGTTCAGCCCTTTCATGTCAAGCGTAATCAGCGGGCGTATGAACATGGTGCCAAGTGTCTGTGTGCCAGGAAACCTGTGGATGTGGCCCTGGCACCCTGCACCGGCATTTGCTGTGACATATTGCCCGTGTGATCATTCCACCTCAGGGTCGTGTTCCTCTAGCACGGCTGGCGTCCCTTCCTGACAGCAGTGATCCAGATCCCTCACCCTCCTCTCTAATCACTCGTTCTCCAGGGATAGAAGGGTGAATGGGGGGAGGAGTCATTTGAATGAGAGGCAAAGGCCCTGGCATGGTTTACAAGGCTCATTTCTGTAATTCATTCTCCGTCTCTCAGGACCTGAACGTTGGCAATGAATCTACCCGAGCCTTTTCTCTTTCATTACTTTCTCTTTCATACTTCGCTCCCCACTCTTTTCTATTTGACTTTTTCCTTCTTGCTTCTAATCATTTGTCCCCCTATTTTCTCTCTTCATTTTCTTTCTTCTCTCCTGTATGATTATTCTGCTGCCTGGCACAATAAGAAACATTGATTTTGAATAAATGGGGTGTTTTGGCAGCTGAAAGAAACACGCTCACAGCATAGACCTATTTTACTTACAATCAGACACGCAAGCCCTCAGAGTGCTTCCATATGCTGCTGCATAATGATTTAGATTCAATATCAATATATTTATTTATAAAAACTCATACTTGTCCTGAATGAATCGAGAGGCTTTTGAGAAGCGCCTCTCAAACTAATAATGACCAACCACATCTCAACCTCACAGACCGTAAATAATACGCTTGAACACTGACTCAATCCAAAAACTATTTTTCAACACTAATGTCAGACGTTGACCTGAGAACAGTAATGCATTGTTAATATACGAAATTTGTATTCAATTTAAATATGCCAGCCTTATATTGTTTTTTTTTTTAATATTTGATCATTTTGTTTAAAATATTTTTTTATTATTATTAAAATTATTTTCATTGCATGCACTCATTGCTGCAAATAAAACGTGTAGTATATGGTACTACATTTGAATTCAGCAATTATGTTTTATTTATGATTTATTTTTTTTTAAATGTAGTTTACTTTGTTTACACTAAACCGTGTGTGTGTGTGTGTGTTTAATCAGTCAAAACCCATAACGATATCAATTAATGTCAATTCATAAAACATTATTAATGTTTCAAAATAAATAAATAAATAAATGTATAAAAATATTTTCATGATTTGTAATCACAACATTTTTTCTTTTATCAAATCAACTTAAATAATTTATATAGTTCAGATAACATAATATTTGAGTTTCTGATGATTAAATCAATCTCCTTCATTGTATTAACTTAATTTTTCCATTTCAATGAACTTAAAATTTTAAGGCAACCAGGTTACTTCATTTTAACAATATTTGTTTACAGTGTAAAATCATATAACATAAATAACTTATAACTGTTTTTTTAGAGCAATGAACTAAAGATTTTGCTTCAAAAACACAGAGACGATAAATACTTAATTACAGTTTAAAATAAAAATTATTGTATTAAAATAAATCTGAAAGATATATTGATCTGCATTTATATAGCTGAGCTACCACCACACTCCTAAAAAAAACATAGTATTGTTTCTTTTTGTTAGTTACTTCAATGCTGGTAAATCGGTTTCTAATCTTTCCAAATGTAAATCATCTTTCCATCTTGCCATATTTTCAGGGGCCAGATCTTGTCTTTGTTTATGAGTGAGTGACTGCCATTGTGTGCTAATAGCTACTTTAAATAGCACCAATTAGCCAGAAGCCTGAGATGTTCAATCACTCCGAGGCTATTAGCCTGTAATCAGGTGCTGTTCGGGACCCGGCGTGTTCTGCTCCCTCGCTCCCTCACTCCATCTCTCCCTGTCCGTTTCTCTCAGTGGGGGGTCAAGGAAGCTGGAGGAGAGGGAATCAAGCCCCTTGATGACCATAAAATGAAGACTAAATGTTCATGGTTGAGAGGAAAATCGTATAGGACTAGATTGCGTTTTTTAGTCTTGATGGGCTGCTTTAATGCAAATGGGGGTGCTAACTGTTTAAATGGCAGGTAAAATTGGGTACCCAAAATGGGAGGCACTGATGTATACACTCTAAAAAATGCTGGGTTGTTTTAACCCAACTTTGGGTCAAACATGGACTAACCCAGCCGTTGGGTTAAATTTTTACATTACATTTTTAACCCAACATTTCAGGTTTGTCCATATTTGACCCAAAATTGGGTTAAAACAACCCAGCATTTTTTAGAGTGTACTGTAGATATAATGGTGTATTTACAACCAAATAAAGTTTGGACATATGCTTTTAATATTTATTATTTCTGTTTGCCATTTAGAACAGCAGTATTTCTATCAAACTGTCTACAGCCTTGCGAGCTCTGGACGTTTTCCTCCTCTTCAGGGTGTGTATGCTGAGATGCTTATTAAACCGCTTTTGTAAATAGTTCCAATATTTGCTTCATTGTCTGTTTTATATGTTAAAAATAAGCAAATAATGGAACATTACAAAATAATCACTTTCATTATATACAAATTGTGATTTCAGGAAACATTTTAAAATGATGGCAAATCTTAGTTTTTTTTATCAGCCACTTCAGTTTTCATCATGACGTTCTCCTTTAGAAATCATTCTGATTTCATGCACAAGAAATAATTATTATTTTATGTTAAAAACAACTGTGCTGCCTTTTTTACAATACTTTTGAGGATTCATAGTTCATTCATTAAGGATTTTAAATAGAAATATTTTTTTTAACATTATTCATGATAATTGAATGCATCTTTGCTGAATAAAAGTATTAATGTCTTTAAAATAATAGATAGATCATGTTCTCGGAAAAAAAAAAACATTTAAAGAGATAGTTCACTTTGAAAATCAATTTTTGGTATGTTTTAGTTTACCTCAAGGGTATGCAAGATGTAAGTGTCTTTGTTTCCGCTGTACATTCAATTTTGATATTTTTAGGTCAAACCGTTCTTGTCTGTCAGTCATATAATGGAGGTCTATGGTCACCACCTCAAAGAGCATGAACAGAGAAGTCCAAATTAAACATGATTTAATGAATCGTAAATGTAAGTACACATTGATGGCCTAAGACACAAAACGAGCGGTTTGTGTGAGAAAACGAACAGTATTTATACCGTTTTTACCTTGTGTAACCATCCAAGTGATCTGAGGGCGTGGGCGCTTTGTGGCAGTGGTTACAAGAGGTAAAAACGATATAAATACTGTTTGTTTTCTCACACAAACTGCTTGTTTCGTGTCTTAGGCCATCAATGTGTACTTACGAGTCATTAGATCATGTTTAATTTGGACTTCTCTGTGCATGCTCTTTGAGGTGGTGACCATAGACATCCATTATATGACTGACAGACAAGAACGGTTTGACCTAAAAATATCAAAATTAAAAATACTGTGGAAACAAAGACACCTACACATTGGATGCCCTTGAGGTAAGCTAAAACATATCAAAAAAATAATTTCAAAGTGTCCCTTTAAGCTTTTAGATTTAATATTTTTTTAAGATCATGAGCAACATCAATCGAGTCGAGCGTGTCCGAACGTTAATTACATAAAGAATCTATTGATCTTATATTTATTACTGCCCAAACTGGCTTGCTATTTTTCAAATGATGACTTTTATGATTGAATACAGTTTGAAAAAGACAGATGCGCACACACAAACATTTACCCACACGCGCACACACAATGTCATACTGTCTCACACCTGTTCAAACAATCCCGACTTTACAACAGCAGCCCAAGCTGCTTGTTTTGATAATAACACTGTTGGCCGAAAACATTTCCAGACCACTGATCCTTGTTTGACTGCTGCTCTGTTGAGTTTGACCAACGCTACACAGAGGCCTTTTCTTATCAAACAGGATGTGATCATTTTCCACAGTCCCTCTTCACTGCTTAGAGCCAGACAAGACGCCACCAATCAAACAAACAGAGTAAAGCAGGCTTACAAACACGCTTTCCCACTTGCAGATGGAAAGTAATATGACAATCAAAATGATTGCTGTTTAAGTGGGAAAAAAGGAAGCGAGCAATGTTGTGATGTTTTCACAAAAAATATTTTGGAATATTAATTGAATTAATCTGTTTAATTGACTAGAATCGGTGAGGATTGACAGCTCGGTGAGGAGTGCCTGTTTCTATTGTGTGAATAACGTTGCAGTAAGTTGAATTAGTTTGCAGTAGCAACACAGGTGCGTTTGGTACCTGCTGGGAATGAGGGGCCCTCAGGAGCCTCTATTAGTGTGCGCGGTATAGCATATTCCCCTGCTCTTTTGGAGTTTTTCATTTGGGCGAGGCTGAAAATAGCTGAGAAGCACAAAACCTGAGAATCTGAGAACATGTGACGCTGTGACCCCCAGAGCATGCTGGGAGACGCTGCATATCTGCAGACGGTATCTACAGCATCCCACGGACATCTCCGGGCTCCGTTGTTTTTAACCTTGAGAGGGATAAAGAGAGAAAAGGGGGATTTGCTAACCGTGCAAAAACGCTTGGGGTTTTCTTTTGGCGGAATTGATTTTGCTATGCAAACAATGTGAGATAAAAACGTAGAATAACCTGCAGAATCTGCATATTTAGTTCATCTGTCTTATTGTTTTTATTTTTTGCATAATCTACTCTAGAATAGATCAGTCCATTAGGGGGCACAATCAGAGAAGAGACTGCAGGCGAGTCCACAGATAAACATTGAACAATGCAATAATTAAAAATAATACATTTCTCTGGTTGGAATATACAAATAAAAAGATGAGCTGGTATTGTTTTTCAATTGCAGTTTTACTAAACTTACAAATAGTCAGATCATTTTATCTGTACTACTAGAATATATTATAATATATGACATTTTTGTCAATTTATCACATATTTTTGGGGGATTCCTGTGTTCTAACAATGAAGGCTGCCATACTGTAAGTGAAGTCTGATAAAAAATATACAGGGCAAGAAAAAAAAAATCGAATCTTTTTGTTTGCAAGCAGGAAATGAAGAGTTCAGATGCAAAAGCCTCTAAGTGCCATTTGAAATTTTCTTCTAGAATGATAATTTTTATCAAGCTTGTATATTTAAGCTCAGTAATTTCACTTAAATTGCAATGAAGATTACCTATATTAATTGTAATTTAAGTGAAATTACTGAACTTAAATATACAAGCTTGATAAAAATCATCATTCTAGAAGAAAATTTCAAATGGCACTTAGAGGCTTTTGCATCTGAACTCTTCAAATAACAAACATCAGAACGCCAGATTCAGGACAGAGAATAAACTGAAATAAATGACAGTCTTGTTGAAGACATTTTTCATTCTCTCAAACATGATCTATTTTATCCACTGCGGTTACTGAATGCAATCACATAAAGTGAGGGGAAAAAAAGGTAACCTAAAAATGTGCTTCATCTGAATTAATTGATTTTAACTCAATAAAAAAAAAATGCTATTTAAAATGAATGAATGAATGAATAATTTTATTTCTTTTCATTTCCTTTTCCTCTTCAGAACATGGTCATTGATAACAGAGCATATTTAAACCAAAAAAATTAATAAAAACAAAATCTTAGCATGTTCAAAAGAGAAGAAAAAGAATATAGAAAAAAAGGAGAAGGAAGAAGCTAACTTATATTTACCATCCCCTTTTTACAAATCTAGATTTGAAACGGCTACTGTTTTCTCTTTACAAAATATCATAATTTATCCTTTTTGAGAAACAACAACAACAAAAAAAAAACTTAATCATTTGCAGTACATTTTATCTAAAAATAAGTCACACAATACAATTATAATGTGAAAAACAAAAATAATAAATAAACAAAAAACACAAAATGTAATACTGACAATGAATATTAAAATGACTGATTTAACCGAAATATATTGGGTTACACTAATGTAACTTGTTTAATACCACACTCTTAGAAGAAAAGGTTCTATATAGAACCTTAAAAGGTTCTATCAGCGCTACGTCTTTGGAACCCCTAAAAGGTTCTATACACTTGGGTTCTATATAGAACCCTGGGGTTCCGTACTTGGCCAACCATTTTGGAGTATCATATATGAAGCGGGGGATGGAACCATTTTTGGTTCTAAATAGAACCATTTCTTGTAAGAGTGTAAGATCAGGAAGAAATAGCTCTCTATAAGAAAGCAATGAAAACATCTAGAATTTGTACCATGTTTAATATTCTTACTTAATGTTTTATTTTTTTTCTTGTATGCCCTCATCTCTCTTTCCTTCTCTCTTTTTTTCTTTAAGACTAATGTAAAATAATGTTATCTCTTCTCTTAATGCATTTGATATCATAATGTCTCCTTGTTTTGATAGTTTGTTTACTGCTTGTATGTCTTGTCTTGTCTGTTTATTAACATTGCATTAATAAAAATAAATAGCTCTCTAACGTAACAATTGCAGAATACTACAATGATTTTGGTATTAAAAACGTAATTCTTAAGTAAACATTTCAATCATAAATGTCGTTTTTACAAGATGATTCCTAACATTACTCATTGGAGAATTTTATAACTGATTTTATATTATATTATATAATATTATAACTCTTTGTTTTTGGTTAACAACAAGAATGCTGAGAAACTTGCTTCTTTTGTATACAATCTTATTGAATAATTGCCCTTTTAATTTAATTTATTTTGAATTTATTATTCTTCTGTTCTTTTAAGATATTTATTTATTATTATTTTTCTCTTTTTATCTAGGATGAGCACTGTAAGTTTGTAGTAAGATTTGACATTATCATTGATTTGTTTATTTGCTTTGTTTCTTAATAAAAAACGTATAACTATTTAAAAAAGATTTTTTCGTTGGCAAAAAGGGCCAACTTGAATAGGCACATTTGAGTTAGAATTTAAATTTTCTCAAAAGATCACACGTAAAGCAGCAATTTGAGATGTTCACCTAATGGAATAATAGTAGAACAGGACAATATTCTGCACACACATTATGCATGCTATGAAATTATTTTCCACCTTTATGGTAAACACCCTCAGTCTCCATTCCTAAAATTGAAGACATTTTTCAGGGTTTTGTAAATGCCTTTCTCTTATGCGTGAGTTATTGTTTAGAAATGTTTTCATCTCAAATAATGTATTCAAGAAATTGGAATATAATAATATCCCATGCCTTCAGCGAAGCAGCGCTGCAGTGAAGTTAACTGATTTAAATGAAACAGTTTCTACCACAGGAATCCAATAACAGCTTAACGCACGACTTCAGTAATTGCGCTCGCAGCTGATTTAACGCACAGAAAAGCGAGCACAAGCGAATCCGTTTATGATGTGAGACCTTTATTAGCAGAACATCATGTAATCATTCACTACACTTATGTGAAAACACAATATTTACAGAACCAAACATTTTCGATAAAAAATATTTTAGAATAATTACAATCAGCTGGTTGAACATATATTCTCTTACACTTACATTTATAGAACATCCTCGTTGTTATGTACAGCATTATTTAAGTCAACACTTATCGCAGTTCTTTACAATATTAAACAGCAGGGAAATCCCTGTTCAGCACAAATCACCTGACGATAGATGTCAGATGTTTACATTTTCATTTTGAGTCATAAAGCTTTACAGTCTGATGGTTTTAGTCAAATTAGATGCAGGTTTTCTCTTTTTTTTTTCAATCTGAGGTGTCTTGTTCAAATTAAAATTTCAGTCATGTGAAGGGGATGGGGGGGCGACTCTCTGTCCAAATTCAGCATTTCCCCCCTCCTGAGAGAGAAATCTGGCTGGCTTCACCGCATCTTTGACAGCTGACGTTAAAATGTTTACATATTATGATTTAGTAGCTATTAGTTTCAGTGCTGCTCCCCTGCGATTGGGCCTGGTGTGTGTTGGATTCCCTGGTGAAGCTGGGCTTGGCTTTGGATGGGTTCAGTGCACACCTGTGAGAGAGGAATGAATAGAAGGGGTGTGTGAACTGTGTGCTCCAGACTGACTGGCGCCACCGACAAAACAGAGGGCATGCTTGATCAACAACCCAAAACAAACCAGGTCAAACAACAAGCGCAGTGCTACACGGGGCCCGGACCGCTAACCTCACACACACACATGCACCCCCTCCAACACACAGCTGCGGGCCAAACGTCCCTGACGCTTCAGTCTGAAGCTACCAACAAACCCCCCTGTTAGCAAGACCACCACAAGATGGACAGATATTGCGTAACGTACAGCTGGGTTCGAGCGGCTGCCAGAGTTACACAGTCCAGATAGACTGTCACAAAAAACAGCACTCATACTAACAGGAATATTATGGTAATAACTCGCATCTATGAGGTTTTTACAGTCATGACTATTAATAATGGCCATTGCAGCTGCATTAGAAGTCTGTTACCCAATTATCCTGACAGTTCAGCCCTGTTCTTTAGCTGTGGATTCTGGGAAATGAAAAGCATTTTTGTGGCTGTTCCCGCTGCTGCATTCATGTGTCCAAGCTTGTCTGAAATTGTCTTATGCGGGACGATTAAAACGCTTGGTGTGTTTTAATGCAGGCGCTTTGTTGCATCAAAAAAGAAAGTGCCAAAATAGCAATTGATTTAGCAACAAAAATGTGGAAATGTTTTGACAACAACAACAACAACAACAAAAATATGGTAATGATATAATTAGTGTAAATTCAGGTGTCGTGATTTAAAAGCAAAGGAATGCGCGACAGTGATGGGAAATCATCACTATATATATATTCATGAAAACCAATTACAGGACTACGAATTTTCTTTAGACCCAGTGAGAATTCCCCAGTGTATTGGAAGATTTATTATACGTAAGCACACATGAGACGTGAAATGAGCCCTTTGAGAATATTTCATATTGAACTTTTATGTACTCACCGGCGTGCAACATTTCAGCGACACAAAATCGAGTCCTCCTTATTGACACCCGTCGTCCTCTGAAAGCAAAGGAAACAGGTGCATTCATTCTTACTGCGGATAATGGTGAGGTGACATGAGGGCCACAATAACCATCAGTAAGCTATTGTACATGGAGTCACTTCAAATTATAACGATCAGAGGAGATCATTTATCATATATTTACACACACAAGCAAAGATTTAGATGGAATACCATTGTACTGTTGCATACATATCTCTAGGATGATATATATTTGACATGAAGGCTATAAACAAGATTAGATAGATCACTGAACACTAAGAAGACATTCAATTGTTTGAACATTTTGGCAAAGAACAAGGAAACACAGGCCTCCAGCAGTCTGGTCTACAGCATCTCATGTGTTTTGGTGCAGTTAGAAACACTCTATTGTCACTTCCGTGCGTTCCGAGCCTTTATCAGTGCCTTTATTACACCTTTATTAGCATTATCAGCACAGTCTTTAAGTGAATGTTTCGGGTGCTGCTTACCTGCTCTGTGTTGATCTGTGTGAGAGGGGTCCGTGTGGAGGCGGGTGGGCTCGTCTGTTTTAGGAGAGACGGGTGCGTCTCCAACGCCAGCTGCAGGTCCAGGATATAGTCAATGACATGCTGGAGGATCTCCACTTTACTGACTTTCTTATCCTGCGGAATAGTGGGCACCAGGCGCTTGAGTCGGCTGTAGCAGTCGTTCATGTCGTACTGCAGACAGAAAAGATCCTCCTCTTCCATTTTGCATCGGCTGCGCTCCGTCAAATAACGCAAGGGGAGCTGACTGCAGCCAGAGGAAACCTTGTGAGGGCGAACCGGTGCGCTGGCCTTCATTTTAATAAATAAAACCACAAAAAGCTAAACGAGAAACGGGAACGAAAACAACAAACGTGCGCGGGACGCAACAAGAGGTTTCGCGTAAAAACGCAATTTAGTGCACGCAAGAAAAGAAGAGCAGTTCTATCCTGACCACATCTCCTCTCCGAGTATGAACGCACTGTGTAAGACAGCGGAGGAGTTGAGGCTGGTCATATATAGAGGAAAAGGGGAGGCGCCACCCGCTCGAGCGTTGACAGTCACTGCGCGAGGAGAAACCGGTCAGTCACGAGCTCCTGTAATGATGGAGCAGCGCGCGACCTGTAACTGCGGAGGGGCTCGAGCGCACATACTGTAAGAGACTGCTGTGAAACTTGTGTGTGGGTGTGTCCGCGTGTGGACTTATGTATGTGTGTTTCCAAAACAGATACAAAAAAAAAAATGTTTCGTCGCTAATAATGAACAAAGGGTAACCATATTTTGATTACCAAAAACCAGGACACTCAAACAGATACTCAAATGATACTCGAAGTTTACTCCTTTGTATGGATTGAAAATTGTTATATTACAAGACACAAATTCAGATAGGCTTCTTAGAGGTTACTCAATATATTTTATTATGACAGGTTTCAAAAATAATGAATGAAATAATTCCTCTCCTGTATTAGAAAATAAATATATAAATAATAAGTAACTAAGAGAAATACATCCATCTTGAACAAAAATAGCTCCCACAAACTTACAAATAACTTACAAAATATATATCTTTAGTTTTCTTCCTCTTTTCCTGTTTTCCTTCCTCATCCATCCTTGTTTGCCCATCTATATTTGGCTGTAGAGCTGATCTTTCCCAGTTTTTGAAAACCAGGACATTTTCATCACTTTATAATAATAATAATAAAAAAAAACAGCTATGGCCAGGACATGACCTGAAAACAGGACATGTCCTGGGAAAACAGGGCTGTTGGTCACCCTTAACAAACATAATTTCATTGTTTGCCTATGGTGCTTTTAAAAAAACATGCCAAGTTGTCATAATGGGAATTTTAAGTATTATCCCAATAACCTATCCACCTATTCAAAACTCCCTTAAATTATTGAAAGCTAGAATTATTGTGGATTCAGTTAAAATGTTATAGCTTTTGAACTAAACAAGTGAACACATTTAAACTTTACTATTCAATCAAGGGGCAACTATAAGCAGATTTTAACTGAAATTGCTAACACTTTACAACAATAGGATAATAATAACACTTTACAATTAGTTAATATTTATTAATGCATTAACAGTCTTTGTTAACTTTAATACAAATACAAACTGTTCATTCTTAGTTCATGTTAGTGCAGGTCCATTAAAATATTGGCCGATACTATTTATTTTAATAATGTATTAGTAAATGTTGAAATGAACATACATGCATTATGCTACATAACATTATGAAGTATTAAGTCTTAATAAATACTTTAGAAGTATTTTTCATTGTTAGTTTCTGTTAAATAATGTAGTCACGTAATTTTACCAAATGGAAACGTACTGTATAGTGTTACCTTGTGTTTTCAGGAAAGAGATTTTCATCATTCAATCTGTAGTAAGGCAGTTTTTACTGGGACAAGTTGTGTGAGTTTCCCTCAGTGATAAAGAGACAGAATGACTGATTGACTGGTTTCTGCCTGTGTGTGTGTGTCTGTACTGTATGTGTGTGCATTTAAAAATAAAGCATGCTTTCCATAGAAAATAAAAAGTAGCCTAATTCATGCGGAAAAAAAAAATTAAAAACATTTTTTATTCTAATCCTATTGTTATGTTTATTTGCTCTATCTTTAAGGGTTTTTCGTTCTGTCGTTGTAAGCTTTAAGGACCATTGAAATTACTGAAACAATTTGGTGAAGTGATATGGAAATATAATATAGTCAAGACCTGCCTGGAACACTTTAGCATACTGGAAAATAACTGCACACCTAATCTTCATTAACCAATCAGAATCAAGCATTCAACAGCCCAGAAGTATACATACTGTATTTATAATTGAACATAATGGCCTGTTGACAACTATTATAAAGTGTTGCCATAAAAATATGATCGGAAGTACGGAAGCGATGCCAATGAACTGAAAAAATCTCTCTAATTACAGTAGGAAAGCAATTTTGTAAAACATTTTGTATAAAACATACAAAAAGGAATCAGTCAATATTCATTTGCAAAATTCTTGTGAAGTGATCAAACACTTCACATTGAATCCCTGAAAGAGAAGGATGTTGTTGATGTTTATGACAACATCCAGTTGCTCACAAAGGCTATGATTGGTCACGGAGTCATTAACATATTCTAGGCATCTTTCTTTCAAGCATTCTCCAGAAGAGGTTTTGTTTATGTAGAGTGAATGAATCACCATTTAGCCTAACTCATTACATTCGTTTTGTGTGCCAGCCTTGCCACAGTGCAGAGCCATATTACCATAGTCTTTATGGTAGATTCATGGGTCTCGCGCTACCGACGGACCGGCGCCGTGATGTCACGTATTCACAGCAGCCCACTTTCAAATAGTCACACATCTGTGGCAAGTTGCCAAGGCGATGGAAATGCTTCCCCCGCTGGTGGCAACAAGTTAAAATCCGCTTTGCCTTTCCTCTCACATTGATGCATGGAATCGTATGGCGTTCTGCCTGGCTAGAACTAGAAGTTGCATGTGTGTGATATGTATTAGGTAATCATGAGTCTTTGTCATGAAAAATTCTACTTGCCTTCTGCAGGTGGGTTGGCCAAACACCTTGCAGCTTAGCAGGTGCAAAGAGTTTGCAAATAGCGCTATCCGTCATGTTCTGAAAAGGGGTCCTCAAAACGGAGCGCTGGTGTCCTCCTTTGAAAACAAAACCACTTACGATGCACAAAGCTCTGCAATTAGCACATCACAACAAAAATCCTCTGCATTCTATTCTTGTTTAGTCA
Organism: Pimephales promelas; assembly: GCF_016745375.1. Next base: position 2,102,588 of record NW_024121455.1, read on the forward strand.
GAACTTGCTTTGGTTGGTAATACTTCATTTAAAAGGCAACGTGCAGGGCCATTACAGGAATGTTTGTCACATCACACATTCAACTCAGGGCTGGGAGGCTTTAAATAGATCCTTATATTCAGCATGCAGTTTGATTACAAACAAAAACATAGATTAAGAATGAAAATAAGTGATTTTATAATCCATAAATACATCATTACAATATTTTCTATTATTCTCCATCTCTCTCTCTCTATTTATATACTCCCCTAAAGGATTATTAGGAATACCTGCTCAATTTCTCATTAATACAATTATCTAATCAACCAATCACAGGGCTTCAGTGCATTTAGGGGTGTGGTCCTGGTCAAGACAATCTCGTGAACTCCAAACTGAATGTCAGAATGGGAAAGAAAGGTGATTTAAGCAATTTTGAGCGTGGTTTTGGTGCCAGATGGGCCGGTCTGAGTATTTCACAATCAGTTCAGTTACTGGGATTTTCACTCACAACCATTTCTAGGGTTTACAAAGAATGGTGTGAAAAGGGAAAACATCCAGTATGTAGCAGACCTGTGGGCGAAAATGCCTTGTTGATGCTAGAGGTCGGAGGAGAATGGGCCGACTGATTCAAGCTGATAGAAGAGCAACTTTGACTGAAATAACCACTCGTTACAACCGAGGTATGCAGCGAAGCATTTGTGAAGCCACAACACGCACAACCTCGAGGCGGATGGGCTACAACAGCAGAAGACCCCACCGGGTACCACTCATCTCCACTACAAATAGGAAAAAGAGGCGACAATTTGCAAGAGCTCACCAAAATTGGACAGTTGAAGACTGGGAAAATGTTGCCTGGTCTGATGAGTCTTGATTTCTGTTGAGACATTCAGATGGTAGAGTCAGAATTTGGCGTAAACAGAATGAGAACATGGATCCATCATGCCTTGTTATCACTGTGCAGGCCGGTGGTGGTGGTGTAATGGTGTGGGGGATGTTTTCTTGGCACACTTTAGGCCCCTTAGTGCCAATTGGGCATCGTTTAAATGCCACGGCCTACCTGAGCATTGTTTCTGACCATGTCCATCCCTTCATGGCAACCACGTACCCATCCCCTGATGGCTACTTGCAGCAGGATAATGCGCCATGTCTCAAAGCTCGAATCATTTCAAATTGGTTTCTTGAACATGACAATGAGTTCACTGTACTAAAATGGTCACCAGATCTCAACCCAATAGAGGATCTTTGGGATGTGGTGGAGCTTTGTGCCCTGGATGTGCATCCCACAAATCTTCATCCACTGCAAGATGCTATCCTATCAATATGGGCCAACATTTTTTAAAGAATGCTTTCAGCACCTTGTTGAATCAATGTTATGTGGAATTAAGGCAGTTCTGAAGGTGAAAGGGGGTCAAACACAGTATTAGTATGGTGTTCCTAATAATCCTTTGGGTGAGTGTATGTGATCACACGTTGACGTGATTGGTTACAAGGAAGTTTGTGATGTTAGAAACACCAGCGATTTCTCGTTTTTGGGGGCTGTCTTTGGTTCACTGCAGTTTTAAGGACAAAATACTTGGCAATGATTTAGACATGAATTTGTACTCCGTGAAGGTACGCATTTACCAATTTCAAATGTACATCAAAAGAGAATGTCACTGTCTTTGACGAAGCAAGCAAGAGCCAATGAGCGCTTGATCTTGAGACAAAGAATTAATTATACATTATGCATTATCCACATTAATTATGAATCTGCTTAGTTCTTAGTAGTCGATTAGCTAACAGTTAAGCTAACAGTAACAGTAAAGTACTGCATTCAACTGAGTTCTATTACTTACTGATTTGTTAACTGGAATTTATTTTTCATTAATAGCTATACTAAAATGTTAATATTGCGTCACTCATTTGTTCCAAGTAATTTATGAAGGAACATTATCATCAAGTGTTACCAAATGTCATGTGGTGCAACTCTCTAAAAACATAATAATATTTATGAAATGATATCCGTGATAATTATACCTTAAAAATATATTTAGAATTGTTGAAGATAATGAATCATTATTTTGAACACTCTAATCAAAATATATTATTACTTTTTTACTTTATAGTTACACCACATGACGTTTTTAGAGTCATTATAAGTAATCCTTTCATGAAAATAGTATGAATGTACTTGGCACACTTTTAAAAACACAATCATATTTCAGATTATCTTTAATATGCTAATATTTTGGAAAACTTTTTAACCGGCCTTCATTTTGTGTTTTGTGTACTGGTAGTTACATTATCCCTGGAGGGGTTTGTGTCCATTCAGGTGAAGAGAACAGACATCTCACTATATTTTTCAAAGACAGCTCTTCAAAAGAGACAAGTGTATGAATCTTTGATGGTAACCTTTCCCAGAATACCTCTCCATCTCTCTTTCATTCTCTATTTCAACCCCCAGGCAACAGGATACACTGTAAAGCTTGATGTCTGCAGGCACCGTTACAGAACTTATCAAATGTGTCTTTCCATCCTTTCATCCAACAAAATACAAGTTTCTTTGCAAATGAACCTCTTGAATGCTTAAATGTAATTTTTTGGGTAAAATTGTTCATGTATAATGTTGGCACACTTGTTTTATTTAAATATGTTTTATTTAAAGATGAACTGTGTAATTTTTTTATGTCAAAACTCAAAACACTTTATACCAACTTAATATGCAAAGGCAATTAATTAATAGCCCGATTCCCCCAAAGAGTGTAAGCACTGAAATAAACTGAAACAGCAACACTGATTCAACCAATAGTGTGAGCTTGGGGGCGGGTCTATGTGTTTGTCCAACCAATGGCAGATAGCAGTGTTGTAGTCGAGACCACCTCACTCGAGTCCGAGTCGACACCGAGACCAGAGAGAGTAGAGTCCGAGTCAAGACCAAGTCCATAGAGAGTCGAGTCCGAGTCGAGTCCGAGACCAGAGACGGTCGAGTCCGAGTCGAGACCAAGACCAGTGAGGGTTGATTACCTGAGGTGCGTTCCATTTGACCGTAAGTGGACTGCGAAGTGGACTTCACAGGGTATTTCGCCATCTTAAGTGAGATTCCAATTCGAAGGGAACGAACATGTTCAGTTCGAAGGGCACTGCAAACGGCATAGGGAATAAGGGAACATCGATACATCACTTAACAGGAAGTCAGTGAAGTCCACTTCAACTGATATACCGTGTTCAGGGAGTAGGGAGCAGTGAACACTGCGTAAGGACCCTGTCGAATGGAAGGCACCTCTGATTTACTTTTATTTAGAGAAATCCTTTTTTTTTTTTTTTACTGAATTTACTTGGAGTTTAAAAAATATGATCAGTTTAGGGTAAAAAGGCCACATAGTAGGTGGTGTTAAAAGTAATTTTATTACAATTTGTCATGTGCAGTTGCGCACTAGAAAATCACCAATCACTGGGCATGTCAATCAATTTAAAGAAATATTTTATTAATATACATTAATAATCATGAAAAATATTTTTAATTGAACTCGAGTGGACTCGGGAATAATTCCGAGTCCTAAAAAAAAATGTTTGAGTACGAGTCAATTCCGAGTCCAAATGGACACGAGTCCATGACAAGACCAAGACCATTAAAATATGGTCTCGAGACCGAGTCCGAGACGAGTCAGAGTCTTGAGTACTACAACACTGGCAGATAGAATAGAGTAGAAATACACACTTGAAGTGTACTTCAAAATGTGAAAAATAGGCTTTTTACATTAAAAAAAATAGCTTGCAGATAATACAATATTAATAAAATAAAAGGCCTCTTTTAAAAAGTGTTCTTTGTATTAATGTCAAATTAAACGTTTTAATTTAAAGTACATCTTAACATCTTTTGTGACACCTATTTTGATTTGTTGACTCTTAAACTAATGTCACGTTTTTAGTTTGTTTTTGATCTGTTTTTCTGTTCTGTTCTAGCCAGAGTTTCATTGACTTATAAGCGCATTCATGCAAGCTCATGTTTACATGCACGGTTTCATGTTTACATGCACACCTTTTGTTTCAATCGGAATGATCTGAAACGTGAAACTGATTAGGAGACGACGAGCACACGAACCGTTATGCCGTGCTGTGCTGCTTAAATGTATCAAACAGTAAAAACACCCCTTCACACACCCAAAATAAAGTGTAATGAAGTGAGGGCTGATGGGGCGTTGTTCTGCTCCACCTCACAGACAATAAGTGGTAGGAGAATTTTAGAATAACATGAGATAACATGAATAACATGAGATAACATTAAACATGAGATAACATGAGATAACATTAAACATGAGAATAACATGAGATAACATTAAAGAGCACCTATCATGGATTTTTGAAAATGACTGTTCATGTAGTGTGGACTATAGCTCTAAGGCAGGGGTGCCCAATCCTGCTCCTGGCGATCGACTGTCCTGCACAGTTCATCTCCAACCCTAATCAAACACAGCTGAAGTAGCCAATTAAGGTCTTTAGGATCACATTCAGCTGTGTTTGATTAGGGTTTAAGATGAACTGTGCAGGACAGTCGATCGCCAGGAGCAGGATTGGGCACCCCTGCTCTAAGGGAATGAAAACATCCTGCAAAGATTTATATCTGAAAGTGCACCGTATATAAAGTTATTGTCTTTCAAAAGTGAGAGTCGACTCTGAGTCTATGAAATGAATTGTTTTTGAAACGAATCATTAGCTGTTACATCGTGACGCAGATAGGTCATTGGCCGCTCCCAACAACTGCGCGCGCAGACGGAAGTGTAAACTTGAAGTGACGTCTAGAACACATTCAAATACTTCATTTGAATCGCATCATGTCGAGAAGACGCTGTGTTCTACATTGCAAAGACAGTTCGGCCACTTGTTTCCATTGTCCAGGGACGAGCATGTGAAGAATCAGTGGTCAGAGTTCATATTTGCAACAGTATAGCCCGAACCTTGTGTTCTCATCATTTTAATGACGAATCATTCAAAATTCAAAAACCTAAATGAATTCAAATGTGTTGATTCACAAGCCGGTTGTTCCTGAAGGAGGGCTCAGTATCCAGACATGGATCTGGTTCGTCCTCCTCCGAATCACAATCTGTAAGTAATATTAATAATGTTTGCTGTTATGTTTTCTGTAGCATGCACAATATAGTTATATTGTGTTGTGTGTGTTGTGTACACTCCGCGCAGTTTCTAAGCGGGATAAAGTTAGTTTTGTTTTTGATATTCACCAGACATTCATTGAAAAATGGCAATTACCTCCTAAACGACTTAGCCAAATATGACTTCGCTCTATATAATAAGCACTGCCCTTCAAAAGCCACCGCAATGTGAGTTTCGCCAGGAAAGCTTGTTCTTGACGGAGACGCGAGTAAGGGACCGTGTGGAAAGTGCAATTTTTCTGACACGTTGGTTCAAACACTATATACAATTTTCAACACTTGACAAGCTACGTATAATCCTGGTTATGTGCGTTCCGTTGCCGACAATCTCTGCCTACGGTTTGCCAATAACAACTGACTGGGTCTTTTGACCAATCGCTGCAGATTCGCGTCACTCAAAGGAGGTGTTTGGGAAAACGAATCATTTGGGAGTCGTTGAGCAAATCAGTTAAAAATAAATGCATATTATAATACAAATAAAGTGTTTTTTATCCTTGCATGCACGTTATGTTTTTGGGAACTCCTAAAACAAAAATAGGAACATTTCAAATGCTATGATAAGGGCTCTTCAACTATGCTATGATAGGGGCTCTTACGCTATGATAGGGGCTTCAAATGCTATGATAGGGGCTCTTACGCCATTGCTACGTCACATGCAGAGTCCTTTCCAGTTTCAGTTTTCAATCCGATCAAGTGTTTACATGTTCTCACGATCGGATTAGAAATGGAATAAAATATCCCTTTCAATCCGATCAAAATTTCAGTTGAATCGAGCTCAACCGTTTGCATGAAGGATTTTCAGTCTGATTGATTATTTGTCAAGACGATTATTTGGTTGCATCATTTAACATGTTAATTAGTTCAGTTCATCTTTTGTTCCCTACTTGTTTGCCACCATGGTCACTGAGGTGAGCAGGAGGCCGGAGGCCGAGGGCCGTGAGAGAACGGCGGGAGACCAGTGGTGTGATTGATGATGAGTGACACCTGCGTGACGTACCGCTCTCGTATCAGGTGATGACAGTGAAGATCAAGAGAGGAACAGGCCTGAACTGTTTTATTTGATGTTTTGTTTATATGTGGCAGCACTCGTCTGTGAAGGGCTGCCGTCTTTACTTGTTATTTAGTTTTGTATTGTGTAGCTTAGTTTTGTTATTTGTTTTATTATTATTAAAATCCCATAACAACGATCTTTGTTACAGTTACCCATTGATTCGGTTCCTCAGTTCAGGTGTTGTGTTTATTATCTAGTTAGTTTCTCACTCTTTTTGTTCTGTATTTAAGCCCTCTGTTTCAGTTAATTCCTTGTTTTGCATCGTTAATGTAATGCATGGACTTGCCAGCAGTCCAACTAATCTGTCCTCTCCTGTGAGAAAAATTCCTGAGTCCGCTCCAGTGAGAGACTCTGTTCCATTGTGAGAACGTCTATGTGAGAAAGTGAAAAATTCTCCAGTCTGTTCCAGTATGAGAAATTCCCCAGTCCATTCTAATTGTGAAATTCACCAGTCCATTCCAGTGAGTGAAATTTCAGAGCCTGCCCTTCCGGACTGCCCTTGTGGGATCGAAGAAGTGGTCCTTATCATTTATCTTGCTGCTACTATGTTTGTTTGGGCCACAGTGATGAGTCTAGTAATGGCTTCAGCCCCTGACCAGAGTCCGGTGATGGCTACAGCCCTAGACCAGGGTCCAGTGATGACTGCAGCCCCCGACCAGAGTCTAGTGATGGCTCCAGGCTTCGACCAGAGTCCAGTGATGGCTCCAGCCCTAGATCAGAGTCCAGTGATGGCTCCAGGGCCCGACCAGTGTCCAGTGATGGCTCCAGCCCTAGACCAGAGTCCAGTGATGGCTCCAGCCCCCGACCAGTGTTCATTGATGGCTCCAACCCCCGACCAGAGTCCAGTGATGGTTCCAGCCCCCGACCAGTGTTCATTGATGGCTCCAACCCCCGACCAGAGTCCAGTGATGGCTCCAGCCCCAGACCAGAGTCCAGTGATGGCTCCAGCCTTAGACCAGAGTCCAGTGATGGCTCCAGCCCCGACCAGAGTCCAGTGATGGCTCCAGCCCTAGACCAGAGTCCAGTGATGGCTCCAGCCCTAGATCAGAGTCCAGTGATGGCTCCAGCCCCAGACCAGAGTCCAGTGATGGCTCCAGGCCCGACCAGAGTCCAGTGATGGCTCCAGCCCTAGATCAGAGTCCAGTGATGGCTCCAGCCCTAGACCAGAGTCCAGTGATGGCTCCAGCCCTAGACCAGAGTCCAGTGATGGCTCCAGCCCTAGACCAGAGTCTAGTGATGGCTCCAGGCTTCGACCAGAGTCCAGTGATGGCTCCAGCCCTAGATCAGAGTCCAGTGATGGCTCCAGGGCCCGACCAGTGTCCAGTGATGGCTCCAGCCCTAGACCAGGGTCCAGTGATGACTGCAGCCCCCGACCAGAGTCTAGTGATGGCTCCAGGCTTCGACCAGAGTCCAGTGATGGCTCCAGCCCTAGATCAGAGTCCAGTGATGGCTCCAGGGCCCGACCAGTGTCCAGTGATGGCTCCAGCCCTAGACCAGAGTCCAGTGATGGCTCCAGCCCCAGACCAGAGTCCAGTTATGGCTCCAGCCCTAAACCAGAATCCAGTGATGGCTCCAGCCCTAGACCAGAGTCCAGTGATGGCTCCAGGCCCCGACCAGAGTCCAGTGATGGTTCCAGCCCCCGACCAGTGTTCATTGATGGCTCCAACCCCAGACCAGAGTCCAGTGATGGCTCCAGCCCTAGACCGGAGTCCAGTGATGGCTCCAGCCCCGACCAGAGTCCAGTGATGGCTCCAGCCCTAGACCAGAGTCCAGTGATGGCTCCAGCCCCAGACTAGAGTCCAGTGATGGCTCCAGGCCCGACCAGAGTCCAGTGATGGCTCCAGCCCTAAACCAGAATCCAGTGATGGCTCCAGCCCTAGACCAGAGTCCAGTGATGGCTCCAGGCCCCGATGTGGTGTGTCGGATGTCCGTGCTGTTCAGCTCAAATGTGTCAGTGTCATTTGTGTAGCTTTCCATTGGCAGTGCTCTCAGGCCCTCGGTGAAGTACAATATTATCACACATATAGACCTTATGTAGCCCCGCCCCTTTTCAGCGCTGCGTTGTCTTTTGACTTTTGGATCTGCATTTTCACAGCGATCTTGCTTAGGTATGAATGAACTGCTCGTAAAAATTCCCGGGCTACATTTATTAAGACATCTGCTTTACAATGCTTATGATAAACATTACAATGCTCATGATAACTTTTGTTAACTCTACAATAAGCAAATCCACTTCACCAGCTAATTACTCCTCAGCAGTGATGCCATAGAAATATACAGAGCGACCGCAAAACCGGAAGTTCAAAGACAATATTCTAAAAATGACGGCGCCCACGTTTCTCTGGTGCATAAGGTCTATAGTCAATGAAATCAGAGTCAATATACATGTGCTCTTACACAAACCACACATTCCCGGTACCCGGAAGGGGTGCCATGGTCTCGGACGCTCATTTGCTCTGTCTGCTTGATCAGTCCTGCAGTTGTCAGTAAGTGTGAGGGAGTTCAGTTCTCAGAGCCCTTATAGTCTTATCTGCTTTGTTGATTAACGGTGTCCAGCCAGGTGCTGTTTGAGCGAAGAGCACTGCCTGTTCCTCCAAGTCTCCTCCCTGCAGTCGATATCTCGTTCCACTCAAACACACAACTAGAATGCAGGGATCTGTGGTTAACACGTGAACCCACGTAGCCCTCTCTGCGACCTTCACCGCTGTGTGAGACCCCACAGAGGAGGATGGCGAGGAGCACCATTGTTATCTGTCAGCACTTGAACAGGTGTGCATCCCACTTCTGACACCAACTTGTTGAGGCAAAAATTCAATAAACAGACATCACCACGTAAAAGACACTCAGGGCTCTATCTTGCACCCGGCGCAAATGACTTTATACACTGACGCATTTATCATTCCTATTTTGCACGCGCGCAAAGCGGGTTTTTTTCCTCCACAGACGCACGTCAGTAAACTAGGAAATGAACTTGCGCTCCCTGGGCGGGTTGGCGCAAAAAGGAGGCGTGTGTTGGCGCAAACAATTCCTAGTGCTATTTTGCAGTTCCAGAAAACAATTGCACCAATGACCAGAAAAAACCTGGTCTAAAGTCAATGGCGCGTTGCGCTTTGTTCATAATGCTATTTTAAGCGCGCCTGCTTGGCCATAATACAGAGAGTGAACAACGCGCATACATTGTAGATGATTCTCTCATCTACACAGATGCATTTTAATTTTTGCAAATGATACATTATTATAAGAAAAAAATATATAAACATGAGGGAAATCATTGTTGTGTCCATGATGATGGGGAAAAATAGGCATAAAACTTACACATTTACCCAAGTAGGGGTATTATTATATGCAAGTTTAACCGAAGCTAATTTGGGTGGGTTTGTCCCATCCCCAATGTCCCTTCTCTTTCTTTTACGGCCCTGACGAGAACATCGATCTCCTCAGCTGTGAACCGATTGTGAAGTGCGTCTGGTAAATGCGCCGTTAAAATAGAATTGCGCCATGGAACAAGCGCACCTCGTTCATCATGATCTTTAAGGGAATGTGATACGACGCTCTTATTGGGTTGTTTTCGTTGCGCCCAAACCACACCTATGAATAATGAAGCTACTTCAGACCAACCCCTTTTAGATTTGCGCCAAGAGGCATTCATCCCGCCGGGAAAATAGCAACAGCGCCGGGATCCGCCCACAAATTTACTTGCGCTTTGACACTTGCGTTTTAGATCGTTAAAATAGGGCCCTCAGAGTCAAATTAATAAAAGGTAAAAAGGTTTATTATTCTTGCAAGAACAATAAGGCTCAGTCACCAACACAGATTACTGCGAAGTGAAATGACGCCCCGAACACAGGCCAGAGTACATTCTTATATCTCTCTCAAGGTTATTTACTTCAAGCCCAGCCTTCCCTGTAAAATTCCACAAGCTATAGGACTCATTAGCTGGGTTAGATTTACCGCTAACCCCCTCTATCCTCCTCAGTCTAAGATGACCTCGGACCCAGATTTCTGGCACCTCACTTCACACTTGATAAAGGAAAGACCACCTCCTTCACAGATAGCTAAACCATAAGACATTCCTCAGTTATTACACAGAAAATTCTGTTTTTTGGAAAAACTCCCTGTTAGTTAAAATCAACTCAATCTGAGTGTACATAAGCCTGGCATGCCAGTGTTAAAACACGCTCCTGAACACCAATGAATGAACTCCAAAATACAACATAGCCGGGGAGTATCCAAAAACACAAACTGTAGACAGAGTTAAAAAAATAACTCAAAAAAATTAACCCTTTCACACTTTTTTTGCCTAACTTATGATTTTTCAAGTCCTGAAATTTGCTGTACGCTACATATAGGAGGTGAACAGATAATATAAAATAGAAAACCATAAGATCCAATAGTTATGTAATACATGTGAGATTAACATTTTTTCCCAACAGCCCTTTTGTCTTATTTCCTGCTTTGTTGGGGGGTTAATTTATGTACAGTATATTACATGTGCAGCAGCAGCATGTCCTAAGAATGTAGCAGTAGCATAGCAGATCTATTCCACCAAGACCAAATACATAACATTTCCATATCCATTACCATGCCAATCTCTATTACCACACCAATTTCCTGAGAGTTGTCATGACAGAAAGATATTTATAGTTACCAGTGTTGGGTAAGTTACTCTAAAAAAGTAATTAATTACTAGTTACTAATTAACTCTTCAACAGTGCTAATTACTCTCTCTAAAAAGTATTTAATTACTTTTAATTACTAATTACTTTCAAAATCGCATATCAATCTCATCCAGCTGAATAATACAAGGATAGCTATGAATCTGTTTTAATTCTTTCAAAGAAATGCTATAAAATTGCATGAACTATATCCTTTAACTGACCAAGGTGGAGAAGGTTACATTATAAAAACATACTTTTTAGTATCAGACAATACATTTTGATGTTAAACCCACTATTGTTTTATGTCTGATCTCATGACATTTCACACTTTTTTCATACATATTTTACAATAGTTGGGTTGAATAATTCATACGAATTTGTACGAGTGCGGTCGTAATATTTAGACACCTCATAAAATGCATATGAATCGCTGTGAGATCGGATTTATCTATACACAGTATTTACCTCAATTACATCAGAAGTAACTGTAATTAAATTACAGATAAATTAAGAGTAATCCCTTACTTTACATTTTCAGGGGAAAAGTAATTAAATTAAAGTAACTAATTACTTAGTAATTAGTTACACCCAACACTGATAATTACCATAATTCCTTGAGTACATTCAGCGGTACATTTTAACCATTTCAACAAATAAAGTAGTTTGGAAATTTATATAAAGACGTAAGTGGGTTAATAAAGCACACTAAAGTTCAGCTATAATTACATTCAATATACAATTTTAATAGACAATAGAGAGAATGACAACTGAAATATATCTCATCCAAGTAAATTGTGGCCAAATGTATGACCAGTGTTGTTCCTTGCTGATGTACTGCTGTGCTTCATATCCAGACTAAACAAACCATCATAATTTCAGTATAAGCCTTGGCAATTGTGTATGTATTCAATTAAATTTGATCAGTGATGCAAACTGTTGTCATTTGATGGGTGGTTGTTTTTCTGTCTATCATTATTTGAGAGGGAGTTTACTTAGTGGGTCTGGCTGTCTCTTATCCTCCTGCTCGACAGAGCTCTCATCTTCATTTACACAGGTGCTACAGTATTTACAAAAGAGACCTGTGCTAGCAGTTGCTATACACATATAGACATATACGTCTGCAAATACACGCTCCACCCTCTTTGTAAGTTTCCTGCCATGGTGTCAAAATTATAGCACATAATGCAAGTCTAACACAGACCCAGACTGTCTAAACGGGTTATATGATCCTGTGATGCAGAAATGATAGCTCAGTGTTTTCCAAACATTAGGCTGCTTTTGAAGATGGGCGTGTTTGCACACATAAACCCACACGCATAAACATACAGACATAAACACACCCACACACCTGCAGAATAAATACTGTAAGGATTCATCTGCAATGAGTCAGTTCACCTAATTCACCTAAATATCTACATTCTATCATTCGCCCTGATGACTCGTTCATACTCACAACGACATATTCTCGCTCTTTTCCATGCCATTACAATGAATGTGAAGTGACATTTTAAAGCTTGAAAAAAAGATCCAAAAGCACCCCAAAAATATTACAAAACCCATTCACTATTTCATATTCTGAAGCAATATGACAGATTTGAATCGAATTATAAAGTACCGCTATTATGCTTTTTTAAAGGGTTAGCCTAGTTCACCCAAAAATGAAAATCATCCCATCATTTACTCACCCTCAAACTAGGTGAATATGACATTCTTCTTTCAGGCAAGCACAATCAAGTTACGTTAAAAAAAAATGTATTGGCTCCATACGACTTCAGGCGGTTAATAAAGGCCTTCTGAAACAAAGCAATGCATTTATGTAAGAAAAATATCCATATTTACAACTTTATAGAATCACCAATTGCTTCGGGTAACAGCCAGATGCAAAATTTGGCACTTTAAGTCATCAGTCACTAATTCTCATCATTATCCCTTTGCAGCGAGCTGTTAAGTGTTGTGACCAGATCATGGAGATCTAGATGAGTCCAGTTTGTGAGCATATCATTTCGACTGTTTTTGAGAACTGGATTGCCTGGTTATTTGGAAAAAGGTCTGATGATGAATGATTTATTTACGAATCCGATGATTGTTTTCAGTTACTTTGCTTCTGTTTCAGAAGAACTTTCTGGATCTCCTTTTGAATTTTGAAAGTATTCATCCATGTTTATTGTAATTGCTTGGAAAAGAGCAACAAAGACACCTTTAGTGTTCCCCTAAAGAAAGTCATGCAGGTTTGCAACAACATGAGAATGAGTTCATTTCTGTCAGGACCACTATCGTCAAATACGATTGACAATTAGCATACAGTTAGGGTAACAGAACAAAACCAAACACGAATGTATTGCAGATTCCATTAATTCAAGATTTTAAAGTACAACATAATTCGAGAATTTATTCAGATTCAAGGGGAATCAGAAGGCCAAATCCTGACTGACGAGTGGTGCTGGGCATGGAGAAGGGTACTAAGCTTCTGAGAACGTGATAGTTGCTGATAATACTGAAGGAGCTATATGTAAAGTTAACACAGTCTCATCCCAAAAAGTCATATAACTGACGTTTTGGGACGTATTTTGACCATACGTCAATATCCGCCTTTTTAGGGCCCCCTTAAACGTCGGTAGATGGCGATCCCGGGCCGTCATACAACTGACGCTTTACCTTTAACGTCAGTTAGGTGACGGGTTAGGTTTAGGGTTAAGTTTAGGTATGGGGTAGAGTTAGGATCCCATAACCTCATCTACCGACGTTTAAGGGGGCCCTAAAAAGGCGAATATTGACGTATGGTCAAAAGACGTCCCAAAACGTCAGTTATATGACGATTTGGGATGAGACCGGGTTGGTAAAGTATACAGTGATAGGTGTTGTATTCCAATAGAGGGAATGCATTGACGTCACTTTCCTGCTGGAACAACCCCCCTCAGCCTGACTGAGTGGCAAAAGATCTGCTGCGCGACAGGATTTAATAGGGGAATGTGCGAAAATGCGACTAAAACGAACTATTTTATCAATTTAAACTAAATGTTGGACTAAATGTAGGCTAGTGTTCCTTACAACTTACTAAAGATCCAGTGATCCATGGATGTTGACATGCGGCCAGGAATCGTGTTGCCTGATTTCGACACCGGGGAAATTAAAGCAATATAGACCTAAACATAAAGCAAATTTGCCTGTGAACGCTTTATATAAATACAATATAGGTAGGTCTAAATCCGGGTGATCATTTATATCAGTGTTATATATAGTCTAAATATATCATCATATCGTCCAGCCCTAAAACTTTATAACCTAAAACGTTTTTTTTTTTGGGTCAGTGTTTATTAAAAAAACATCCAATAATGCAGAATATGCAATGATAAATATTTAATTGATAAGTTGTTAATATAATATATAACAATACAAAATATGTATGGTTTTACAGTTAAATTCAGCATTGGCACAACTGCAAATCCACCTTTCGCTGACTGGAGTCCAGTTGTTTCTGTGAATTGCAGTGATCCATTTGCTCCTCTTTCTATAGCAGTCTGTAAAAATATACCTCCGATTTTTTGTCAAATCTAGTTGTACAGTCAATCGCAAAGCTCTTTCCCACTTTATATGTGTTGTGTTTGTTTTTCGCGGCATTCACGCTGAAAACAAATACAGCCGCTCAGGCTTTTTGCCACTTACTGTGAGTAAATGCAGGCACTCCGGCCGACGGTGACGTCACACGCATACCCTCTATAGGTAGATGTGGATCAGCTGAGAGTCAGCTGATGTGAGTTTGACTAATGTAACCTGCCAGAACTGACACAACGTTTTATGATTATAATTTTTATGATTATAAATGCTTTCCCCCTCCAGCTTACGATAAATTATGTTCATAGCTTGATGATTTCATTCTGGTAATTTTTCCATCTGTTTTAGCTTTGAGGAGATTACAACACATTACTCTTTTGGGTATGTAAATGCTTACTTACACATTTATTTTTCGCAAGAAGAGAAAATGTTGCCCATTTTGTCTAAACTGAGTATGGTGTGTAGATCAGGCTTAGTAGTGGACTAAACTGTAGAGATAGTATTGAGGATGAATACTGAAAAAAAAGTGTCTGGAAACCTCCAGATCACCTGATGAGTCGCAACCCAAAAATGATTCTCAGATCAAAATTGAGTCTTCCAGTTATCAAATTTGATTGGTTGATTGGGAAGCGTTCAGATCTGATAAACAGTATTATATCACTGGCAATTTTGCCCATCCTAATTTTTGCCAGGTTATATGTATTCATGGGTCAACGTATTTTGTTGATCATGGAACAAAATTCTGGTCCAAAAATGTACCTCAAACCATATCCCTACCCATATCCCTACCCCTAAACCTAACAAGTTATCACTAAAATAAAAGGGAAATTAAATGTGAATGTGATGTTGAATCACCTAACCCTAATTTTGACATAAACTGAACACTTTTCCCTCAAATCCCAGCCCATTCTCACCCCCAAGGCGTCACCTAACTGACGCCTTGGGAAGCATTTGACCATGCTTCAATATCGACGCTTTAGGCGCCCTTCCCAGTTAGATGACGCCCTAGGATCGCGTGTACCCTACCCCCACCCCACACCTAAACCTAACCGCGTCCTCTAACTGACGCTTTCCTTTAGCGTCAGTTAGATGAGGCCCTAGGATCGCGTGTACCCTACCCCCACCCCACACCTAAACCTAACCGCGTCCTCTAACTGACGCTTTCCTTTAGCGTCAGTTAGATGACGCCGTAGGATCGCGTCATGTAAGTGGCAGCTAAAGGGCGCCTAAAACGTCAAATATTGAAGCATGGACACAGGTGACGCCTTGGGGTGAGAATGCGTTGCAAATCCGATTGGTTGTTTGGAATGTTGCTCTGGGATCAACACAGACATTGATCCAACAACATGTTGCACTTGGTGAAATCAGGTTCTGGAGGACTTTTCACTGTTTGTATCAGTGCACTGCGCATTAAACTTTTTTTATAAACATAAACTAGGAGTGTTATTAAATTCATTAACAACGATTCATTTTGTGTTCTATTTTGAGTATTTTTTGAGATTTTTAAGTCATACTGAAAAAGTCTGGTCCCTTCTTTTCTCTTTTTTAAGTCTTTTCTTTTACTGAAACCCACATTCTCTGCAGAGGAACCAGTCTCCTAAGAGAACACGTTACCCTCTTGAAGAATTAATAGCTCTCAATGATCTTACCATCTGCTCGCGAAGGTTCATACCTACAAACTGGTACGAGAAAGTGAAAACGGGCATTCATTAAAGAGAGCTCTTTCTCATACAGTTCCGTGCGTCCTGTGGCCTGAAAGAGCAGGGCCCTCACTAAAGGCCACCATCTGCTGTTCCTTTCTTTCGAGCAACCCCTGAGTGCTGCTGACGGCCTCTTCCCAGCTCTGATCCCGATCCTAACACCACTGCTGTGCCGAATGGAATGCTCTGCTAATTCTAAGAGAAGGAACAAGAGAGGGGGGAGAGGGTGTCTATGAACATCACTCCTTTAGAGAGGGAGAGAGTGAGAAAATGGCTAGTTGAATGTCATTGTTTCTAGAAATTCCGGCGATATCTCTTGTTTCTCCAGTCAGTTTTTTTCCCTCTCGCCACC
Source organism: Pimephales promelas (assembly GCF_016745375.1). The sequence goes on from NW_024121455.1 coordinate 2,119,027, forward strand.
TCTTGTCCTCGGTTTTAACACACACACACACACGCATTCAGAGACCCACACGCCTTCTGCCTTTCTCAGAGTTTGCGAAGGAATGTTTTTTAAGGGAACAAAACAGCGCACTTGTGGGAATGGCGCAGGATTAGTAGTGTGGGTTGTAATGAGTGTGAGAGGCCAAAGCCTGATCCCTACTCATTAACTCATCTTTTCACCCTCATCCCCCCATCCACCGTCTTTCATCTGATTTCCCTTTTAATCCCTTCATTCACCCCAATTATTCTCCGGTGTTCAGAGATTGCTGCTGTCCTCTTGGGCTGAGAAACGGCCATGTCCTAAATCAATATTTGCTGTTTTGTCGGTTGGCAAATTGTCTTTCAGGTTTTTGTCAAACTTTTCAGCCCCAGCATTGAAAGTTTTAGTTAAGAATCCGCAGGAGCTTGAAAGCAATAATGATTCCAATAATTCCAAAGCAAGAGTAATTCCAGGTGTGTACCAAATGTGTAACTTGTAAATTGGCAGCAATGTGTGTGTGACATCTGAGGTGAATACTTTTTCTCAGGGTTAGTAGTAGGATAACATAGAGCAAGAAATTTCAGCCCGTTCTCATCCCAAGGCGTCATATACGACGCTTTTGCCAAAGCGTAGACATCCAACGCACATGGCACCCCTTAGCGTCAATGTTAGATGCAGATATATATGGGGCAGTAGGCGCCTCCTAGTGGTCTAACCCTATCCCAGACCTAAACCTACCCATAACCGAAGCGTGTTATATTGACGCTAAAGGGTGCCATGTGCGTTGGATATCTACGCTTTGGCAAAAGCGTTGTCTATGACGCCTTGGGATGAGAATGCGTTGGAAATTTCAATGTTTTTTTTTGTTTTGTTTTTTTAGATTCGTTGAATGAACCAAATGACTCGAAAAAAGATTTGTTAATTTTGAGTGTTGATTTGTTGGATGAGTTTGAACCTACCCTATCTCACTACCAATTCGTACGAATGATTAAAGTGTCTAATTCGTACTAATTCGTACGACCTCACTCGTACGAATTTGTGCGATTTGTCTAAACCCACGTGATGGGTAGGTTTAGGGGCGGGGTAAGGGGTAGGTCATTCGTACGAATTCATACGAATTGGCCAATTCGTAAAATATGTACGATTTAGCAAAATCGTACTAATTCGTACGAGTGAGGTCGTATGAATTTGTACAAATTAGCCCCTTTTTAATCATTCGTCAAATTCATACGAATTGGTTGTGAGACCGGGTTGGTTTGAACAGGAGAGTCACAAACCTTCATCAAAGAACAGAGGGAGGCGACCATTTGTGTTTATAAAACTTAAACGTTGTTATTTATTTTTGAAATTACCGATTGTTTCGCTAGATAAGACCCTTATTCATCGTCAGGAATCGTTTAAAGCCCTTTGAAAAGTTTGCACTGAAACTGTCTTTTGGACCTTGGACTGTTTGGTACCCAGTAAAGTCCATTATATGGAGAAAATCCTGGAATGTTTTTATCAAAAACCTTCAATTATTTTCAACTGAAGAAAGAAAGACATGGATATCTTGTATGACATGGGGGTGAGTAAATTATCAGCAAAAATTTTTTTTAAAGTGAACTACTCCTTTAAGGTTAAAATCACAGAAGAAGCAGGCTCATTGGAATAACGTGCCAGTGTTTACATTTTTACAAAATTATATTATGCCGCTTCTTGGTGTGTTCAAGTTTTGAGACCCTTTCAAGTGAAATGTCCATTGAGTGAAAGTGTGTTCAGTTTTAATGTTCAGAGCTGTAGGCGAGCTACCGAGAAAGTTTACTATGCCTTAATAGCCATATGGAGATGGATTTGTGACGCAAACATCAAACTGTATCAGTCTGCAAATCATGCACTAAAAGTGACTTGAAGTCACAAAATAGTGTTTTTCAAGGAAAAACAAAAATAAGTCTTTATTAATTAAAAATCTGCCCCTGTTATCATAACTTGGTGTATTACTGCCACTAGTATGTAATACGAGGCACATTTTTTTCAATAAGACTAGTAAAGAAAATCACACATTATTGTTCAAAATTTCTAAATTCAGACACATCTGTTTATTAAATACATAAATAGATTGAATCAGATTGAATTGAGACATTGAATCAGACTAACTTGTTTTTCTAGGTTATGGTAAAATATTTTCTTCCCTTTGTGCAGAGGATGGATGGCACAGATGGTTGGATTCTCCTTCATAATGCCTTTATAAAAGAGAGAAGCCCATTTCTTGGCTAATATTTAGCTCCTTCAAATGCTAATGGCTTGGTTCCCTTCGCCAAGGTTAGCATAACAATTATGGGAATGCTTTAGATGTGGGACATTTGTTTATGAGTTGAAAGGGGTGTGTAGAAGCATGAAGCAAAAAGGGGTCTCTGCTATTCATTTCACATCCTCCACGTGGACCTTGAGTCAATTTCAAGGTACAGTACAAAGCTGCACCGTTATTACAATTAGCAAGCTAATTTTCACGTGGTGCTATTTGCGCTAAAATTTTGGAGCAATTGAAGGATGAAAATATCTGGCATATTAGAATTTAATTAGATTGTATAAGTTTGTAGAATCCTTTATATGTAATCATGCCTCATTTACATAAAATGCTGAATGTCATAAATATATATATATCGGTATAAATAACCAAAAAAATTAGTTCAGGCATGTACAGACTTCATTAGCCATGCAATAAAATAAAGAAAAAAACACTATGTTTTAAGAAGTTTAGAGAATCTAGAGAAAATCCATCATTTGTGATAATAAATAAATGATTGATTTTCACCCCCTAGAGAGTTTTCATTTACATCATGGAAGGAAAAAATCATGTTAATATTCTAATTTCATGGAGTAGATCAAAGTTGCCTGTAAAAAAAGATATATTAAATTGAATGTGGGCTCAACAGTTTCACCTCATTAACCTAAGTTGTGAAATATTCCAAGTAGCCAATACAGCATCAAACACTCCAAACGTTAAATGGCTACACGAGCCATCTCATACAGAGCAAATAGGATTAAATTGATCTCTACTCCATTATCATCTCACTGCAAATTCAATTTTCTTCTTTTTAAGTGAATATAGGTCAATAGAAAGAAGTTCACAAATAAAAGATGGCCGACCGCACCTTGTCTTATCGCACCAATCCATCCATCCATAATTTTGTTGATTGTTGAGATCTCTTCAAAAATTGCAGAGAAAACAAGTGAAAAACACTGGTGTGTTTTTCTCAAGAAACAAATCTGATAAGCAAGAGACATAGGCAAAAGTCTCAGATTGTTAAAATTTGTATTTACTAGCTGTCAAGGAGAAACAATTGAGATATTAAAGCAATCTCATTTGTGACTTTTTTGTCCTACAGGGAAATGTGATGTGTGGCTAGAAATACCTCTTTTTATGCATAAAAAAAGCACTCTCGAAAAATTCCCAGTGAGCTTCGCTCAAAAATATACCACTATTCCTCCAAGGCTTTTCCATGCATTATTCACCTGTTCTGTTGCCAAGAGAGCGCTCAGGGGAATCGTTGAGACCGCATTGCAATATTTATGCGGATCTCTGTATTGCTTTACTTCCAACCTTATTAAACTCCATAATTTTCTCAGGAGAGCGTCACTGTCAAATATATTCATAAAAATATGCCTAATAAACAAATTAGCATATTCATAGTGAGTGCTTATGACAGTCACTCTGGGTTTTATTTCATTCACAAACTGATATTTTTTTTAGATTTCTGTGAATTTTATGGTCTCTAAAATTAATAATCATGGTAGTTTTCTATCCTACAGTCCTATTTATTTTATAAAATAGCCCTGCTTTGCAATTTAATTGCACTTTAAAGCATACATTTGATTACATAAAGGCTGTGAAATCAGCCAGGGCTAAGCATCTCCACAAACTAATAGAAAATAACTAAAACTACACACGGTTTTTATTTACAATACAGTTAAATAAACAGACATCACCTGAACTAAATATTCCATTACAGTTTAGAAGTAATGACTTTATGAATATTTCTTCACACAGAAAATCGAAAAACATCAGAAATACAATTGTAAATGTACATCCGTTGACAGCGTTTTATGACTCATTCTCAGTTATCGCCCCTAAACAACAATTGCAGTGCTTTACAGCTACACTGTGAAAAACATTATTGTTTTAACTTAAAAAATAAAGTAACCTGGCTGCCGTTTCAAGTTCAAGTTCATTAAAATGGAAAAATTGAGTTAAATCAATGAAGGAGATTGATTTAATCATCGGAAACTCTAAATATTATGTTATCTGAACTACGTAAATTATTTAAGTTGATTTGACAAAAGAAAAAATGTTGTGATTACAAATCATGAAAATATTTTTTACAGCTATAAGACAGGAAGAGTTCTCTGTAAAAGAGCCTTTTCTCAATATTATTAAATCGTCTCTATCTCTGGGCCATGTCCCAAGACCGATCAAGCTGGTTTTTATTAAGTCTCTCAGTAAGAAACCACAATACATTAATTGGCAAATTACAGACCCATTTCAAACCTTCCATTTATGTCTCAAATACTGAGAAATGTTGTGTCCACTTAATTGCGCTCCTTTCTACAAACGAAAAAAATGATATCCATGAAAAATTTCAGTATGTACCCCATAGACACTGCACTTGTTAAAATTACTAATGACCACTTCTACTTTCTAACCAAGGCTGCATCTCATTATTAGTTTTAGTGATTGATCTTAGTGCTGTGTTCAACACTATAGATCATGACATACTCTTAGATTGCGTATGCATTACAGGCATGAAAGTGGTTTAGATAGTACCTGTCAGACTGTAACCATTTACCCAAGTTAACGTCAGTAAATTAAAGAGTGCCACAAGGGTCTGTTTTAGGCCCTCTGCTATTTTCAATATACAGAACCTGCTGCCCCTTTGATTTTCAAAAGATGAAATTGGTTTTCACTGTTATGCAGATGATACTCGGTCGTATATTTCCTTCTGACCAAATTAAATCTCAAAAACAGCTATCTGCCACCTGAGAAACAGTCCTAAGCTATGGAACATTATCTGTTTCTGATGCAGAAACACTAGTTCATGCATACATGACCTCTATACTGGATTACTGTTATGCACTACTAGGTGGTTATCCTTCATCTGCAATTCAAAGAAACAACTGGACTCCAGTCAGCGAAAGGTGGATTTTATCATTTTGTGTCAACATGCTGAATTTAGGTGTAAAATACCCATACATTTTGTTTTGTAATGTATTAAATCCAGTCACGCAACAGATCATTTGCCACTCAGTCAGGCTGAGGGTGTTGTTCTGGCGGGAAAGTGATTTCAATGCATTCCCTCTATAAACATCTTGATTTCTTCAAGAAAGGTCAAGAAAATACATCCAATTCATCACGTTCTTTAAGGTCACAAAACTCTTGAAAACTCTTGTACTAAATGGGATATTTAAGTCCACTAAAGGAGGGAGAGCATTTTCACATTTGGCTCCTGAACTCAGACGCACACTCCCAGTTTAAATCTAGAATAAAGACACATCTCTTTGGCCAATCATTCACTTAATACATCTCATAACCTTCAATTATATCAGATCAAATGTACATGATGGAATTTTTACTGAATTGTTGTGAACAGTAGCTATGCTAATTATTTTCCATTTGCTTTTCTGTTTCTACCTCGGGATGCCCAGTTTGTATCCAGCCTCTTATGAAGATTTCAGAAGACCCAACACATGTGAAGAGATTATGCCGACCCCTGACAAGACTTGATGACACCAATTCTGAATCAACATACCAGCACATAACTGCAAAATTTTGTGTATATTCAACAAATTACTCTTCATTGTAATGTAGAAACATGCATTTTCCATAAAGCTGCCTTTAAACGATATGTATTAAATGAATATACATTTAATTGTATCTTTGGACCTTTTTAAATTGTGGTAAAATTTTCTTTCCCTAATGAAATTCATGAACAAGCTTGCCAGGAAATCGAAGAGACTGAAGGGTTACTTGATCCAATGTGTTTATATGATTCCCAACATACAATTGGCTAATCAAGGTAAATCAAACTCCTGGCATCCCTACAAAGTGTTTGAAGGTCAACCAGGCGTATTCTGCAGTTCCACACCTTGCAGCAGAGTCAGAGATTGCAGAGCATATGGCACGGTGGCATTAGTTAAAATTTGCTTGTTCATCATCCAGAACATTTTTGAAGCTCTGGTCACAGACAGTGGCTTGTGAACTTTCTATACATTAGTGAAGGTCCACTATACCCGGCGATCACATCTGTTTCAGTTCTTGTCTCTAGTAATAGAGAGATCACAGAGTGGAGAAATGGCATCGCACCATTCTTGTCATCATTTGCTGAATGTCAAGTATTAGATGACCATCTGTGCATTCCAGGAGGTATGCTGAGGCAGGTGAAGCGATCTCTCTGTGTGCGAAATCTGAAATTAAACCTTCCTCCGGGGACTTTCTGAAACATGCTAATAATTTTTTTGTTTATTTTTTTAAAAAAAGTTTAAATATATATATATATATATATATATATATATATATATATATATATATATATATATATATATATATATATATATATGGCATTGTGGCATTAGTTAAAATTTGCAATGTTCCACTGTCTCAGGCTTGAATAATAATAATAATGTTGGACAATGGTGTGTTTACAGACCTGGTCATCAGTGCAAAAATTGTCAACATAAAGAAGGACAAGCTGTTCCTGCTCATCAACATCTTGATCCCAGTGGACCACAACATAGTGGAGAAGGAGAATGACAAGCTTTCCAAGTGCAGAAGATCATGCTTTGTGGGACCACACACATCCTACGCAAATACTCTCTTAGAGAGGAACTTACAAGGACTATTACCGAGAGATTCTCGAGGAAAAATGAAGAAATAAATCTTAATATTACAGAATTTACTTTTTATAAATTATATAACACTTTATTTCAATGGTCCCCCAACAGACTTTCTACTGACTATAAGTAAATTTGCAACTGCATGTCAACTTATTCTACTATATTGAACCTGAAAGGGATAGTTCACCCAAAAATGGAAATTAGCCCATGATTTACTCAGCCTCAAGTCATCACAGGTGTATATGACATTCTTCTTTCAGACAAATATACAATCAGATGTATTTAAAAAAAAATGTCCTGGCTCTTCCAAGATTTATATGGCAGTGAATTGCCATTTCTAAATTGAAGTCAGTAAAAGTGCATCTATCTATCATAAAAGTGCATCTATTCATTATAAAATTGCATCTATTCATTATAAAAGTGCATCTACCCATTATAAAAGTGCATCTATCAATCATAAAAGTGCATCTACCCATTGTAAAAGTGCATCTACCCATCATAAAAGTGCATCTATCTTTCATAAAAGTGCATCTATCTATCATAAAAGTGCATCTATCCATCTAGCCGTGTGGAGCACTTTTATGATGGTTAGATGCACTTTTATGATGGGTAGATGCACTTTTACAATGGGTAGATGCACTTTTATGATTGATAGATGCACTTTTATAATGGGTAGATGCACTTTTATAATGAATAGATGCAATTTTATAATGAATAGATGCACTTTTATGATGGTAGATTCACTTTATGAAGGCTATCTGCACTTTTATGATAGATAGATGAACTTTTATGATGGATAGATGCACTTTTATGATGGGTATGCACTTTTATGATGGATATAGATGTACTTTTATGATGGGTATGCACTAAGATGCACTTTTATGATTGATAGATGCACCTTTATGATAGGTAGATGCACTTTTATGATGAATAGATGCACTTTTATGATGAATAGATGCACTTTTATAATGGGTAGATGCACTTTTATGATGGATAGATGCACTTTTATAATAAGTAGAGGCACTTTTATCATGGATAGATGCACTTTTATGATAGGTAGATGCACTTTTATGATGGGTATAAGCACTTTTATGATGAATAGATGCACTTTTATGATGGTAGATGGACTTTTATGATGGGTATGCACTTTTATGATGGGGAGATGCACTTGTATGATGGATAGATGTACTTTTATGATGGACAGATGCACTTTTATGATGGTTAGATGCACTTTTATGATGGATAGATGCACTTTTATGATGGACAGATGCACTTTTATGATGGATAGATGTACTTTTATGATGGACAGACGCACTTTTATGATGGTTAGATGCACTTTTATGATGTATAGATTCACTTTTATGGACTTCAAAACAGAAACGCAATTCATTGCCATTATAAAGCTTGGAAGAGCCAGGACATTTTTTTAAATAACTCTGATTGTATTGGTCTGAAAGAAGAATGTCATATACACCTAGGATGACTTAAGGGTGAGTAAATCATGGGCTAATTTTAATTTTTGGGTGAACTATCCCTTAGTCTATCCCACAGTCTACTAATACTCTAAGGAGAGTTAGCTGACATGTAGTTTCAAACTTACTTATAGATTATTAAAAGTCAAATAAGTAAACCAATTATTTATATTAATAGCAAAACCATAAACACCGAAATATTCCACAGTATATCACAATTTGCCAACATATACCAAAATATGTGACCGTTCAAAACCCATATGTGTTTTTGTATGTATTATATGCGTGTGCCCATCCTCCTACATCCGCAGAGACATTGTTCCGAAACCCTGGGGTTTTTGTGCACCTTGATCAGTCTCATCACTGGGTTCCCATGGGGACCACAAAACCCCTGTTGTCACGGTACCCGTGTCCCTCGGCAACTCAGCCAGGCAGCCGGCACGATAAGGGAGTAAGGGACGGAGGGATGGATGGGAGGATTAAGTCTTCTCTTCCAGGATAAGAACCTGTCTGATTGAGGCTTCACTCCTGGAGTGGGTTTGATCTTTCCACCCATATCCCCTCATCTATTTTCTCATTCGCTCCATCCCTATTGTGATATCCCTTTCCTCTTCTTCCACTCACCCTACTGGACCATAATCCAATGTGACATAATTACAGATGGTCTGTCAAAGCCAGCGTCAGTGGTTGCTCAGCATCAGGGGGGCCTCTCGCCACGCCGCCAAACTGGATCTGTGGGACCGGGGGCCTCATACGGCATATGCTTTGATACTATAGAAACGAGACATTTAGATGTGGTAAGTTGGGGGTTGTTGACAGTCGAGAGGTTGTATATACTGAAGAGATATATTTGTAATGACAGGTCATTGAATGCGAGGAGGAGCTGGTGTATCTTCGTACCCTTGAGTTTGATAATTGGACAGCGGAGAAGGAGAAGAAACTGCCGCATTTATAGAAATAATAAAACATTTTTTTTCTTATTACTAATTGGTTGAAAACAATACTGTAGACTGTGCTATTACAACATGTGTGCAATTTATAAAAAATACTGCACACAAAAGCACAGCTTATAAGTGAAGCACTGTTCGAATTAAGCACTTCATCTTTTATAACATGAGATTTTGGCAAAATGACAGAGAAAACTGAGAGCCCACATAGATACAATTAACTCTATAACCTGTAAGTTGATGAAAACCTATTGCAATGCACTTACTATCTCAGATGTGGCTGATATGCCCGGTGAAAAGCATCATAACTCCATTTAAAATGTTAATAATATATTAAAACATGCAAGTGTCTGACCATATTTAAATATCAACTTTGATTACAGCGTTTAATTACTAGTAAAACCAAAGACAGGTTGTTGTTTTTTTTTTTGTTGTTTTTTCATTTCCTGACAATTTGCAGTTTTGGACATACAGTAGGTCCCCCATTGACAAGCAAATAGTCCACGAGAGCCACATTTTGGGGGGAATGAACTGAGAAAGAGCTAAACTACAATTATCTGTGCATATTAAGTGGAGAAAAGAGAGTTATTTTAAAATAAAAATGAAATATTTCAGCTTCGATCTAACCACAACAGTGACATTTTGAGCGAGTAATTCACAAGCTAAAGCAATATTGTTCTCTAGCAGACCACTCTCTTTAATAGCAAAGCAAATGACCCATTGAGGTGTACTGCTCCAAGGCGAAATGTTCGGCTTCGTGCTTCAGGGCACATTTTGTGAGCCGTCGATGTATCCCAGAGTCCCGCTGGTGAAGTCACACCGGGGTAGCATATTCATCATGTGGCCTCCACATTCAGCCTGATGTTATGAATCTAATTAGTTGATGGTGCCACTGTCCTATATCACCATCCTGCCCGCATGCCGACACTGAGCTCCCAACAGCTTGCAGTCTTTATGCCTTTAATCCAGAGACAAATCCTTTGCATGCACAGGATGAATCCTACATTTGCAATTGTATTATTTTAAAGACGCAAATAAGAAATTGTGAAAATTGAGTTTTCGGCTTCCTCTGTAAATCTGTAAGTATGTGTATTACTAAATTTTCAGCTATGGAATTAAAACATAGCATGAGATGTACTGTGTAGATTGGATCTGGTTTTGTGTAAGATGTGAGTCACGCAGAGTTTGATTTATGTATGCATAAACCTTTTATTGCATCTATCCTTTTAAAGGGACAGATATTAAACTGTCATATATCATCTGGGCAAATGTGAACTAATGGGTAATATTTAAAGGTGTTGTGTTCACTTTTTAAAATGGCTTTATATGAAAACATTCAAAATCAAAATCTCTCCCGACCAAAAGAGCTTAGCTACTGAAACCAAACTACAAAAAAAAAAAAGAAATAGTGTTTTAAAGTAACTTTCAGCAACTTTCTGATTTCACACAGCTAATGTATCACAAGGTCACAACATGATCTCATTAATAATCAGACATTCAAACATAAAGTATATAGTTTTAAAATACATTTAAAAACATTTTAAAATAAAACAATATTACTGTTTTTGCTGTATTTTTGATCAAATAAATGCATTCTTGATGATTATAAGATACGTATTTCAAAAACATGATCAACCTCAAACATTTGAACAGTAGTGTACATCATATATTAATAATATAATCATCATATAATAATAAGCATTTTAAGCACAAGGTAGAATAAATCAAATGTAAGGTGAATTTCTTAAAGGCACAGAGGCAAGACCAGTTAATGATCCTGACAGTTCTCCTTGTTAATGTGCTGCATGGAGGAGCAGAGGAACTTTACACTAAAGTCACAAGAGGACTCTTCACTATTTCAGTCTGGCATGCTGTACTTTTTGGCCAGTCAGACTAGAGCTTTTTTCTTGCACCTCTGTGAAGAAAAAGATAGCACTGGATGAAATTGTTTCAATTTACCTGCACTTGTGAGAGAAGTTTCAATTGTGGCTTTTAGCACCAACCCATTAGCCTGATCATTGAAACCCAAGCTCCTAATGCTGCCGGCTTCGAACAGAATCTCACTGATGCTAAAGAAGCACGAAGAACACGAACTATTGACTCCCACAAATCCATAAAATCTGCAGACGTGTCTTGACGTTAAAGGTGCCCTAAAATGTTATTTTAAATTATTTTATAATGTTTCCTGGGTTGCCCTTATAATGTTAGTATGTTTTTTAGATCAAAAATAGTCATAATTTAGAAATAAAAGGCATTTTTCCTATAGCCTGATTTTAGCCTCTGATCTGAACACTCTGTTTGAAGGGGCGTGTCTGCTGTGTGTAACCTTCCTCTGCTGTGATTGGCTGACATGCTCGCATATAAAATAGCTAAGTATTACATGTGAAACTGTTTCGAATAATTTTACTCCAGCTATTATAGTTTTTTTTTCTATTACAGCTATCGAGATTAACGAATCGTGAGATGTTTTTGAAGATCTATTCCCATCACATAAAATGTTGCTGTGTTGAGTATTGAGCAAGCAGAGGACAGACAGCCTGTCGATCACGAGGATGAAGATATTATCATTGCAACGCAATTTCTGCCTTCTCTGCTTTCACTAATGCAGACACGATCATGTAAATACAGCAAGAGCTTCGTTTTGCAGTGTAACGTGCGTCATTGAATTCATAACGAGTTTGGCAAGTGTCCAGATAAACTCGCGCTGTGTGGAAAGATATTGATCGCTTTCTGTATACAATTTATTCACAATTATTATTATTTTTTCATCTTACTAAAAGAAACGATGTGAAGTCCCTGGCTTGACTTACTGATGCATAAACAGTATTGAACGATTTTGAGTGAAAGATTAACGTTAACTTTACCTGTCTGAACTTGAACAACAATAACACATCAGCTCGGTCCGAGGCCAGCTCTTGGGAAGTTAAGGAAACAGTCGTCGGTGAAATGTTTGGAAATATCCAGAGAAAATAAAATTAACCCATTGTTTCTTCAGAGGCTCGGATGAAGGAACTAAAAATACTTTTGTGTTCATGTGTACATGCAAACACCGATCAACGGCCATGCTTCGGCTGCGCAGCTCCGTCTCGTCTGTCACTGAACATGGGCTGGCATATGCAAATTAATGATCCCGACTTTTACGTCAGAGTCGTAAAAGCACTTTCTCACCTTATCATTTCCAACCTTTTCATTTTCTCTCCCAGTCTGTAAATGATATTTTTCCATTCCTTTACCCTGCAAGGATATCTGATCTGAACACTCAAAGGAGCACAAAATCATATTTCTGTTGAATTAGTCCTGGATGGCTCCTTGAACAAAACCAAAGGAAACCAGATTCTGAGGGTCTTGGATTGTGCAGCATGTCTCAAGTGCGCTGCAGTCTTATTAATGCGTGCTGTTATTTACCCCACGCTTCTAAAGTGAAATCTCTGTGTTACGGTGTGTGTGTGTGAAGCGTCTGGTATTATGGCAGATATTAACGCACGGTCACAGCCTCTCCCTTCACGACACACATAAAACCCAGCGCTCATTAAAGACGGATCAGTGCTTTTTATAAGAGCCAAGACAGCATTGTATGCCTCCGGAAACGTGCATACAGATATTTCTTTATGTGTTGGCAAACCGTACCTGTAGGTGCTCTTTTGTGTGTGTGAGTGCATGTGCGTGTAGTAATTTTAGCTCACGTTTGAGCTCATAATGAGAACCTGTCACATTCCTAATTTTCTCACTTTTTTCAAGGTTTATCATCTTATGCTTCACTTTTATTAGTTGCTGCCGTGTTTCATGTATATTAATAGTGTGTATTGTTAAAATAAAGTATATTGCACATAAAGAAACATTGTTTTGTACAGTTAAAATGCGGCTGTTGTTTCATTGACCAATGGAGACAACATCAATTGTGGTATTATATTAGTGACACGGGTGTAATGCAGTTTTCTTCTTTAGTTTGGTTCAAATTAGGCATTAACATGTCAATGAGACATCAACCATTGAAATATAGATTACTATTGAGAGAAACTAGCCGACCAATGAGGATAAAGTTTGGTCAAGTGACTTTTATAGACCCCTTTTGCGCCGACGTCACAGTTACGTCACGGCGCTAGCTGGAGGCAAAACAAAGTGAAAACTGGGACGGCCAATGCAAACCAGCACAGATTCGGCTACATACTGTAATAAGGAGCTTAAATTACTTTTATTATTATTAAATATCATCTTATTGTGTTGAAAAATGAATATGCTGTATCTGGATTTATTATTTCTAGAAAATATTCACATGATTAAAATCGAACCGTAATGACACTCTTTACATTGTTGTCGTCTCGGCGCTGGCTCGGCAGAACTGCGTATCATACACACAAGTCTTGTAAATGATCATTCAGCGCTTAGTTATAGGCATCTAAAGATTTATATGCCCTCAATTTCTCTTTACGATCGGTTTCTCTATAAGGTAGGTGTAAAGTCAGGCCACTCACCCGAGGTAACGTAACGTTATAATCCTGTCAGATCGTCCATGCATTGAGTGAGCATGTAGGCGGCTACTATGGGTCAGCCAATCTGGTTCTGTCCGTTAAAAATAACTGGTAACACTTTACAATAAGGTTCATTAGTTACCATTAGTTAATGTATTTACTAACATGCACTAACCATGAGCAATCCATTTGTTACTGCATTTGTTGTTCATCTTTATTAATGTTAGTTCATGAAAATACAGCTGTTCATTGTTTGTTCATGTTAGTTCACGGTGCATTACCTAATGTTAACAAGATTTTAATCAAGTATTAGTAAATGTTGAAAATAACATTAACAAAGATTAACAAATGCTGTATATGTGCTAGTCATTATTAGTTCATATTAACTAATGTAGTTAACTAATGTTAACTAACGAACCTTATTGTAAAGTGTTACCAAATAACTTTTTGGAAATAACAATCGCGGTCCTGTTCAGTGAGTGACCTTACACATTAAGATAATATCGGATTTTCTCCAGTCATTGTTAAAAAACAAGCTAACAATCCTTGCTAACTAGCGTTAGTGAAGCGGCCAGAGAGATCGTTCTGCCTCCACCTAAGCTCCGCCCACAAAAAAGTCACCATGTTTACCAACTGTAAAAGGGTCTATTAACATAGTTTGGTCCGTTTTGAAATATGGCCTTAAAATCTAATCAAACCATGGAAACCTCGCATCTCTTGCAATCCAATAGCAGCAGACAAACAACCCCCTAATTTGATTAACAAATGCAACAATAATGTATTCAATAACTTAACATAATAATTAGCATTAACATAATTAAGATAATAATAATACAATAACTTCAATCCAATCAGAGACTAGTAAGTTGGTAAGGTACAGTACTGGCTCACTTTTGTGGTTATAAAATCTTCTGTAACTACACGCTAATAATCATTAGTTAAGCATGAGTAAACAGTTAATTCATCATTCATAAAGCATTAATAAGCAGTTTATAAATACAGCTGTAAATGCTTTCTTCTTGATTTAAAAGCATATCTATAATTTGTTTAATAATTGTATTTTCATCCTTTATTAATAATCAATTAATCATTTTTAAATGAAGAATTGCATTTTTTATAAACCAGTTATTTAAGAGTTTTCAGTGGTTCATAAACTATTTAAATATGCATTCGTACATCTTATTATTCAGACATAATGATGACTACTTAGTGTGTTAATAAATGCTTTATTAACATGTATTTATGCTGTAATTCAGGGTTAATTCAGGTAGTTATAAAGCATTTAGTAGTTTCTATGTTCTGTATCACTGTGTTTTGTTTGTTACATTTTACTGTTTAGAAGATTGATGTGCCTTTAAATCTCCTTTATAAATGCTTTACAAGACATGAATAGTCCTCACTTTAGATGAGCTCACAAAAATAGTTAACTGACCACTACTAAATGCTTTATAACTACCTGTATTTACTACATTTACTTAAACTTTCTAAGTGATCTTATGAATGACTGACAACTCTTAAACTGTTTACTCATGCAGTCATGCTTAACAAATGATTAATAGCGTGCAGTTATTATAAAGTGTTACCATATCTTCTATTAGTTCAGAGTTATTTCTGAACTGACAATCAAAGAAGTTTTGCATTCCTGTGATACCCGAGCTGAGGCCTCTCTCCCTCTCTCTCACACACACACACTCACTCTACAGAGGCTGCTGTCAGTCTGGGCTCTTGTCCAGCTCCGTGCCACTCTGATATTGCATCTCTCTCTCTCTCTCCCTCTCTTGGTCTCATACACACACACACACACACACACACACACACACACACACACACTCGTATTGCTGTACCCATGCCAAAGCTCTCAAAGTGCCAGCATGTGTTTCACGTCCTCTGATGCTCCTCGTGTCACCACAGCCTGTCTGAACGCTTCGTAATATCAATAATTGATGCTCTTGAGGAGCAGTAATTAAATTAGTTAATTATGCCGGTAAAATTACATGTAATTATGAGACTGGAGGGTGTGTTTAGTAAATTAGTCCCGTCCATGCTCGCTGCTAAAGAATGCTGCCAAAATTGGTTCCTTTATGATTAGGTAAACATGATAGTTTGTTCTCGCTCATTTTCTTTGGAATCAAATGTCGAGAGGAAACGTGATGTTCTGTCCCATTTCTCTACAGGCCCACTTTGTTCAAATATAAAACATGGTAAAAAGAAGCTCAACTGTACTTGCTTAATGCGCAAAGGCAAACCTCAAGATTCTCACGCATCTATACTTTAACAATGTATACAGTATATATGTATATATATATATATATATATATATATATATATGAAGAGTTCAGATGCAAAAGCCTCTAAGTGCCATTTGAAATTTTCTTCTAGAATGATCATTTTTATCAAGCTTATATATTCAAGTTCAGTAATTTCACTTAAATGACAATTAATAGGTAATCTTTGCAATTTAAGTGAAATTACTGAACTTAAACATACAAGCTTGATAAAAATTATCATTCTAGAAGAAAATTTCAAATGGCACTTAGAGGCTTTGTCTGAACTCATATAGTCTTCATATATTGAACATATTCATATATTGAACTCTTCATATATTCATACATTGTTATATACTATATTGCGCTATACGTTTTTGAAGATACACTTTTGTCAGCTTTATATCAAAAAGGTAAGAATATTATTTATTTCGCCAAACTCTTTGGAGTGTATTTGAAACTCCAAAATGATTGTGAACATTAGATGTTGTAATTTATAGATGCATTGCAACTCTAATAAATGGGATTTCTCAGCCCCACTGCAGATTCTTAAGATGTCTCATAACGTCTCCTTGGTTTTTAATCTTTAATGTGATTAAACAAGTTGCCACATCATCTTTCACTTTTACAGCTCTGATTACTTTAAAAATTCAATTGTGTTCGCCTCTAAATCAAACTCCAACACCTTCCACTGCAGAGTCTTTCCTGAGTATTTCTGCCAAAGAAAATGAACCTGCTAAAGCATCATGAACCAGCCATATATCAAAGGCAAAATTCACATATGAGAACATATTTATCCACAGACCTACTTTGGTAACACTTTACTTGAAGGGGTGTGCATAGACTGACATGACACCTTAATAAACCATGACATGACATATGTCTTGAATATGAAGTAAGGTTTATGCATGTTTATGACAACTGTCATTAAGTGACTTTCGGTCAATAATGACATTTTGAATGCAAATATGACATTGTTTAAGATGTCTTTGTTACATCTTGATATAAACCATAACATCATAACCTGTCAGTGTCTTTGTCATGACAACTTGACATGAAATTAAGTTAAACTGTCATGTGGTTGGCTTTGACATTGGCTGTCATGAGGCAATTATAATTGTGTCATGAATATTTTTCATGACCTCAACTACAGTGGTACTAATTGAATTTGTCATTAATTATCAGAATTAAAGGAGCTGTATGTAAGATTGTGGCCAAAACTGATACTGCAATCACTTTCAAATTACTGTGTAGAGCGGTGTATCCCCTGATGAAAGCCAACTGTGTTGTCGCCTCTCGTCCCCTCTCGTCGAGGTAAAAATCTGCACTTGAACGCACCGAGAGAACTGCAGGCGAGCGTCAGCTAAAATGTGTGTTCTGCGCCTGTGTATAATGAGCCAACTGTCTATTTCTGCAGATATATTAGTCGTCATTCAAAAAGGAAAACCGACGCTGCGGCTGCAGACAGTGTTGTAGTCGAGACCACCTCACTCGAGTCCGAGTCGACACCGAGACCAGAGAGAGTCGAGTCCGAGTCAAGACCGAGTCCATAGAGAGTCGAGTCCGAGTCGAGTCCGAGACCAGAGACGGTCGAGTCCGAGTCGAGACTTTTATTTACTTTCATTTACTTGGAGAAATCCTTTTTTTTTTTTTTCTGAATTTACTTAGAGTTTAAAAAATATGATCAGTTCAGGGTAAAAAGGCCACATAGTAGGTGGTGTTAAAAGTAATTTTATTACAATTTGTCATGCGCAGTTGCGCACTAGAAAATCACCAATCACTGGGCGTGTCAATCAATTTAAAGAAATATTTTATTAACATACATTAATAATCATGAAAAATATTTTGAATTGAACTCGAGTGGACTCGGGAATAATTCCGAGTCCTAAAAAAAAAAAATGTTCGAGTACGAGTCAATTCCGAGTCCAAATGGACACGAGTCCATGACAAGACCAAGACCATTAAAATATGGTCTCGAGTCCGAGACGAGTCAGAGTCTCGAGTACTACAACACTGGCTGCAGATACACATAATGTAAACAAAGCAGCGCGTTCTTACCTTTTTGAATATCAATCCTGCTAAACACTTTCTTTATTCCACTCCACTCATGTTAATATTGAAATACTCGCCAAGGAACACTCAGGTAAGAAGACGTAACATAAGAATAGCCTTCTATCTTTACCGTTTTGACTTCTTTGCTCGCTGTTTTGCTTTTATTCTCGTGCACTGACTCTTTCACTAAGCTGAACAGCCAATCAGAGTTCTCTCTTTCCCCAACGGCCCGACGCCGATTCAACATGTTGAATCGGGGGAAATAAAGCCGACGAGGACTATTTTTAGCCAACGGCACGGAACCGTGCATATCACACCGAGGAAACTTAGTTGGCCAACGCAAAAAAGACGCTTAGATTTATAAGGTTCTATCTCCATTTAGGGTAGTTCTGAAATATTGAGCATCAAAGTTTTTACATCCCAGCTGGCAAAACTGTGATGTAGTATAATCTTCTATTATAGCTTTATCTATTAATCCTTTTTTTTACAAAAATAACACCACCTCACAGGCATTAATAAACACCTCTGATTATGTCAAAAACTCAATTTCGACCAAAAGTGGAGAAAGAACCTTATAATTCTAAGCTCACGAAATGTCATATTTGCATTAAAAATGTCATAACTGAGCGAATGACACCTTTTGGGGGTGAAGGTTAACAGGTTAAAACAACATATTAAATTCAAAATGCAATATGGAAGCATTTCAGTGACTTTTGGAGCCCAGTATAATGCTATAAAGTAGGGGCAACACTTTACTTGAAGGGGTGTGCATAAGACTAACATGACACCTTCATAATCATGAATATTTATTAATGTTTGTTACAACTGTCATTAAAATCACAATTTATGCTATCGGCATCACCGTGAAATTGAAAATGTAACATTTCATATTTTCTTCGTATTTGTTCTTTTGAATGAATGACAACCTCATTTAAGCTGCATGAACTTTGCAATCAAGAATGCCTGGTAAAACTTTAGTTTATTGTCCGATTCTCACTATTGACTAGTTGCTTATTAGCATGCATATTACTAGGATATTGGCTGTTTATTAATACTTATAAAGCACAAATTGATGCCTTATTCTGCATGACCATATTCTACATACCTTAATCCTACCCAGTACCCAAACTTAACAGCCAACTTACTAACTCTTAATAAGCAGTAGCTAATAAGGAGTTTATGGAGGCATCAATAGTTAATAGTTAACAGTGAGAATTGTACCCTAAACTAAAGTGTGATAGAATATCTGACCATCTCCATTCTGTCATAAATGTGCTTTTAGTGACTAAAGAAATACATAATAAATACATACTATTCAAGCTCATAATGTAACAAATGTTTCAAAATGCAATCATGTTATTTATTTCGAGGTTTAAATAAGATTTTAAATCCCAGATTTTCAATGTGAACTTTTGGACCCCCACAATATTTGCCATATGTAATTACTTTCCAAAATATTCTGGATGCCGATTTCAGCACCTTAACTGTAACTCAGATGCTTGAAGCAAATGTTCGCGTCCGACTCCTCCATCTGTTGTCGGTCTATTAAAGCAATGTAAAAATGGCAGTGTGACAAAATATATTGCGTGCATATCTCTATTAAGTACATTTGACAAAAAAAAATGCAACTCATCTGAAGTCGCATGTTCTTTAGCTGAAGTGTGCAGTACGGCTCATTGTGAACATTGTGTCCAGTGTTTTCTCGAGTGATTGAAATAGCTTCACATGTTTAGTGGGGTTGTGTCCTTTGACTCATAATAATGAGCTACAAGCAGCTCTGTGGAGTTTGATTGACAGCTTGTTGACTGAGTATGATGGGGAAAACGGGATGTGCTCGTGACAGCTTCAGTCTTTCAGCCCCCTCTCTCTCTCTCCGCTCAAAGACATTTATAAAGAGCATCCCGTCTCTCTCTCTTCCCCCTCACCATCCCCTCTGTCTCCTGAGATGCCATACTGAGTTAATTGCATTATTCCACACAGCAGATCCACTCGCTTTTGCTCTCTTTTTCACATAGAAACACTCACAAGATCCGCATGTATCAAAATCACACACTATACCTCAAGGACGAGGCAGAGCTTTTGATTTATTTAGAGCGAAAGCTCATCCTAAAGATGGAGTGGGGAAGTTTACACAGTCCTCCGTACGGGGGAGGAAAATTCGATTTGACTGGGGGGGTTGTCACGGAGACGCACATGCGTTTTGACAGCAGGGGTAACTGGCTGATTGAACAATACAAAAACAAGCTAGACAGAAAGCAAGACTTCACTCCCCTGATGCTCATTTCTGAATTCTTGGTCGAGACCGCTTTTATTCCAGGGCCTGGAAGGAAGCATTTCGAGTTTGGAAGACTGCACGTGTTCGAGTTGTATTCATGAAAATAATTTTCCCTCCCCATAATAAACGGCTATATTTTTTAAAAGGGTACATATCATGCTTTTAAATCATTCATTTTTACTTATAAATCATACGTTTGTGGTCTATATAAAGCATAACTGCAATGCTTGGGTCTGAATTCCTCATTATTATAGCTCCAAAGGCCCATTTTCTACCCCTTTTCTGATGTGCGTCTGTGAGCGACCCGTTTCAAAGCGGCCCCTTTAAATAAAATGGAGTTGCGTCTTTCCCCGCCCGCTCTCCAGGTCGCTGAGTTCACGGTGAGTTCAACTCTCCGCGTTCCGCCATTATTGTAGTTTGATAAGCGATATACAATTATATACTATGGCTTCAAAGAACATTTTTAGTCACTCGTTAACAAAATGTCAACAACGGAAGACTTGTCCATCAAGCCTTACATATTCGAGCCAGAGCGAGCGATTTGAAAAAGACGATGACGAACCTGCAGAACAACGTCTTCATATGGATGCAGGGGTGTGTAACGTTAAGTTAACTATGTTGTGTCATTAGTGAAAGTCGACTATTTCTCTTGTTAAAACAAGCACACTGACAAGATAAATGACTGCTGTCTGATCTTACCACTAAACATCTGTATTGATAATAATATAATAACTTACGTGTAGAAAAGCATCAGAAAACACAGCAGCTAAATGATAGAAGGAATTGACCCCTCATTCAGACGAAGTCGATCGGCAAACTCTTCTGTATACTGGCGGAGGTTGTTGAATTGGGGATCCTTGAAGTGCTTCAGGTCACTACATCCAACAACCGAACATTTTGACTTGCCCTCTCGTAACTTCTGCATCATTGAGCTCGGACTACAAAATTGGAGCGAGAAATAATAATGGCGGATTGCTCGAAGTGTTGGGCCGATAGTCAATGTCCTTATTTGTCAGTTCCGCTGCAAATACGATGACTTGATAGTTCAAAAAACGTCATAGAGAACAGAAAAATCTGAACAGGTTGAAAAATATGACCAAAACAGGATATAAAGATATAAACGAAGCACCTGAAGAGCATAATTTCATCTTTTCTGTACTTATGAACACTCCAAATATACAACAAAATGCATTTAAGGGCAAAAAGATTTTGCATGATCTGTCCCATTTAAAGCTGTTATCGTTTTAGTTTTTACAGCGTTTAATAATACAGATAATTTTTTACAGTTATTTTTTTTCATGTAATGCTAACATTTGATAACAATTCTAATGAAATTTCCAATTATATAAATTACCATTAGAACTATGACTTCTTGTTGTAAATTATTACTTATGGTGTGAATTAACGTGCTTTAACAAAGAACAATAACCATTTTAATACATTATCATTAACCTAAATTATCATTAACCAAATGCATTAAAGGGATAGTTCACTTTGAAATTAATTTTTGATATGTTTTAGCTTACCTCAAGGACATCCAAGATGTAGGTGTCTTAGTTTCTACTATACTTTCAATTTTGATCTTTTTAGGTCAAACTGTTAGCCTGGGAAAACCCAGACAACTTTCAGCAAATTTAGATTTGCTCTGAAAGTTAGTCTGGCAAAGAGCTCATTCAAACCCATTTTCAGTCCACAGAAATCGCGGCACCAATCAGAAACGTTGGGGTGGGCTTTACATGATGACGACAGCGCTGGGATTTTGAAGCAGATTTTGTAGCCTACATGTACTTACATTTATGAGTCATTAAATCTTGTTTAATTTGGACTTCTCTGTGCATGCTCTTTGAGATGGACCCCATATACCTCCATTATATGACTGACAGACAAGAACGGTTTGACCTAAAAATATCAAAATTGAAAATACTGTGGAAACAAAGACACCTACATCTTGGATGCCCTTGAGGTAAGCTAAAACATATCAAAAATTCATTTCAAAATCAACTATCCCTTTTAACTAAATGAACTTTACTGTAAAATCTTACTGTAATGTTAAAATGTTTTACATTCTTTCATAATTTACTCATCCTTGTTTTGTGAAACCCATGAAAAAAAATACTGTTTGTGTTTTCAATGAAATAAAGAGGGTCCCTCTTTATTTCATTGAAAACACAAAAAGCATTTTTTTTTTAAATACATATAAATTAAAATGTAAAAGTCACTTTTTTTATCAATACACAAAGTGAATAAAGACTGGGATTTCAAAAGCACAAAAATGAAACAAAAAAAGCATAATTGAAGCATAATAGAAGTGGTCCATATGGCTCAAGTCTTCTGAAGCTATATTGAGAAACAGAATGAAACCGAAGTTATTATTCACTGAAAATCTTCACATTTGCCCTTATTATGATCCAGTTCACAAACATTTAAAAAAAAAAAAAAAATTCACAAATCAGACTGAATGATGTGGCTAGAACGGTTTACTTACTGGTCCGAAAGATTATACCGGCATAACAAGTTAAATTTTGGTTTGTTCTTCTGGCGACTTTAGAAGAGTTGAATAAAGTGCACAGGTATTATGGATCAGCATGGCACTTCTTCCCTGTTTTCTTTTTGCATACTTTTTGAGGCTTGAAATCTCCAGCCCACATTCATTAAAATTGCATGAAACATATCTTTTTTGCATTTCACAGCAGAATGGGAAATTCATATGGGTTTGGAATGACATAAGCTTTAGTAAATATTAATTTTGTTATGAATTATTCCTTTAATGATGAAGCAGTGTCTATCCAAAAATACATAATTCTTACTAAATTAATATTGATAGAAATATGTATATATCTTTTTGATGGATAGTCAAAAAACAAAAGCTTTAATGTCATTTACAGCATTATTCCCTCATTGGCATGATTGTATCAAACATGGGTGTCTAATGTCTATTTAAATACAATATTATGCAGAGGTGATTATCGTTTCTTTCATAAAGATGTCATTTAAAGGGAATATTGCCCTAACAGAGATAAATAAAGACAGCTCAGGGAAGAGTATGAGGGGCAGAGCTCAGGCTGAGAGCTTTTTATTCTACATAATCTCACACATATAAAAAGGTTATTGTGTTGTTTACGAGCATGCAGCTTTTATTCATTACATTTAATTA
Source organism: Pimephales promelas (assembly GCF_016745375.1). Next base: position 2,142,527 of record NW_024121455.1, read on the forward strand.
CGCTCATTACACCACAATACTGGGTGTGTCTGCATTGCTTTTTTGACAATCTCTCTCAAGTACCGTTGATGGGTTTCTCTTACTTACCATAATATCCTGCCGACATAAGAGCTCTTAACACACTATTACACAACTGAACACACTAACAAAACTACTGCTGTGTTACTTTTATACATGAATAGAGCTCTTGATCTGTGTTAGGTCAGTGCATCTTTATTGGGGCATATATTTTAGGTGGCAGATATATTTTAACAGAGGCTTTCAAAGATTTAACACCTGAGATAAAACACTGTAAGATGTGTGGGACAGCTTCAGACCAGAAAGTTGCAGTGTCTATAATCAATTCAAGTGATAGGTCAAAATAAATATTCTATCATAATGTGCAGTACTCATCCTCATGTCATTTTAAAACCTAAATACAAAGATTTGTCATAAAATTCTAGATGGCGCAGGTTGATAGGTCCTTAACTCAATCTGCTAGCAATCACATCATTCTCTATAGGGCACAGATGATTGGTTCCTATTGTATCAATAGCCAATGAGCTTGCTGCTGAACCAGCATTTTCTGTAGCAGTTGCAGCACGCTTTCAGAACCCTCCACCTTCCCCAGCTCCACCTGAATAGATCTGCTATGTGTAATTCATGTATGCTATTTTGTCCAGCAGCATGCCTTATTTGCTCACAGCAGCATGTTGTGAGCTCATTGGCAGTAGTAAGCCATCCTTGCTCTGCAGCAGAAGCAATAACCACCACCACCAGCAGCAACAATAGCCTACAGCAGCAGCAATAGTAATCTACAGCAGCAGCAATAACCAACAGTAACAGCAGCAGCAGCAATGATCTACAGCAGCAGCAATAACCAACAGTAACAGCAGCAGCAATAATCTACAGCAGCAGCAATAACCAACAGCAGCAACGTCAACAATACTCTACAGCAGCAGCAGCAGCAACAATAATCTACAGCAGCAGCAATAACCAAAAGCAGCAGCAGCAGAAACAACAACCTACAGCAGCAGCATCAACAATATTCCACAGCAGCAGAAATAACCAACAGTAACAGCAGCAGCAGCAATAATCTACAGCAGCAGCAATAACCAACAGCAGCAGCATCAACAATGATCTACAGCAGCAGCAACCAATAGCAGCAGCATCAACAAAACTCCATAGTAGCAGCAACAAAAACCAACAGCAGCCGCATCAACAATAATCTATAGCAGCAGCAATAACCAACAGCTGCAATAACCAACAGCAACAACTGCAGAAATAACCAACAGCAGCAGCAGCAACAACCAACAGCAGCAGCATCATCGATACTCTACAGCAACAGAAATAACCAACAGCAGCAGCATCAACAATGATCTACAGCAGCAACAAAACTTTGCAGTAGCAGCAACAAAAACCAACAGCAGCAGCATCAACAATAATCTATAGCAGCAGTAATAACCAACATCTGCAATAACCAACAGCAACAACTGCAGAAATAACCAACAGCAGTAACAGCATAATCTACAGCAGCAGTAACAACCAACAGCAACAGCAGCAATAAACAACAACAGCAGCATCAACAAAACTTTACAACAGCAGCAATAACCAACAGCAAAAACAGTAATAACCAACAGCAACAACAACAGCAATGATCTACAGCAGCAATAACCAACAGCAGCAGCAACAATAATCTACAGCAGCAGCAATAACCAACAGCAACGGCAACAATAGCAGCAGAAATAACCAACAGCAGCAGCAGCAATAACCAACAGCAACAGCAGAAATAACCAGCAGCAGCAGCAGCAGCAATAACCAACAGCAACAGCAGCAATAACCAACAGCAGCAGCAACAATAATCTACAGCAGCAGTAATAACCAACAGTAACGGCAACAATAGCAGCAGAAATAACCAACAGCAGCAGCAGCAGCAATAACCAACAGCAACAGCAGCAATAACCAACAGCAGCAGCAACAATAATCTACAGCAGCAGCAATAACCAACAGCAACGGCAACAATAGCAGCAGAAATAACCAACAGCAGCAGCAGCAGCAATAACCAACAGCAACAGCAGCAATAAGCAACAGCAACAGCAGCAATAACCAACAGCAGCATCAACATTAGTCTACAGCAGCAGCAATAACCAACAGCAGCATCAACAATGATCTACAGCAGCAGCAACCAACAGCAGCAGCATCAACAAAACTCTGCAGCAGCAGCAACAAAAACCAACAGCAGCAGCATCAACAATAATCTATAGCAGCAGCAATAACCAACAGCTGCAATAACCAACAGCAACAAAAGCAGCAATAACCAACAGCAGCAGCAATAATCAACAACAGCAATAACCTACAGCAACAGCAGCAATAACCTACAGCAACAACAGCAATAACCAACAGCAACATCAGCAATAACCTACAGCAACAGCAGCAATAACAGCAACAGCAGCAACAATAACCATCAGCAACAGCAGCAACAATAACCAATAGCAGCAACAGCCGCAATAACCAACAGCAACAACAGCAATAACCAACAGCAACAACAGCAATAACCTACAGCAACAGCAGCAATAACAACAACAGCAGCAGCAGAAACCAACAACAGCAGCAATAACCAACAGCAACAGCAGCAACAATAACCAACAGCAGCAACAGCAGCAATAACCAACAGCAACAATAACCTACAGCAGCAGCAGCAATAACCAACAGCAGCAGCAATAACCAACAGCAACAGCGGCAATAACCTACAGCAACAGCCGCAATAACAGCAGCAGCAGCAATAACCAACAGCAGCAGCAGCAATAACCAACAGCAACAGCAGCAATAACCAACAGCAACAGCAGCAATAACCAACAGCAACAGCGGCAATAACCAACAGCAACAGCAGCAATAACCAACAGCAACAGCAGCAATAACAGCAGCAGCAGCAATAACCAACAGCAGCAGCAATAAACAACAGCAACACCAGCAATAACCAACAGCAACAGCGGCAATAACCTAAAGCAGCAGGAAAAACCAACAGTAGCAATAACCAACAGTAACAGCAGCAATAACCAACAGCAACAGCAGCAATAACCTACAACAACAGCAGCAATAAACAACAGCAGCAGCATCAACAATAATCTATAGCAGCAGCAATAACCAACAGCAGTAGCAGCAATAAACAACAGCAGCAGCATCAACAAAATGAATGAATGAATGAAACCTTTATTGCCCCAAGGGGGAATTTGTTTTACACTCATGGGAACCACAATAAACATAAACACAAACTCTACAGCAGCAGCAATAACCAACAGCAAAAACAGTAATAACCAACAGTAACAGCATCAACAATCTACAGCAGCAGCAATAAGCAACAGCAGCAGCAACAATAAGCTACAGCAGCAGCAACCAACAACAACAGCACCAACAACCAATAGCAGCAGCAGCAAAAACCTACAGCAGCAGCAGCAATAACCTACAGCAAAAGCAGCAATAACCTACAGCAACAGCAGCAATAACCTACAGCAGCAGCAGCAATAACCAACAGCAGCAGCAGCAACAATAACCAACAGCAGCAGCAGCAATAACCAACAGCAGCAGCAGCAACAATAACCAACAGCAGCAATAACCAACAGCAGCAGCATCAATAATACTCTCCAGCAGCAGCAATAACCAACAGTAACTATTCTGCCCTCACTGTTAGACTCAGACTGACCTCACTGTTAGACTCAAACTCAATTGACAGTTGTGATGTCGTTTTATTTAATATATCCTTCAATAACCGACAGAGTGAAACTACAGAAGGAAACAAATAAACAGCATGTATTCTAATGTATTTTCACATGTATTTCTGCAAAGTCGAGCTAACATTCATCAAAACTAAACTATCAAATATAATATTGTTTAACAAAAATGTTCACAAATTTTATTTTAAACACTCATATTAAACATAAAATACTCACAAGCAATGCTTTCTGTAAGACAACAAAGAAGGATGAATGTAGATCACGTCAGAATTGAATACTGCTGTCAGTCATGTTTCAACATGTGCTGTATTTCTTACTCTCATGCTAATAATGACACTTGCAACAACTACAGCGCCTCCTGCAGGAGGGAGAGAAAACTACTCCAGCAACAGCAACAATAACCAACAGCAGCAATAACCAACAGCAACAGCATCAATAACCTACAGCGGCAGCAGCAATAACCAACAGCAACAGCAACAATAACCAACAGCAACTGCAGCAATAACCAACAGCAGCAGCAACAGCAATAACCAACAGCAGCAGCAGCAATAACCTACAGCAGCAGCAGCAGCAGCAATAACCAACAGCAGCAGCAGCAATAACCTACAGCAGCAGCAGCAGCAGCAATAACCAATAGCAGCAGCAATAACCAACAGCAGCAGCAACAATAACCAACAGCAAAAGCAGCAATAACCTACAGCAGCAGCAATAACCAACAGCAGCAGCAGCAACAATAACCAACAGCAAAAGCAGCAATAACCGACAGCAGCAGCATCAATAATACTCTCCAGCAGCAGCAATAACCAACAGCAACTATTCTGCCCTCACTGTTAGACTCAGACTGACCTCACTGTTAGACTCAGACACAGCTATGCAGATACAGTAGATAAACTCAATTGACAGTTGTGATGTCGTTTTATTTAATATCCTTCAATGACCGACAGAGTGAAACTACAGAAGGAAACAAATAAACAGCATGTATTCTAATGTATTTTCACATGTATTTATGCAAAGTCGAGCTAACATTCATCAAAACTAAACTATCAAATATAATATTGTTTAACAAAAATGTTCACAAATATTATTTTAAAGACTCATATTAAACATAAAATACTCACAAGCAATGCTTTCTGTAAGACAACAAAGAAGGATGAATGTAGATCACGTCAGAAGTGAATACTGCTGTCAGTCATGTTTCAACATGTGCTGTATTTCTTACTCTCATGCTAATAATGACACTTGCAACAACTACAGCGCGTCCTGCAGGAGGGAGAGAAAACTACTCCAGCAACAGCAACAATAACCAACAGCAGCAATAACCAACAGCAACAGCAGCAATAACCAACAGCAACAGCATCAATAACCTACAGTGGCAGCAGCAATAACCAACAGCAACAGCAACAATAAGCAACAGCAACTGCAGCAATAACCAACAGCAGCAGCAACAATAACAAACAGCAACAATAACCAACAGCAACTGCAGCAATAACCAACAGCAGCAGCAACAATAACAAACAGCAACAATAACCAACAGCAACTGCAGCAATAACCAACAGCAGCAGCAACAATAACAAACAGCAACAGCAGCAATAACCAACAGCAGCAATAACCAACAGCAACAGCATCAATAACCAACAGCAACAGCAACAATAACCAACAGCAACAGCAACAATAACCAACAGCAACTGCAGCAATAACCAACAGCAACAGCAGCAATAACCAACAGCAGCAGCAGCAATAACCAACAGCAGCAGCAGCAGCAATAACCTACAGCAACAGCAGCAATAACCTACAGCAACAGCAGCAATAACCTACAGCAACAGCAGCAATAACCAACAGCAGCAGCAGCAGCAATAACCTACAGCAGCAGCAGCAATAACCTACAGCAGCAGCAGCAACAGCAATAACCAACAGCAGCAGCAGCAATAACCTACAGCAGCAGCAGCAGCAGCAATAACCAATAGCAGCAGCAATAACCAACAGCAGCAGCAACAATAACCAACAGCAAAAGCAGCAATAACCTACAGCAACAGCAGCAATAACCTACAGCAGCAGCAATAACCAACAGCAGCAGCAGCAACAATAACCAACAGCAAAAGCAGCAATAACCGACAGCAGCAGCATCAATAATACTCTCCAGCAGCAGCAATAACCAACAGCAACTATTCTGCCCTCACTGTTAGACTCAGACTGACCTCACTGTTAGACTCAGACACAGCTATGCAGATACAGTAGATAAACTCAATTGACAGTTGTGATGTCGTTTTATTTAATATCCTTCAATGACCGACAGAGTGAAACTACAGAAGGAAACAAATAAACAGCATGTATTCTAATGTATTTTCACATGTATTTATGCAAAGTCGAGCTAACATTCATCAAAACTAAACTATCAAATATAATATTGTTTAACAAAAATGTTCACAAATATTATTTTAAAGACTCATATTAAACATAAAATACTCACAAGCAATGCTTTCTGTAAGACAACAAAGAAGGATGAATGTAGATCACGTCAGAAGTGAATACTGCTGTCAGTCATGTTTCAACATGTGCTGTATTTCTTACTCTCATGCTAATAATGACACTTGCAACAACTACAGCGCGTCCTGCAGGAGGGAGAGAAAACTACTCCAGCAACAGCAACAATAACCAACAGCAGCAATAACCAACAGCAACAGCAGCAATAACCAACAGCAACAGCATCAATAACCTACAGTGGCAGCAGCAATAACCAACAGCAACAGCAACAATAAGCAACAGCAACTGCAGCAATAACCAACAGCAGCAGCAACAATAACAAACAGCAACAATAACCAACAGCAACTGCAGCAATAACCAACAGCAGCAGCAACAATAACAAACAGCAACAATAACCAACAGCAACTGCAGCAATAACCAACAGCAGCAGCAACAATAACAAACAGCAACTGCAGCAATAACCAACAGCAGCAATAACCAACAGCAACAGCATCAATAACCAACAGCAACAGCAACAATAACCAACAGCAACAGCAACAATAACCAACAGCAACTGCAGCAATAACCAACAGCAACAGCAGCAATAACCAACAGCAGCAGCAGCAGCAATAACCTACAGCAACAGCAGCAATAACCTACAGCAACAGCAGCAATAACCAACAGCAGCAGCAGCAGCAATAACCTACAGCAGCAGCAGCAATAACCTACAGCAGCAGCAGCAATAACCAACAGCAGCAGCAGCAATAACAGCGGCAATAACCTACAGCAACAGCAGCAATAACCAACAGCAGCAGCAATAACCAACAGCAGCAGCAGCAATAACAGCAGCAGCAGCAGCAATAACCAACAGCAACAGCAGCAATAACCAACAGCAGCAATAACAGCAGGAGCAGCAGCAGCAATAATCTACAGCAATAACAGCAGCAGCAGCAATAACAGCAGCAGCAATAACAGCAGCAGCAGCAGCAATAACCAACAGCAGCAGCAGCAACAGCAGCAAGAACAGCAGCAGCAGCAGCAATAAACAACAGCAGCAGCAGCAATAACCTACAGCAACAGCAGGAACAATAACCAACAGCAACAATAACTGGCAGCAGCAGCATAGCGGATCTTTTCTGCCAAGACCAAACATCTCGACATTGTTATATCCATTACCCAAACACTCTGAGAGTTGTCATGAGTGACTGTCTTTTGTCTTTTGGCAACTACAAGGCCAGAGAAAAATAAAATATTCAGGAAAAAAAATTTCATTTTGTCCATACAATGAAATTCAATAGGTCAACAGGTCAATAGGTCAATAGGGCCCCACTGACTTTTTTCAGTATATGGTCAAATCATTGAAACATTTTTCATCCGTGCTGAAACATAAGGTTAGAGGTGCACCTTCACACTTTTTTCAAACAAAAATATTAGATTTGTCCATTTCCGCATAATTTACTTTGTACAAATTCAAACAAAATCACCACCTTATGTTGGTTATTTTTTTCTGTGAGATTGGGTTGGCAAGACTAAGATGCAGTTCAGTGCTGTGACCCACCCACCCACACACCGTTTTTCAGTTTACCAGTTAAACGGCCAGCTTTAGTCAGGATCTGACTGTTGTTTTGGGCAGAGTAATCTCTCCGCATCTACATCTGCGGTGGAGCAGAGCCTGGAGAGATTTATGGCTAAGACGACGAACACAGAAACACCTGGTGCTGAGGCTCAGGCTCCCTGCCGTGGCCGTTTACAGAGAATAAAAAACATCAGCACCTTCAGTGGGACTCTGTACTTAAAAATGAGCAAAGTGAAGATGTTGTTGATACAGGCCAAAGAGCTTACATGCAGTATCATCCTATACTGCAGGAACACTTCTGTGAAACAGTCAGTCAGTAATTCTGCTGAGACCCTGCACTGATACAAATTTTACACAAATTACAAGAAATGGCTAAAATCACACAGCATTTTTTTTTTTTCAGAGGCATTTTGTACAAAATTGCAATTAGTACTTATTAGTTTTGGAAGAAACTAATTCCCCACAAAGACTACAGTCATTTCACAAGTGTTTTGTACAACTACGTGCACCATTTTACCAATGCCAATCTATTTTTTGATATGAAGATCATATTAAAATTCCTTGGAATTTCTTAAAGCTGTTTAAATGGCTTAGATTTTGTTTTATGCTTGTCCCAGACTTTTAATAAGATACATGAAAATCCATAATAAAAAAGTATGAATTATTACCTTTTTTATAGTACTATGATCATCTAAACAACAATTTGAATAATCAAAAAAAAAACATTTTAATGATCATTTTTTATTAAAATAAATAAATAAATAAATAAAAATAGTCCCACAGTGGTGTCATTTACATCACGTTTTTTTCTGCAGAGTTTGAAAAGTTAATTTTTAAAGTAATGTGTTACAATATTGCATTACTCCCTATATATCTTACGTTACATTGCATTACGATTCCTCACCTTCACTCTAAAAAATGATGTGTTGGATTTACTTAAAATATATATGCACCTTTTTGCATCATACTTTTTGAGTAATCCCAACTTGGAATAATTTTGCTTAAAATTAACAAGAAAACCTTTGTTATATGTACTTAAATATTTGAGTTCATGCAACATTCTTAAAAATATATGTAATATGATGCATATATTTTTAAGTAAAGAATGTTGCGTGAACTCAAATATTGGAAAAGTTATGAATACTTAATTTGTTGTGTTTAATCTAATTAGTGTTATAAGTAATGGTTGTTCAGCCAACGAATAGTTTTTTAGAGTGTTGGCTGGGCTTGCTTGTTTGTTTTTAACAACAACAACAACAACAACAAAGTATTTTTGGCAAATATTAAGGCCTTTTCACACCAAAAGTGAAATGAATTAGCCTCAGGCTGAAGGAAATGCAAATTCACACCTGTACAGTGAAGGGTGCAGCTCAAACAAACTTTTCAGTTGTGCTGTCGTTCTGGATCACAGACGTATATATATTTATAATTAATCATACATGTCATCATCATCAACCTTTATTTACAGACTCTTGGTCCATGTGATGTTAATTTTAAGTAATTTTTGCCTACGGTTGAAATGGATCATTGAAAGTCAGCAGCAAAGACATTGGCTAATAAAGGTAGGTTGAATATATTGCAGGTTTGCATAATATTCTGAGTTTGCATTTTGCCATTTTTAATTATGTTGAGTAAGACTGAATCCGTTTTTGCAAATGAGATGAGTAAATACCTGCTCATATTTAGTCCAGAACTACAATGTTACATCATGTTCAAACACAACTCCTCTGCGCTTCATTATCGATTTCTCACAACATGTGGACAGGAGAGGTGTCAATAGATGGGAAAACAAAGTAAATTGTGTAACTTATTTGAAAAAGTAACTCAGATATTTTGATGTAAACTTTAAAGTAGTTACTTAGTTGGTTAAGAACTAGGTAACCCTGAAACTACCCCTAAACGTAACATTAACCCTTAAGTTGCCTTATATGCAGTAATTTCTTAGGTAAGGATGTTGTAAGTACACATAAGAGCACATACTAACTCATCCCATTTTAATAAAGAAAACTGCCTTTGTCATTGCCCAAGATTAGCCAGATCGTGTTTCTGATCGTGTTGTTGTAACACGTGGGCTGTTTGATATTCGGAAACACTCACATGACCACTGTAACAGCATTGAATCAAAGAGCCATTCATAACGAAGATGTGTTAAACAGAGCAGGATTAACGTCAGCATTTACCAACCTAATACTGGGATTAGAAAGCTTAGACAAGCAACACACCCAAGGGTGTCCTGATCCTGGACTCTTTCAGGTGGTTTTGTTTTGTATTCTCTGAGTCATATTTGCAGGCACACACACATTCATACTGAGCTGAAAATAACTGGGAATCGTGTGTTTGTGTGCGAGAGTGTTGCTCTGACCATATCCGGAGTGTGATTGACGCCTGCACCCTCTGACCAGTATGCTTGGTGTGCAACCGTGAGGTCAAAGTCATTCACTCCAAGACACACACACACACACACACACACGCACACGTCCACATTCCATTAGAGGTGACAGACAGTTGGCCTATCAGGAATCAAAAGCTGCTAAAGCTCGCTAAATCCCAGTACTGTGAGTTGGCGTAGTCCTCACATTTTAAACTGAGGAGGAGGCTGTCAATCAAACGCATAGGTGTGTGTTTGTGTGTGTGTGTATTCAGAGGTTGGGTACACAAAATCAACACGGATGTAAATAAAAGGCCATTCTTATAGTCGAAAAGAGGAAACGCTCCAACAGTTGGATGGTGTTATCTGAATAGTGTTTAATAAAGTGCACAGGCAACGTTTGTGCAGCTGCTAAAGCTTAGGAGTGACGAACAGGTTTTGCTCCTGTAATGCAACTGCACTGTGCTTGTGTCCTTGTGTAAAGAGTCATGCTATTCTTTCCTGCATGAGGATGATGACTGTTGTTATCGTTAGTTGTTCATGCAAGCTTAGGTCTATGAAATAATATTAATAGATGCAACTTATGATTTTAATAATGTATTAGTGTAACTTGTCCTACACTACTGGCGGCAGTGAGAGATGGGTGGGACTGGATCTAGGGTTTCTAGATTTTGTATTAAAGGTTCTCTAAGCGATGTGGGGCCAAAACATTTTTTGTCACATACATCAAACGTCTCCTCACTATCGGCTAGCTGCCTGTCCCCTAAACACACTGTAAAAAAACGCGGTCTCTGTAGACACCACAGGCACCACAAACGGCAACAAAAACAATCATGTCTCACCCGGACCACGAAACCTAGCAAACAGTATTCCAGCCAATCACTGGCAAGAAGTATTTGAGGGTGGGTCTGGGGGGTTAGTGCGCGTGCACATGAAGGGGGTGTGTGTGTGTGAAGGAGATAGAAGCATCAGAGGGAAGTTTGAAAAATGGCCGACACACGACCAAAGAGACGTCGTTCTGAAGAACAAATTAAAAAGAAGGAGTCGGATAACAAACGTGCGAAGTTCCGAATTTACATCGGTAGCAAAGCTTTTGAACGATGGCGAGAACTCCGGCGGCAAAAGGGCTTCCAGTCCGACATTCAGGTTGCTCTGTTTTTACTGGACAGGTGGGTAACGTTAAATTGTTTTTTTTCTTCTAAATTGACGCTTTATGTTCGCCAAACCCACACAAGGATATAATTAGTTAGAAATGCACGTTCACAATTATTTCAGGAAGGACGGAAGGGAGGGGGAGGAGATGAGGAGGAGGGAGGGTCTAGCTAGCCTCCGATTTGTTTGAAAATATTCCGAACGTCAACAACACCCAGGATCGCTCAGAGAACCTTTAACTTTACTACTAGATAGGCTATGTTTATGGAGATGAGAAATAAAAATTTCACTGTACAGCTATGATCAAGCTTTCGAAGTTGTTACGGAAAGGCCGAAGCTGATAGTTGTTTTTTGTCACAAGACCTGCGGTGCGCTTGCGGCATATATGCGCGCCTGGACAATCAAGCCCGCTGCAGCCTGCACCACATGCATATTGGCAAGCCAAAATATTCATAAACGCTGGTCAGGCGTCTGATCGCACACTGACCTGTCAAAAGCATGCGGGAGGCGCGATTTGCCATAAAAGCGCGTTCTTAATGTCCACTTTGCGGTAACGAAACGTGCAGAAGAAACGGTTTATGCATATTTTTTTTTTAAATAATGTATGAAACCTTATTGTAAAGTGTTACCGGAATTACACCTGGAAAATTTGCGCGATGTGTCTCGAACAAAGAGATTAGGGACTGTCCGAGGTGCTGAAATAAAAAACAGTGAACGTGAAACCGAGAGTTGTTTTTCTTTTCTTGTTACAAAAACACTTCTGAGGCATAAAACACCTGCAGACAGAAACAATCTCATTTAAATAGCAGATCACACGTCAAGGACGCACGTTTTGATGCAAAACCGGGAGTTTCTGATGTGTGTTTTCCGTGACCACAAAGCGCACGTTAAGAACGCAAGCTTTTATGGTAAATCGCGCATCCCTTGGCTGTCGAAACGCATGCGTTTGATGAGTCAAACAGACGACTAACCGCGTCTGTTGCGACAACGTTGCTTCCATTATGAGCGCGTACATTTAAAATAACAAACTTGAGTGCGCAAAAGAGGCGATCTGTGAACGGGCCCTATTCTTTGTCTTACCAAGACATGGTGTTCATGCGAACAATGAGCCTCGTCCGCTCTCCTTGCAAGGGTGTCGAAGTCTGGACAAAATATGTACAGTGACATGACATCACTGCCAGATTCAAACTGTGCGCTCACTGGCGCTGAGCCAGAGATGGACATGTTCAGCGCTAGTCATATCATATAAAGTGTTCGGCGGGTCGTATGACCAAACTTAATTCATTATTATTTTTTTAATTAAAATTTTAAATTGTTTTTTTTAATCTGTTTGGGTGGGCCACCTGTCAATCTGCCCATCCAGACCCGCCCATAAATCCGCACCTGCTATCCGCTCTGGGGTGTGTTTCAGAAAACTTTGTTGGCCAACTATGTTCAAATGAACATTCACGAAGAGCATCGAAAATGTTTGGAATGACCGCTCCCAAATAGTCTTGTTTACATGACATGTGGACTCAATAAATCCTTATCTTGAGCAAAATAAGCATTTAGGTTTTTTTAGTTTGAATGAATGAATGAATGAATGAAAAGTTTTTATTTCGAACATGTAGAAAACAAAAAAAAAAAACAATACATAAAAAAAGAAAGAAAAAAAGTTTGTAAAGAGATTCAAAGCATCAAAAGATCATACGAGTCTATACTTTTTGGAAATCCTGCATAGTGCACCTTTAAAGGAAAAGATGAAATATTTCCAAAACTTTATGATAACGTTATCAAGTTATTTAACGTTATTTAAGCGATGAACACTGAAGCAGTGTTAAAGTTAATGAGAAAATGACATATATATAATTGAGGGATGATTTATCATTATTGAAGACACCTGATTGTAACAAGCAGAATCACTGAAGGAGAAAACCGGAATTTGCAAGTCACCATTATGGTGATCAATGTGTGTTTTAGTTGGGCTCGAACTCAACTTTAACACTGATTCAGTGTTCATTTACCACTCTGCTCAGAGCAATGTGTCTGTGAAATTTCAGATAATTTATTATAGCTTGTGAAATTTGCCCCTTTTTGGGTGTGAGCAAAATTGCGCCATTTTTGTGTGTGTCCCTTTAAATGCAAATAAACATGCTTGCATTCTGAAAGAGCTCAGACATATTTTCAATATTACTTTAATGATTTAATTTTCATATTAAAAAGAAAATATATTTCTCATTAATACTCCAGACCTCTTCACACCAAGACTGTGTGTGTGTCATTCACAAAGCAATTTCCTGATGTTCCCCAAACTCTGCCATGAAGCTGCCTCTTCTCTTTTTAATTACAGATCATCGTCAACACCCAAATCTGGTGGCAGATATTAACGAGCGAGCGAGGGAAGAGTAATAGGCAGTTTTTCTTTTAATTAAAAGAGCGGCGTAAATAATCGTCTCATAATCCACCTGTCAGAGCACATCCACAGTTCTGTTTAATAACAGCGACCTGCACAGAGTCAACAGCCGGAAACACACACAAACGCTCTAATAGCTTCCTACACACCAACACATTTTATAAACATGAACATATATGCTACCAACCCGATCTCATTAAATGCGTCTCTATGTGTGTAGACACATATTCACACATTTATATCCTTACACTTCTATCATACACGCACATGCAAATATATCTTACCCTACTAACCTAGATGGATTTTCGCATAAGCTAATATGCTAATAGTGCATTAATAATTGATGGTCATATAAAAAAGCATTTCAGTGTGCTGAATCAGCTGAAACTGAAAGGCCTCGGGAAATTATTTATCTCAGCCATCTCTGCTACAGCTTCAAAATATATATGCAGAAATGTATTTTTCAGAGAATAGAGAAGCTGAATCTAGAAAGCCGACAGAAGGGCTCGACACGACAGGCAATGTTAGGCTCTACAGAGAAATGCAATTCAGCAAGACCTATGCAGATCTTATAGATTTAATCAGGACAAACCTCACATAGGAAACACTCACATGACCAATAACATTTATATAATATTCTTATCCTGTTGGGAAACAATGCAAATTAGCATGAATATTTATTTTATAACAACAACAAAAAAATGTTTGCAGCCTTGGGGAACTTAAGCAGGTTCTTAATAAGCAAAAGTGACTTAATTTTTTTCTTCTTCTATAAAACAGGGGAGAAATGATAGTGTAATTATATTTTTTAATTATTATTTTAATAATGATGCAAAATACGATATGGAAAATCTAAATACGAAAAATGCTGAGTTAGAAACTCAATAATTTTGCTTATTTTATCTAAGCTTTGCGATTCATATTAATTGTTTTCTTTAATTGTTTTTAATTGTAATTGTAACTCTATACTCTCAATCAGCTGTTTTGCTTTATTTGTAAGAACTTTTAAGAAAAACATCTGAGACAAAGTAGATATAGCTACAATCAACTTTAACTCAGAACTGCTTAAAAGGAAACCACATTCAAAACTGAAAGTTTTGGCATCATTTACTGTGGAATTATTATAAATATTTCTGTGGAACACAAAAGAAAATTTAAAATATAAAATAAAAAAAAGTTTTTTTAAACAGTCTGTTTAACAACATTCTTCAAAATATCTTTAGTCTTCCACAGAAGAAAAAAAGTGATTCAGGTTTGGAATGACATGAAGATAACTTCATTAGTAATAAATTCATCAGTAAATTAATTTGGTAACACTTTATTTTGATGGTCCGCTTTAGACATTCAATTAACTATAAGTAACTTTGCAACTACATGTCAACCAGCAGTACACCTGCTTAATATTATTACATAATCTGTTTTGTTTCAGTGTTCCTGTTTTCCTTAGTTCCCTAGTTAAGTCTCTTAAGTTGTTCATTAATCCATCACACCTGTTTCTGTTCTCCCTGTACTTAACGTGGATATAAGCCCTGCATTTTTTTATTTAATTTTTTTTTTTTTTAACCACACCAGCCTCAGCAAGCGGTCCAAAACACACCTTCCAGTGAACGGTCCATGCAGGGAGGATTTTGCCGTGTTCGTGGAGTGGGCGCTGCCCAGGAGAGGACATCATCAGACCCAGAGCCCAGCCAGCCACCGCCAACACTCTGCAACACGCCGCTGAGAGTGAGCTGCAGCTGGCTTCGGTGTATTGATTTGAGGATTTGGAAGAGGATATTTCCCTGATTCTCTCATTCCTGCCGCCCCCCTGGCTCCAACTCAAAGTCTCCTGTGTCCATGGTGGTTCCGCACAGCATGAAATTTCATGTGACCCCAATGGCAAGAAGTCTCCACTGTCTCCAGACTTCCCAGCGTGCCACCCTCTCCAGCCTCCTCTTCCCAAATCCAGTCTAAAGTGGACTATAAAAATAAAAATGTAACCCAATTTTTTTTGTTTAATTTTAATAGTATTAGAAACTATTTAACAAACTTTTTTAAAAGTGATGTACATAGTGCAAATTTTTGGGCAAGTATCAGAATAAAAAAAAAAAAAATAAATAGTATTGTGTGTATTTATGGAGTTTTTCATTTCAGTTTTAATTTTGCCACCATCATTACGGTCACGTCTGACTCTCAGAGCTGCACCTGAGAACTTCGTCTGCTTTATCTTTCTAATTTGGCATGCATAAAAGAAAACGCTGAATCCACGCCCAAAGGATTTTTAGTGGAAAGTTCCAGGCCACCAACTTTTATTAATTGTGAGTGTTGTGAGTTTGTTTATTCTGTTCTTAAAGAAGAACGGCTAATTGGAACACCTGCTCTGTTTCCGGCAGAAGAAGCTCTCTCCACCTCATTTTACCTGTCTCCCATGACCACAGGTGCTGTCAGGAGGTGAGCCTGTGGTTGCAGGTACAGTTTCAAGTGCTTCAGACCACACACACACAGACACTAGCACCTGCATCGCCAATAGCTGCATTCAATCCGCAACGAATGATAATCCCACTTTCATGAGTAATAATGACATGGTTATTTTTTGTTGTAGCGGTTGTAATATTGACCGCTATTTTTTCTTATCTCTTAAATGAAGTTTCACATGTAAACAATGCTCTAAGTTAAAGCCAGAGTGAGAATAAACCTGTTCTTCAGCTCAGAGAATGAAGTGAATCTGTCAGCACTTCGGTGTACTTCACAAACACAGCTGTGTTACAACTGGAAACTTGCACTGCTCACAAATGTTCATTTTCGGGTCACTGGCATGATGCTATTTTGCTTGTCTGGATCTAATAATTTATTTAAAAAAAACTTTCAACTGCAAAATAATACAAACAATGACTTGAATATACACGGTATAAAATACATTTTATGAAGTTGTAAATACAACAAAGATTATTGGAGAACTACACACACCTAGAGGATTATTAGGAACACCATACTAATACTGTGTTTGACCTTCTTTCGCCTTCAGAAGTGCCTTAATTCTACATGGCATTGATTCAACAAGGTGCTGAAAGAATTCTTAAGAAATGTTGGCCCATATTGATAGGATAGCATCTTGCAGTTGCAGTTGCAGTCCAGGGCACGAAGCTCCCGTTCCACCACATCCCAAAGATGCTCTATTGGGATGAGATCTGGTGACTTTTTTTTTAGTACAGTGAACTCATTGTCATGTTCAAGAAACCAATTTGAAATGATTCCAGCTTTGTGACATGGTGCATTATCCTGCTGGAAGTAGCCATCAGAGGCGGCCATAATAGAATGAACATGGTCAGAAACAATGCTCAGGTAGGCTGTGGCATTTAAACGATGGCCAATTGGCACTAAGGGGCCTAAAGTGTGCCAAAAAACATCTCCCACACCATTACACCACCTCCAGCAGCCTCCACAGTAGTAACAAGGCATGATGGATCCATGTTCTCATTCTGTTTACGCCAAATTCTGACTCTACCATCTGAATGTCTCAACAGAAATCGAGACTCATCAGACCAGGCAACATTTTTCCAGTCTTCAACTGTCCAATTTTGGTGAGCTCTTGCAAATTGTAGCCTCTTTTTCCTATTTGTAGTGGAGATGAGTGGTACCCCGTGGGGTCTTCTGCTGTTGTGGCCCATCCGCCTCAAGGTTGTGTGTGTTGTGGCTTCACAAATGCTTTGTTGCATACCTCGGTTGTAACGAGTGGTTATTTCAGTCAAAGTTGCTCTTCCATCAGCTTGAATCAGTCGGCCCATTCTCCTCTGACCTCTAGCATCAACAAAGCATTTTCGCCCACAGGTCTGCTACATACTGGATGTTTTTCCATTTCACACCATTTTTTGTAAACCCTAGAAATGGTTGTGAGTGAAAATCCCAGTAACTGAGCAGATTGTGAAATACTCAGACCGGCCCGTCTGGCACCAACAACCATGCCACGCTCAAAATTGCTTAAATCACATTTAATCACTTTCAGAGTCCAGGAGATTGTCTTGACCAGGACCAAGGTGTGTCCCTTAATGCATTGAAGCAACTGCCATGTGATTGGTCAGGAATTAAACAGGTGTTCCTATTAATCCTTTAGGTCAGTGTATTTCAAGCTTTCAAAGCCAAATTTCCATCTTTAATTCAATGTGTTACTTGCACTCCTTTAAGTGAACAGTTTTAGTGGACTAACATAGGGAATAATGAAGGGGGTTTAGGGGGCGATTTCAGATTCAGCTATCGTCTGGTCTCGCCTCCTCTTCAGTCTCAGTCTCAGATTAACTTCGAGACAATGGAAAGTTATCATTTCTCCTCAGGGACTGTTTATGTGTGTGAGTGAATCCTCACCTGCCTGTTCCCCATCTATGTTCACCGTCATTCCATCCTGTTACTTTCACTTTGCCATAATCCCCATATAATTCAATGAATTTTGTTTTAACAAAGTTCGGCAGGAGCACGTTCATTTAGTTACTAGAGTGAAGTGCAATCAGCAATCAATGATAAGAGGTAGGGGTGTGCAAAGCAGCCGGTATTTGTATCTGTATTTGTATTTGTTCAGGGAGGAAAAGTATTTGTATTTGTATTTGTATTCGAGTAAAATTCAAAATAGGCATAAAAATCTTTAAAAATACTTTATAGTGTATGGATTCTTTAATTATATCCATTATAATAATTATGGATATGCAATATTGGTTGATGTTTTTCTATAAATCCAGCAATGAACATGTAACAAGAAAAGTCATTGAAAAGAAAATAACAGTCATCCATTACCTCATGAACCATGGTTAAACCAACTAATAAAATACAATTGTGAACATTATGAACCCCAACACCACGGTGGAGGACGCTGAGCAGACAGAATAAGTTTAGGGATAATTTATAGTGAGGAGGTTGATTATGAGCCCGACGCGAAGCCTGAAGGGTTTGTATTTGCTGCCTCGCTCTACATTACCCCGCTTATGATATGGCTACCTACCAAATAAATCAATAATTTGACTCAAAATATGGATATAAAAAGGAGTTTGTGGATTTAAAAAACGATTGTATCGCTTCCGCTAAAGAAGAAAAAATAGTCCGTTCTGTCTCTACGTTTAGAATCCATGGCAACGCTCTGTTTTTCATGGCAACGGTGTGTTATACTTATAATCAGCGGCATGTTATAATAACAGACCGCATTCTACATTAGAATTCAACCAAGCCATGTAAGAAACAAATAAACCGTTACCGAGCTAACAGAGCTACGTAAACGGAGCGAAAATGAGAGCACCCGTCTACAGACGTCAATAATGGAATATACTCCCGATCAAACTCCGCTTCCCGAAAGTTATAAACTGCCTCCGGAACCTAGTTAAGGTACACACATCTATTCAACAAAAATAGTGATGCAGTTAAGTGTTTTTTTTTTCGCTCAGCCGAGCCCTCTCTGTTGCTGTGTGGAGCAGCCTGTGTCAGTCACCTCTTCCTGAACGTCACTCACTCAACTCGCGCACTGCGGTCTCGTGAGTAAAGCAGCTTTTTGATATAAAGTAATTGTTGTTCCCGAATACAAATACATATTTTAAGTATTTGTTCGGAATAAGTATTCGTAAAAAACACATTATTTGTGCCTTTCCGAATACCGTATTCGGATTCGGCTCCACCCCTAATAAGAGGTATATATAGATTCAGCAATCTCACCTCACTCCATTGATAGTTTAGCAGCAGTTCACAGCTTCTTTGTTCACCGCTCTGCTATGATGTCTCAACAACCAAGCTCTTCATCCGACGAAAAAGTTCATATCACCAGGGATGTGCCTTCGCATTCCGCCGGCACATCGACTATTTCTCCTACGCCGGACGTCGCACCTGAGCCCCGCCCGCCCCCGGCAAGATTTCCATCATCCTCTCCAGCCTCCTCCTATATCTCAGCCATCCCGACGATCCCATCTATCGGGAAATGGACCGTAGCTGGATTGAGGCAAGCGCTGGGGAATTCAGACAGGCTTTGCAAAAATTTAATAAAGTGGAGCTGTACGATCTGTACATTTCCTTAATGCAGTCAGCCAACCACTCTCCAAAGTCAACGCCAACTCCCAGACAGAGCAAAGCCCGCAGGGCCCAAAAGTCGCCTGCCCAGTCACCACCATCATCCTCCCACACAAGATATGGCTCGATTCATCATTTGCGGTGTAGGCCTTCAGCGAGCCTGGGCCATGCCCCAGATTCAGCCATTACAGGTCTACTCCCACCTATAGTCGAGACCCAGCCCTCCACCACGACTCCCGCTGCCGCAGATCCGTACGCAGCAAGGCCTAGTGGCTTCTCCACAGGTTCCCAGTTTGATTCTCACGCTACTCATAATCCTTTTCCTTTTCAGTTGCCTTCAGCTCCAGTTGCAGACACTAGCGTGAGGCTACTGCCGCTAGCATCACAGGCCCAACCCTTTCATCAGTTTCATCCAACAGGTTTCAACTCTGCCCACATCCAGTGGCCTGCAGCTCCAATAGCTGAGACAAGCGCAAGCCCACACTTCTTTCTACCACCCTTCCTTTGCTTTCTTTCCTCCAGTTAACTTTCCTTTTCGAGCCACAGCGGGTAATCCAAGCGGGAGGCTGCCACCAACATTCGTAGCCCCAGCTTACACCCTTCCCAGCTCTCTTATTCAACCAAAGTCTCAATATTCTTTGTTCAGAGAAACCCTGATCCAATGCCATCGCCATTGAACCATCACCAGTGTGTCCCAAAGCATCCGCGCACCGTACATCCCTTCAGGTGCGGACATAGGCGTAGCAGACCGCGCTGCCGGTTCTTGCACATTTGTATCTTCTGTGGTGGCGCCCATGCCCGCATCTTATGCCCTGTGTATAAATCTGTTAATAAAAAAACAAAAGATTACTTGTCGACTCCCGTAAATATTTCGCGCACGCACTTTGAACTAGCCCATCACCCGAACGCTGAATTTACACATTACCTGCTGTCAGGTCTAAAAAGTGTCTTTAAACCCGCCTAGAATGCTCTCGCAGAACATCATATGCAAAAATCTTAAATCCACCCTCTTAGAACCTGAAGTCGTAGATGAGCTGATCAAAAAAGAAGTTGAGTCAGGGTTCATGATTGGCCCATTTGACGATCCTCCGTTTGATCTGTTTGGTATTAGCCCCATAGTGGCTACAAAGAAATTCTCTGGCCAAAAACGCCTAATTGACCTGTCAGCTTCCCACAATTCACCATTCCCTAGAATAAACAGCTTGATTCCTCTCGATTAATTTTCACTTAAATACCACAACATAAATCAGATAATCGACATGATCAAAATCGCAGGTCGGGGTGCTTGGCTTCCTAAATTCGACATTACATCTGCTTTCAAAGTAATGCCTATCCATCCAGATTCATGGCACCTATTCGGAGTTCGTTGGCATGACAAATATTATTTCGCAGTACGTTTAACTTTTGTATGCAAACGCAGTGCTAAAATATTTGACATCTTATCAGAAGTTGTGTGCTGGATTTTGGCGAACAACTATGGAATTCCCCGCCTCATTCACCTGCTAGATGATTTCTTAATAATCTTGCCTCCCAATTCCATCCCACCCACACACTTCTTTACGGTCCAAAACTTTTTTTCTGACCTCAGAATTCCCATCGCCGAGAAAACCATGGGCCCCGCAACATCCATCGAGTTCCTAGGAATTAATTTGGATTCAGTCAAATTCCAAGCATCCCTGCCCAAAGAAAAAAAATCGACCGAATAATTCTCGTCTCATCTAGTCTCTTTAAAAAATCAGAATGTTCAAAACGCAAACTCCTATCCCTGCTCAGCCACTTAAACTTTGCCATGCACATCATTCGACAGGGCCGCTGCTTCATATCGCACCTCCTCTCACTCGCGTCCTCTCCGTCCACTCACTAGAGGACCCTATTTTCATAACCCAAGCATGTCGCGACGAACTTGGTTATGGTTAATATTTATAAGCCAATGGAACGGCCTTACTTTTTTTCTATATAGCAATCTCGTCTCGTCCCCCACTGACATCCAGCTGTTCACAGACGCTGTGCTCAATCGGTTTCGGGGGATTTTATCAAGGTCGGTGGTTCGCGTCTCCGTAGCCACCACAGCTTCAGGACATATCTCAATCCTCAACTCTATTCAAGCTCTACCCTCTTGTAGAAAGCAACTTTTCTGTGGGGGAAAGAATGGTCTGCTAGTAGCATTTTAGTGCATTGCAAAAATGACGCAACAGTGCATTGCATTAATAAAGGCCGTTCCCATTCACCTGCTCTGATGCCACTCCCATGCCATTCCCTGATTTTTCTCTCCTTTCAATCACCTCATTTATTTCCTACCTTAATAGTGTTAAGGGCTCACAAGTCGGGTACATTAAAGACTACAGGATCGGCATCCAGTTTTTCCATAAACTGATGTATGGCGCTCCCTCCCCTGAAATAAATAATACACAAATCTCCTTGCTGATCAAAGGGATCCAAAAATCCCAGCCCACCTATTCTGACGTCAGACAACCTAATGCTAGATATTCTCACCAAATGTATCCAGCAATCAATGATAAGAGTAATATATAGATTCAGCAATCTCACCTCACTCCATCGATAGTTTAGCAGCATCCCTCCACCGCCCCTTCTCCACACTTCCAGGCCTAAACACTTACTTAGGCAGGAGTATTCTGGGTTCGGGCCAATTTCCAAGCTCGGAGCCCTCCCCCCGGACAGCACACCAAATACGCATTTAATTTTATGCACTCTAATTATATGTAAGTGTGAACTTGTGAAAGAGTTGTAATGTTGATACTCACCGATCTCTCCAGTCTGTTCTCTGACAATCACATCATTTGACATATTTATGACAAGGCAATGTTAGCTCAGGCAACAAATGTCATGTGGCATGACTCCTCAAATGTAATGATATCTGTGAACTAATAAATCACGTTATATAAATACTTTTTATATTGAAAAATATACTTAAAAATATTGTATTTTTTGAAGACAAAGGTTAATATCACATCTACAGTATAAGGTATAAGGAAAATCTGTTTACTTGTAATTACTTTGATTTCCTTATTGTCTCACCAGATGACATTTTTAGATTTTTTTTTGCATACATTAGGTATGAAAGTGTTTCAAAACCACAAACCAACATTAATACAAAGAATACATTTATAAGAATTTGGGATAACCAGATTTTTAAAAGTGGACACTCTTATTTGTCATTGACCATTTCACATGACCGTGGCCTTAATAGTTCATGGTAACAGCCAGGAGTCTTGTACAAATACACTTTCATATTCATGCTCACACACGCACAAATGCACATACAGATACTGTCCCATGGGCAACGTCCCAAAAAGAGCTTAAGACAAGTTCTAAAATACATTGAGCTGTCAACGGTCAGGACTGGGCTTACTCTGTGCCTGGGAAATTCCATCCTTTCATTTTAAATGCTTTGAAGAGAACACATCTCACCTTATGCACTACAAAATATACGACACAGTGACCCCTAAACATAATAAAGCCACACACAAGTGCATGAATGTCATCACATTAGAATTTCATGTTTATGAACCATTTGTGTAACTTGATTTAACTAACTAATCATAAATTTTGGTGCATTTATGCCATCAGATTCCCAGAATTTTTTATTATTATTTTTTATTTTTATTTTTTAGCCTACACTACTATTCAAATGTTTGGGGTCAGTAATACAGTACATTAAATTGATTAAAAGTGACAGTATTTAACATTTGTAATATTATAAAAGATATTTCTATTTCAAATAAATGCTGTTGTTTTGGACTTTGTATTCATATATAACACTTTTATTTTGAATGCTGACTTAGTGACCATTTCTTTTTATTTCATTAATTTATTTCACAATTTTCATCTTAAACAATGTTTTGCTTGAAAAGTGCATGATAAAGTTAAAGTTCATCAAACATGACAATTCTGTCATTATTCACTCAAATTTACCATTAAACCCATATGGTTTTCTTTTTTCCATGGAACAATGAGATATTTGCAAGAATCTTCCCACAGATCTGTTTCATTGACAGTTTCAAATGACCATGACTGAGAAGCTGCAAATGTGTGTGAAGATTCTTCAGAAATGTTAACCGTCATTTTCCACAGAAATAATAACAGCGTGTGAGTTTGAAGTGACATGAGGGTTAGTAAATAGCACAATATTCATTTTTGGATGAATCTTGAAAAAAATAAATATCACTTGGTTTGACATTTTGCCATTCAATCAAATGTCATACATATTTAAGTGGCTTCAGTGTCCAAATACTTTTTATTCAGCGAATGTCCAAACTCAAAATGTCCAGAGAGATTAAATGTATTAAAATTGCACTGAAAATAAGCCTAAAATAGACAAATGGATTCCCACTGACCTACTAATACCATCTGAAATACCCAACAGCGCAGTGCATCAGCCAGCAGTATTAGTTGAAATATACAGTAGGCGGGACTCGGGAGTGAGAGTGATATAACCTTAAATTGGAAGCTGCGAGCCCAGATCGCTTCCCAAGATGAGGAAGTGGACCTCATGTAATAAGTCTCTTTAAAGCACAAACTCTGTTGCTAAGCTATTGCATCATTTATCACATGGAAATATGCAATACTCAGTCAAAAATGGAAGAAAATCTACGTCTCACTAGGTTTGATCACAAGGGAATGTGAAATATATCATGGTTTTGTTGTTCCAGGCTGTGCATTTATTCTTAGGGCTTCTCTCTGGCTCTCTCACTCATAGAGAAGCATGTGACTAATAGAGACATCCATACCTGACTGGGAGCTGGCAGGGTACATGTCTAGGTGGCACTGGGAGCCGACTCATGCCTGGCATCATTAGGAGCTGTGCCAAGCTTCTTGGCTGGCAGCCCCAATCTGCTTCACAGCCTGTTTTCTCATTCTCTCTCACCCTCTCCGTCAGTATCCATGTGTTAGAAAGGTCTCAATTCATGCTTTTACAGCGCAATTCATACGGTCCTGGCCTGTAAGTGATGGGCTCTTGTTGTGGTTAAGTTCAAAGTTATAATTGTACCTGCAAACACACCTGTTATATTGACACTGTTTTACATATTGTGTTAGGTTAAATGTGAATCATGAGACGCTTTAGAATAAATCAATTATGTGACTGTCATCATTGTTTATAAGTTGATAATTTGGTAAAAACTGGGCAGATATGATTTTAGGGGCCGATTAAACGACACCGTTTTCAACTAAAAACGGAAAACCTTTTATGAATTTTGGCCGTTTACACGACAACAGTGTTTTTGGGTGCCTAAAAACGCAACCTTTTGAAAACGGGATTCAAAGTAAGGTTTTGAATCTGTTAAAGTTATAATCTCTGGAAACGGCAAAAATGGCAATTTTTAAAAATGATGACATCATGCGTATGTGTATTGTGTGTTTAGTTTACAAGTGTGTAGTGTTTCTTTACAAAGTGACATCGCCAACTACTGGCCTGGCAGCAGAATGCAATGTTTTCCCTGTGAACAGGGACAGTTTTGATAACGTTGTCTGAACGAGAAAAAAAAAAAAACGCAAAGGAAAGACTGTTTCTGTTTTTAGTACATTGTTGTCGTGTAAACGTACCCTTAGTCATCAGTGTCTAATGTTTTTCAAAAGTGCCTACAATTATTTTTGCTGGTTGTTCGTTTTTCATTAAAATAAATTCTAATTCTTTTTAATTTGTGTTGGGACTCTATGAATCATTGTTGCCATTAAAGTGCCCCATTATGCTATTTGAAATGTTCCCTATTTTATTTCGGAGGTCTCCAACTATAGGTTTAAACTTTACATGCATCTAATGTCTCTAAACCCCTCGTTTGACAACCAATTGAGACCATAGACTGGAATTATGCATATTAGTTATAAACCTCTGTAGGTTTGTGAGGAAAAACTGATGACTAGTTTCAGGCAGTTCAGAATCTGTTCTTTCAATAAACTCAATTTATTGTGCACTTAGATCTTTCTAAGACACATATAAAATCCTACTACTTGAAAATAACTTCTATTACATTAAATTTACTTGTAGCACCACTCACAAAACATGCAAGAGGCAACACAATACAATTTTGTCATTGACAGTAGGGGTGTAAAAGTTCAAATTACTCACGGTTCGGTTTTTATCTAGGTTTCAGGTCTGGGTCACGGTTTCGGTATGATTCAGTGTGGGCTATGTTCAGGGAAAAAAAGACTACTGTCAAACAAAAATAAAGAAAATAAAAATAATTCAACTACAAGCAACAGCACAGATAAATACAAGAGCAAAGATAGAAAAAAAAAATAAACAGTACTTTACAGGTTTTTCAGGCATCTAACAGTAGTATTCAGGTACATAATCATCATTGAAGTTATAAAAGCTAGAGCAGTGAGTGATATCCTTGTATTTTGTTGTTTGATTAACATCATTGATTAAAAACAGAGCAGGAATATTAGGTTGCTGTCACTTTAAGGGACGGTTCACACAGAAGCAGGTCAGCGGAACGGAAAAAGCGCAAGGTCTATATGCATTTTTTTCAAATTTTAACTTCTTTTAACTTTAAAATGCCATGCGATGTGAACAGAACAAGTTTACAATGAAAAACAAAGGAAAAGTAGCGTAGTGGAAAGGAAAAGTCTATACGGCACTTGTATTGAACATAGAGGGACCGTTTTGTCCATGTTTTTTGATCATCGCTTTTGTAACGTATTAGGAAGCCAGAATGCATATCCATCGATTGATACATTAGGAGAACTAATACATTATTTTCAACAAACCAACCGTCAGATTTGAGATGAGTGGTGCAAGTCCGTGCCGAAACGTGGGTGGAGAACAGTACGGTTAATTTTTGACCATTAGTTGGCTGTAAATAAAATGTCACCGCAGGCATGCGTTTCTCGGGTTGGTTAAAACACTACAAATTCAGAGGGTAAACAAATTAACTATATATCAAAAAAGTACATCTAACTGAACATGGGCATCTTTGAATCCTCTTTTTTACTGTAAACACAATTAATGAACATAACAGGCATTAATAATGATTAGGCAATAGTGATAATAATTTAGAAACACATATTTTGTCAGGCAATCAGTGCTCCATCTGTGCGAGTGTGAATATTGAAAAGATACTGAAGGCGGAAGAAGCACGACACCTGCATCAGTAATGAGACAAGAGCCCATAACAAACCTCTCTTTTATGTGGAGTAGTATTATTTATTAACACCCTGCCTTAAATATTAATCATCAGATAAATGGCTTCCTCTGTTTTCCGATTTACTCTGAACAGACCAAGAGGAGAGAAAGAAAAGGAAAGAAAAGAGTGCGCGAAAGAGTGCGAGCTTTGCTGCCGCATGTGATTTGAAGAGCAAATCATTCTTTTCATTCTTTTCAAGAGACAGATCAGAATCACAAGCACAGGATGAATTATGTAGAGAGCTATGGGGAAATTAAAAGTCGAGAGGTTGTTTTTAAATTTTAATTTTAGTGCTTAGGTAAATGTTAAAGCACAACGAGGCACTCTTTCTGAATAAATAACATTCATCTCTGAAGTATTGAGGTGATATACTGAAAGGCCTGTGTGTGGCTTACATTTATTCAAATGTTTACCATGATGACAAGGTCAAATATCCCAATCACTCTACCTCTCCAAATGCAAGTATTGCAAGTATTGTAAGAGTTTATGAAATTGTATTACTAATGAAAACAGATAGTGATGCTATTTTGGGCAATTTAGCCCTACAAAACATCTCTATTTATCTCTTAATTTTCAGCTCATCTTTTAAATGCTTTACAATTAGAAGATGTAAATGTCTGCAGGGAGTTCAGATGAACACAAAGACTTTTAGAAAAATAACCCATCTCTATAACCCAACCCAACCCAACCCATGTAATTCGACGAGTGAATTGGCACCAAAATGTTGACGCTCCACAAAGCAGTCATAGTTCATATGACTTCAGTGGATGAATTGATGTCTTCTGAATAGAAATGAGGTGTGCATTTTTGGCCCTGTTTACATCTGGTAATAAGATTAGTTTTTGTCAATCCGATCACAAGTGGACAACGCTAGTTGGACAGGTGTAAATACGTCTAAAACATACAAACACCCCCATGTCATCCAAGATGTCCATGTCATTCTTTCTTCAGTCGAAAAGAAATTAAGGTTTTTGATGAAAACATTCCAGCATTTTTCTCCATATAATGGACTTCAATGGGAACCAAACGGTCCAAGGTCCAAAAGACACTTTCAGTGCAAACTGTTCAAAGGGCTTTAAACAATTTCAGACAATGAATAAGGGTCTTATCAAGCGAAACGATTGCTCATTTAAAAAAAAAAAACAAAGTTTAAGTTTTATAAGCTCAAATGCTCGTCTTGCTCTGTTCTGTGATGCACATTCGTGACTCTCCTGTTCGAACTCGTTCATCAAAATGAAAATTTTTTTTCATGTCATTTGGTTCATTCAACAAACGAAATGAACGAGTCGACTCGGGAAAAGATTCGTTTGTTCATTTTGATGAACAAGTTCGAATAGGAGAATCACGACCGCGCATCACAGAATAGAGCAAGGCGACCATTTAAGCTTATAAAACTTAAACTTTTTTATTTATTTTTGAAATGAGCGATCGTTTCACTTGAGACCCAAATGTCTGCTTTTCCTTTGATGGCAAAGCTAATTGATGAAAGATTTTTACAAACCATGATACATTTTTTTCTTTGACTCTTTTTTCATGACTTTTGACATTTTAAAGCGAAATTTTAATCATTGTAAAGTGACAAAGAAATCCAAGAGTTGGCTATATGGAGATCATTCAACAGTTGACTCGATTAGAAAACGAATTCCAAAGCGCAAATGCCTCATGTAATGCATTTCTTTGCTCAAGTCTATCATTACCATCTCATTCTTTTCCCAGGATGATTTCTGTCTTTCTCTCACTCACAGGAGTGGAAACGCTTCAGCGAGATCGCGTCACTGCAGCGGTTACACAGATAAGTAAAATACCATGGCGTAAAAAAGACCATCTCACTCTGTCAGTCGTTTTCTCTTTCTATTGTTAGCAGCTGCATGCCTCACCGCACTGCAAATTTTCCCTGTCACACTCCAATAAGCCTAATTGTCCAAAATAAATGAGCTAATTTCTGAAGTTTCAGTTTATATGAGAGAGAGATAAGCGGCTTGCTGATTGATTGGGGGTTTAATTCGTTTTCCTTACATTTTGGATGTGTGTGACAGAAGGAAGTGTGAGCGTGTCATCTTTTGTGTGTTATTCTTAATAAGGATTTATTTTGCTTCTAATATTCGTCCATGTTCAGGAAACGGGTTTGGGACCTCAGGTGGGATATTGGGAGCTTTAGGAAGAGGGAGAATCCCAGTGGACTTGAGCAAAATGCCCACAAAATCTTATTAAAAGTGTCATTTGAGGCAGGTAACCACAGATGGGCCAAAGGGGTTTTCAGTAATAAAAAATAAATAAATAAATAAAAAAAGAGGGAAAAGGCAGCATAAATTAATCTTAAGAAATTCAACCAGAGAGGCTTATACCAATGGACGAAGTTAATGAAGTTGCCATTGTGTGATGGAATGCATTTTGTGAACATTTATGATGTGCCAGGCAGCCCTGATAACATATTATTATACTGATATAACTGACGGCTCTCCTTCGTGAGAAAAGATATGATTTTTTTTTTTCTATTCAAAATGAAAATTCTGTCATCATTCTCACACCCTCTTGCTGTTCCAAACTTCTATGACTACATGATTTATTCTTATGGTTTAATATTAAGAAACTATGTTCTTACATGTCACATTACTAAACATCAAACATCACTGGAACTTACTCTATGTCATGGTCTTGTAATATTTGGTTTGGGTTCTCTATACATGAGTTGACCAATTACTTGATTTGATTTGAGTGTGAGTAACCCCTTTAAATTTGGGTCTGTATACATCATAAAAAGTGATCAAAGTTGTATGGATAACTTTTATGCAACATCATTAAAGCTTGAAACTTTTGGACTCTTTGACTTTCATTGTATGGACAAAAACAGCTGAAAATTCTTAAACATCTTTGGACAATCATATGACTTTGGAATGGATTGAGGGTGAGTAAATGAGAGAATTAAAATTGTTATGTGAACTATTCCTTAAGGGAGATTTACGATCACAAAATTGTATGCACTTCATTTTATGATTAAAATGAATTTTACGATATTGCAGAAATATTTCCTCTGTCCTACCATGTGGCCAACAGCTCTGCAGGATAAACATGAACTGTCTCTTAAAAGACATAAAAAGACAGCATTCAAGCAATATTACAAATTCTTAACAAAATCAGGCCTATGAATTATGCAGTATGAGTTGTAGAAGAAAGCAGCTTTTTAAGCTTTAAATTCATTCATTGGAGACGAGTGACAGGGGATTGTGGGATTCACACATGGAACAAGGAATGAGAGCATTAAAATTGAGAAATGCCCAACTGCATGCAAATAAGAGAGTAAAACAACCAATCATGATGAATAAGGCAGTGATTTTTTGTTATTATAACGATTATTCCTATTAGGGTTGTCAAATTAAAGTGTTAATTTTGTTAATTTTTTAAAACACACAATTAACGCAACATCTGTTTTTTTCTGGTATCCTTTGGCTAGCGTTACATTATATGATTATGCTATATCATTCATTCTCAAGTGCTTTTAAACCATTCAAGTGCGACAAGACGCAAAAGAGAACTCAAATAGCCTATAGCCTACTAGTGCAAAGTCTGTGAAACGGCTCTCTTTGTTCACTCACAAAAAAGGCAAACAGAAAGCCGCTTAAGACAACGCACCAGTACCACATTGAGTTCTTCAAAAATGTTGAAATGTTCTTTCAGTCAGTCCACAGTGCGGTTCCATGGTTATCAAATCAACAGGAAGGGGAAGGTGGCAGCCGTCCAGAACTGGCCCACGCCCATCACCCTCAAAGAACTCCAGCACTTTCTCAGCTTTGCGAACTTCTACAGACATTTCATCAAAAGATACTGCTCCATTACCAGCCTATTAAACAACTTGTTTTGAAGGGTAAGCCCAAGTCCTCTGTCCTAGACTCCGGCGACCACCAAAGCAATCCATCTACTCAGGGAGGCATTCATTCGCTCCTCGTTCATCCAGACCCCAGTCTGCCTTTCGTGGTGGAGGTGGACGCGTCAACCACTGGGGTAGGAGTGGTGGTATCTCAGCAGCGGGGTAATCTGGTCAGACTCC
The DNA here is from genome assembly GCF_016745375.1 of Pimephales promelas. The sequence continues at coordinate 2,173,390 of NW_024121455.1, forward strand.
ATCCATGTGCTTTCTACTCCAAGAAGCTCACCCCGGCAGAGAAGAACTATGACATTGGCAACAGAGAACTCCAAGCCATAAAACTAGCCCTTGAGGAATGGAGGCATTGGTTGGAGGGTGCTCAACATGCCTTCACAGTCCTGACCGACCACAACAACTGAGAACATCTAAGAGAAGCTAAACCCCTATTAAACCCCTGCCAAGCCAGATGGCGCTCGCTGCTAAAGGATTCAATTTGGTGGCCCAACATGGCCAGGGATATGAGAAGGTTCCTCCAAGGCTGTGCTGATTGTGCCATATCCAAGTGCCCATGCCACTTACCAACTGGCAAGCTTCTTCCTGTGCCCATTCCCAAACGTCCATGGTCACACTTGGGAGTGGACTTCATCACTGACCTGCCCCCCACTAATGGTAACACTTGCATTCTGGTCATTGATCGTTTCTCAAAATCATGTCGTCTGCTTCCTCTCAAGGCACTGCCCACAGACATCGAAACTGACAAACTCTTCTTCAACCATGTTTTCAGATATTTCGGGGTTCCCGAGTACATTGTATCGGACCAGGGGCCCCAATTGATCTCCAGAGTGTGGAAGGCTTTCTTCGCCCTCCTTGGTGAGTCTCTCGTCAGGGTATCGTCCTCATTCAAACAGGCAGGTGGAGAGAAAGATGGAGGACATAGGGAGTTTTCTACTAACCTTCTGCCACGAACATGTTTTTGGGATGGGCCGAGTATGTGCAGAATTTGTGCTCGGTTACCAGCCACCCTTGTTCCCGTGGTCTGGGGATCCTTCGGAAGTTCCATCGGTCGACTACTGGTTCCAGGAGAGCGAGAGGGTCTGGGACGCAGCTCAGCTTCAGTGGCCAGCGCGGCGTCAAAAGATCCAAGCCGATCCATGACCCTCACGTACCAACCAGGACAGAAGGTTTGGCTATCCACAAGGGAAATCTTCAAGAAGCTCAGTCCCAAATACATTGGCCCCTTCACCATCACCCGCCAGATCAACCCGGTCATCTTCCAGCTCGAACTCCCTTCACACTACAGAATTCACCCTTCATTTTATGTTTACCTGATTATACCTTACCACCCTCTTGTTTCTGTCTCAACAGAGCCTGGCTCCACAGAGGATAACATATAGCATTTACTGTATATATCTCCTGCTTAATTCATCTATAACTTATAGCTAGTTGTTAAAGCACAAGGATGTTGGATGTCTATGACATCCAACATCTATCTCCAGCATCTATTCCCCAGAGTAATCCCCGTTTCTTTCCTGTGTATGTGTTCTTCATACTTACCCATCAGCGAGGTGTGTGCTCTAGCCATCTGTCAGTTCAGCCATCCACGATCTCCAACATCTGTAAGGAAAAGACATTCCATTATTATCCATCTCCATTCATCGAAAGTCTCATTGCACTGTCTACTCACCTGTTTACTGCCATTCAGTCTGTGCTGTCAATAAAGATCCAGTCACTGCATTTCTCTGTTTGCAAGTCAGTGTTCCGTACACTGTTCTACAATGTTCAGTAGAATAAAAATCCTGATTGTTGAGCCCTTAGGCACAGCTAACTTTGACATTTGTTATGGGTTTATGTGTGGTTCACTTAAATTAAAAGTTATATTGTTTCACAGACGTCATATAACTGACGTATTGGGACGTCTTTTGACCATACGTCAACATCTGCCTTTTTAGGGTACCCTTAAACGTCGGTTAAATGACGTTATCAGATCCTAACCCTACCCCGTCACCTAACTGACGTTAAAGGTAAAGCGTCAGTTGTATGACGGCCCGGGATCGTCAACTAATCGACGTTTAAGGGTACCCTAAAAGGCGGATGTTGATGTATGGTCAAAAGACGTCCTAAGACGTCAGTTATATGGCGACTTGGGATGAGACTGTGTTATGTTTCAAGCCTATTAAATTTTAATGGTGGAGGCTCTCAAACATACTGTAATGTTGAAAGGCTATAATTATTCATTTCATTCCTAGAAATTTAGAAACAAATCAATTAACATCAGTAGCATTCATAGTACAAGCAAATATTTAAAATATACCTTATTTATGTTGTTTCCACATTTCAGTGGGAAATTATACTGTTCAAAAATACAATCATATTTCACATTTGAATGTTAGGTGTGATTAATCCTGATTAATTACAGAAAAATATGATTATTTAGCTTTTTTTAAATTGATTGACAGCACTAATTTTATTTTTTATTTATTTTGTAAGTGAAAATAGCCCTCCTTGTTGGCAAAAGCTCTACATAAAGCTCTAAAGCTTTACATGAACTCCACCTAATTGTCTGGTTGGACCAGACAAAATTACATAATAAATATGTCTGAGTAAGGATGGTTGATAAAGCTTTTGATGCGACCAACACAAGTTCGAGTATGCCTTTACCTTTACCTGATCCTGTTATTCTCCCTATTCATATTGCATTTCAGCTCAATAAGGATTTTATTCTAAATAAAAATGAAGAAAATATTAGAAAATAAGGTCTTAAGGCAGCATCCATTTATGATTTTAACAATCATAAACACTGAATATGTTGTAATTAGTTCATACCATTTTACTGTACAATGTACTACAGTACAATGAGGTGAAAATAAAGTATCTACCACTATCATCTAAGGTAACATCTTATTTCAATGGTCCACTTTTAGTAGACATTCTAATAACTATAAGTAACTAAGCAACTACACGTGAACTACCAGTCATTAGAATCTAGACTGTCTGCTTAATATTTGCTACATGTTGTCAACTTATTCTACTAACCTGAACCTTAAAGGGGTAATGAACTGGCTTTTTACATTTTTTTGTATTGTTGTCTGAGGTCAACTTATGACGTTAGCTTGGTTTTTACATTAAAAAACATCAAAATGAATAACTAATAGGCTATTTTCTATCCTAGTTTTGAGCCCAGCTCAAAAACACTTGGTTTTTATGGGCGTTTCGCATTGAAGACTTGGAAGTAAACATCCACTGCTGTGAGTGGATAACAGTTTTGCAACGAGTTTCACTCTCGATCCGGTTTGTCATCATGAGGTATAGGCTGGCCTATGTTATTTAGCTATGCGTGTAATGCGCGAATTGGTGGGCGGGGCTTACGGCCGTGTTGAAGTAGGCGCTGATTTTCTTCTGTGGGGGTGGTGTTTTATCCTCTTTGACGTCATAGTTCCCCACATTGAAAAACGAGTCGTTTGCTGAGCCTGGTGTCAATAAAAGCGTTTATTAGACTAACAAGGACGTTTTCAGCTTTGAAACTTACAGGATATTCTTATTATATGATGACCTCTTAGATGTCAAAAGCTCAAGGAAAATTTGATTTCTCAGTTCATCACCCCTTTAACACCAAACAGTCTACTGCAGTCTACTAATTCTCTAATGAATGTTATTTGACGTGTAGTTGCCAAGTAGAATGTCTTAAAGTGGACCATCGAAATAAAGCATCACACTATTTGCACTTAGCGTAAATAAACAGTGGAACATTTTTTATAAATTAGTTGTTTTCACTTTAGTTTAATTTAAATTGTAAATTGAAAGTTAGCTTTTTTCCCTACTGTGTAAATGTGACTATATGACACTTACCAGTATTATATATTTTACAGACACAGTTCCAAAGCAGCAGATCTGGCATTTTGGGCGGTATTGAACAGATTTCTTCTGAGGGAATGGGCACATAGGGTAAGAGAAACAGATTGACAATGAATAATATGAGGAATGAGCCACATCATGTATTTGGATGTCTAGTGACACTTTATGTGTATGTGTGAGCATGTGAGGAGAAGAGGGTGTGGGATGGTTATGCGACTTTAGGGGGAGGTAGAGATGGGACTGCCAGACGCTGCAAAGGTCATTTTCATGAATTATTCTGGACCTGCGCCCAGATGCTAGTGCACAGTTATCTTTCAGGTAACGGGTTCTTTTTAGCTGACTCATCATGGCTTCCCATCTGCGACGCACCGAAGAGAACCACCCTGGGACCGAGAAGGTTACAGTAGTACGAGCATATGTCTATCCGCTCCATGATTCGTACATAAGGTGCGACAAAGAGAGAAAGACAGTAAGAGAAGACTCCAAAAGAGAGAGAGGCTTATCTTTCTCTTTGACCCACGCCAGCTGTTGCTCAGCGGTGCGTCGAGGGCAAATACTCATTAATTTCCTCTCAGTCGTACATCTCAATTTACACTCTAGTCTAGTGTGCTTAGAAGGACACAATGAGGCCTCGCAGACACCAGCATATTGATCACTGATCAATTCAGCCGGAAAAAGGGAGAGAACTGCATGACAAATAGCATTAAAAGAGAGCCACTTCATCTAGCCTATAGTGGTCAATGAACCACTTGTGTGCTCAGAGCATTTTCTTTGATTTCCCATGTTAATGTTTCTCCGAGAAGTCTTAACAATCAATGCTAGGAAGAAGTTAACTAGCTACATTGTACCATATATAGGCCTACATATACGACAGAGAAAATAACAGAATCAGAGATAAAAAAAAAAAATTGCATATTATACTGCAATTATAGTCAATTATAAAATCAATTTAAAAATCAATTATATTTGATTTTATAGTACATCATAACTAGAGATGTAATGGCATGAAAATTTCATTTGATAATTATGGTGACCAAAATGATCACAGAATCCTGTTCAAAAAGTACTAATAATACACTATAAAACCAAGTTTTGTCGAAAACCAGCAAATAGCAAATAAAATTTGCATCAATATGGACTTTTTGTTTACATAAACATTAAAATATTAACAATAAAAAATGATGGACAGATTTTAAAGGAGTCTTGCAACATGTTATCTACTAACATGTAAAGTTCAAATTAAATTTTGACAAAAAAAGGTTTTATAGTAGATAAACCTCACATATTTCAGCCTATTTTTTTATAAAAAGAATGATACAAAAAGACTGACATTTACCATGCACATTAGCTTATCCTTTATTATCAATAGTAAAATTCGGTCCGATTTTGACACGTGGCATCTATCGTTGCTATGCAACCATTCACTGCACTCTCCACAACGTAGCTTTGCTACAAGATTTATTTACGGAGAAGAGGAAAAACACTCATAGTGTTTGGGTGCACCCTCATCCTTCATGTTGACTGAGCTTATGTTGTTATGGAAAGGGTGAAGCTGATTGGTTGTTTCTTGTCACATGACCTGCGGTGCGCTTGCGGCATTCTGAAAATTATCCATTTTTTCATCTCGCTGCGCCTGGAAAAAATGAGCGTGTTGCTTCAATTCACTCTCCGCTCGCCTATATTTGAAATAACGAACTTGAACACGCAAAAGACGTGATATGTGAACGGCCCCTTGGCGAGCTGCTGGTAGCTTGCGACTTGCGAGCCACGTGTTTGAGACTGAAAATCAATATCCAACGGAGAATATAAATGGGATTTTGCCGATCTGTTGGGGCCCCCTTGGAGGGCGGGGCCCGTTTCAATTGAAACGGTTGAAACATAGTAAGGCCGCCCCTGACTTCAGTTACCCAGATGAGCCTCTGTTATCAGTTTTTAGGCTGGAGGTTACGATTGACCAATCAGAATCAAGTATTCCACAGAGCCGTTTATTTCCGTCATTATATTTCAGCACTTTTAAAGTATGCTAAAGTGTACTACTTTATCAAAAGGAGTAGCTTGGCTGCAAGTACAAATTACAAACAACCATAAACACAACTCCAAAATCGCCCTATCCACAATAGCAGGAAATAGATTCCTTCAACCGTTTTGCAAATTTCCACAAAACATTATCAAAAAACAGTTTTTCTTGATTTTTATTCCCACGGAGGATGTTGGACAGTCGGTGCGCATTTATGAGTCACACAAACACACATGCTCAGGCACAGACACATATACTAAGAGGAACCAAGGCCTGCCATCTGCTCCAGGCTAAATGAGGAGTAAATGGAGGAGGTGGTGAGAGGAGTCACACCATCAGGCGAGCTCAAATCTCATCTAACCACACACACACACACACACACCTCCGCTCTCCTACGTGGATCATCCTGGCACTTTATAGCTGTTACATGTCTCACATAATCTCATACCCATCAAGTGGCTGACTGGAGTTTAAAGAGACGAGGGTTTGCCCATGTGGACCAGCAATTACACACCCAGAGACTGTGCCTTTTGTTTGGCGCTTTATTGATTGACCATGCAAGGATTTCAAATTTCACACTGGATCTTTTATTTTATTTTAAAATCAATACTAGATGTGTTCTGAAGAATTTTTACATTTATTTCAGACCAGCCACAACCAATCAGATTTGGCTCCATTGCAGACAGCAGATTTCAAAAATCAGTGAAACGCCCCAATTGACATGCTTCAAACCTTGGCTGCTTTGTCATGATGATGGCATGTCCTTGGATAACTAACATCTCTATTACCCACAAAGAATTCTAGAAATTTTTTTTCTGTCCCCCTCCTTTTGTTAAAAACTACATCCTTCCTAATTGCTATATCAATTGCCTTTCAGTCCTTTGTATCTCCTGTCAGTCTTTTGAAACCTCTTTTAATAAAGACTTGCTTGACCTTGGGTCATGAACTTTACTCCGTTTGATAACTCAATTATACCTCTTTTCAAAAGATCCTGTCCCACGCGAGAAGACTGACATGCAGTCAAATATGTTTGTCCCACAATGACACCCACAGAAATGTTCACAATTAGATGAGAGTTTTGGGGGTAAATTAATGACTAAAAATGTTCCTTGGTGGTATTTTTTAAAAGAAAAAACAGTACATTGGCAAGGAGAAGTTTAAAAGAAGCTTATCACTTAATGAAATCGCTAAATTAAGTTTATCGCTTAATGACATCCTGTCTGCTAATCTTCAACATCTTTGTCATTAAATAATTATTTTAGAGTGAAAACTCTAAACTCTTTTACAATAGGGTTAATAATTACCATTTTGCAAGATGTAAACAACACTGGTCCAGAAGCACTTCCTGTTTCAGTTTTTTAACACTACATAAAAGCTGGGATAAAATACAACCAACAGAACACATACAACTGAATCAAAAAGTTAAACAACATCTTTAAGATGTTTTCTTTACATGTGAAATAAAGAAAACAGTTACAAACTGAAACAGGAAGTGTTTCTGGACCAGTGTTGTTTACATCTTGCAAAATGGTTACTGCCTCACATGTTTAAGTACAATCAACTTGGATGTGTAAGTCAATTCAACTTAAATTACATAAAACTGAAAGTAGAAAAAATTAGTTGAATCTTGAATAACTTATAAAAAAGTGGAAATTTGCTTCAATGTTAAAGCAATGTAAAAACATGTTGTCATAACTTATTGATCATATTTTTTACAGTGTATAGATATGATTAATCTGATATGTACACAAGATAAATGTAACTTGCTGCACAATACGACACGTACAAGTGCATGTACAAATGAACTTGAAGTAACATGCAAGTCAGAATGTCACATTGTGAACACTGTTCTACAATCTAAAATACTGTCAATGTTTGCAAAATTATGTTTATTAGATTAGCATATTAAATCTTACAACAAGGATATATTGTTTGTATTTGTTACATTTTTATATGTTTAAATACATACAATTAATGAATATTTGGTTTCATTTTCCACTTCTTTAGTCAACTTAAATGTTATTTCCATTGACTACAAAATGTAAAGGATATGTCCAATTAAAACAATTGCATACCACAACAATGTGGGTGATAGATCTATAAATAATCTTCCAAATCAAAAACAAGCTGCACTAAGGGCTCGTTTACATGACGATGATGTACTAAAAATGGAAACGTTTTTCCTTTTCTTTTCTTTTCTTTTCTTTTCCGTACAGGCGACAACATTGTCAAAACGATCCCTTCTCAGGGATTCGCAAAAATGACTAAAACTGTATGATTTATGCCAGGCCAGAAGTTGGCGATGTAACTCTGTAAGGAAACACTACACACCTTTAGACAGAATATACAAAAATGTGCGTTTTTATTGTTTACACAAAGACAATAACGCTATTGTTTTCAAAAACTTGCACTTTGAAACCAATTTTCAAAATCTTGCATTTTCAGGCCCCCAAAATGCTGTTGTCATTTAAATTAATGACCAAAATGTATACAAAGTTTTCAGTTTTTAGTTGAAAATGGTGTTGTGTAAAGTCTAGTTCACACTACATGACTTTAAAACATCGGACTGATCTGTGCGGTTCACACTACATGACACTCTCTGTGAAATCAGGAGTGTTCAAGTTGTTGAGCTGTTCACACGACAAGACACAATGTGATTGATCCGCAACAGGAGGTAATGCACTACACGAGTTGACAACAACTCTGTCACCCAATGATTCTATCTTGTCTACAAACAACGTTTTGTCACGAAAAATCACGCGATAGAACAAACCGGAAATGACGCGAAACAGCACACACGCCAATACCCAGCGAAGAAGACGAACACAACATGCGAATATGGACGTCAGACTGCAAACTATTTGCGCAATGATTTGCTCTGAGAAAAAATGCAAGAAAGAAAAAATAAGATTTACCCGGTGACCTCAACCCATGCCTTGCTCTGATTGGCTGTAGACATCACTGAGGTTGAGTCGTGTGACAGCTCTGGATATCTAGCATGCTAGATATTTTTTCTGGGCTCGGCGAAGCGTCTGCGAGTGTCTTTGATGCGTTGTTGGCTGGTACGTTCACACCGGACGCGAGAAAACTGACTCTGTGCACGAGAAAAATGCTAACTTCCGCCTTGAGGCGGAAGTTATTGGGTATATATTGGGTACTTCGGTTCCGGTTGCCGTTGTTTACATCCTACATCAGTGGACCGGCTATCTAAAGCTTAGCTATCTAAATATATTTGTCTAAAACTATGTTCGTTTGTTCATTGTCAAGTCAACCAACACAGTTTTCACTCATATTTGGGTGGAGCCAGGCGCTGCTGCATTGTGAAAAGTAAACGATATTTCACATTTTGTCACCGCACCCAAGCAGTCGCTTTACAGAGTGGAGCGTTGCGTATCCATGACAACTACTGTAGAAGGAAGTTTTTAGGCTACTAATTATTTATTATATTATACCCTTTAACCAGGAGAAGCCCCTGGGTTTAGAACCTATTTTGAAAGGGAGACCTGTTTAGAAATATGTGTGAACAGCCTAATATGTGTTAAACAGCCTAACTTGATAATGAACGAACCAACGTCGGATACCTTTACTCCCTGTATGACATGTATAGTGGTTGTCAACACTGATCTATATGACATTCTATAGATAGTGGTTGTCAACAACATAGCCTCTGAACATCATAAACAAAACAATGGCCTTTCTAACGCATGATTTCGCATTTTATAATGTATAGAGAGATATAACAGTTACCAAATCGCATAGCTTGAGCACGTAGGTAGCATGGCAACATTAATGTCCGAGTGATTCCACGTGTACCGCGTATGTACACGCCGTCAAATGTCCGAGCGAAACAAAACAAAATGTAGATCTACATCTGGGGAGCGATATTTATTTTTTCCTAGGATGGTAGGAGTGACGGGTAGGTTGGGGTTGAGGTAGGTCATATGCTATATATATATATATATATAGGCTATATATATACACTGTGTATAATATATATATATATATATATATATATATATATATACAATAATAACGTTAAGTAAACGGTATTCATAAAAACGCTGAAAAGAGATTATGCGTGTTGATAGCATGCCAAAAATACGTGATACGTGTCATACGCAATTTCATGAGATCAGTCTGAGCATGGATGTTGTTGTGACTTAACGTTCCCTTTAAAATGATGCAAATACTGAGAAATGTAATATTTAAACCCCTTCTCTCTTGCTCTGGGGAGCTGGAGGAAAATCATTAGCCAGTCGATTAACATAATCGACTGTAATATTCGGCAAATGTTCAAGACATCTGGAGAAACATACATCCTCTACGTCGTCCGTCAGGCTACCGGAAACTAGACACCCCATATCGGTTTCGCAGCCGGAACTAGCATATGCTAACGTGCACATAGTCCATAGCGCGTCAGGCGCGAATGATTTTCATGTTAAGTCAATGCAAAGACGCGTTACGCCCGTAAAAAATTCCTGCGGCGCGGAAGACGCCTCGTTTGCGCGAATTGAGCGTCTGGCGCGGTAAGCGCATTACGCGCGAATGATTTAGTTAGTGCCATTTTTGCATTCACACGTTTGACGCGAATTCGCCCCTGCCGCCCGAGTTGAAAAATCTGAACTTTGCCGTGAATTCGCGCCGCGTTAACCAATCAGGAGCCTAGCAGCTTGCTCACGTGGTGTGTCTGGATGCTTCAATAAATTATTTTGTAATATGAGTAAATGCATGGTGGGATTATGCACAACAAAGCAAATATTTTATCATTTAAAACATTATTTCTATATACGAGACATGTTCATTTTGTATTGAATGTTATTCTAGATTATATGAAATGGTATTATGATGTAAAGACAATCAACATGTGCATAAGTTTGTGTCTGGACGTGAGAGAGAAAATAACCACAGGACAGGTTAAAAACTTTTGGAAGCTGGCTCTATTTATCATCAAAACAAAAATAAATGACAGCTACATAAAAGATTAGGTGGATGAGGGCGAGGGTGATCCTGGCTCCGATGCGGGACGACAGGTCATCAAACTGGGCGCGTGACAGGCGGAAGTACCGAAGACAACGGCCGTCATCCAGCGCAGCTCCTGGAGCGAGCAAATGGTGAAACTAGCCAAACGGTTCACCTCAGAAGGGTCCGGAGGACACAAATATACGGCGACGATGATCCCCACGCCACTGTTCTGCTCTCCAGAGTAAATACAGAGTGGTGACTCTCTCGACGAATGCTTGGTCAACATAAAAACAATGGCCGCCAACGGATTTCGATTCTGACACGCGTAAATTTCACTTCAAACTTTTGTTTTTACGCGCATCAGTTTCACTCTTGACACGCGAATTAACACAAAGTGGTCAAGCGTCAAACTAGACGCGTCAGGCGCGAATTTGACGCGCGATTCGCATCCGGTGTGAACGTAGCATAACAGATTGGCGAGCGTTCATCACCCGCTAATCCACCGCGATTTGCATGCGATAACACCCTGACCTGTCGGCAAGCGCAACGATTTGCAAATCGGGCTTAAAATCGTGTAGTGTGAACTAGGCTTCAACGGCACTTGAATCATTCAAGAAAACGATGTACAACAGCTGCTGATCTTGGATCAGTAAGAACTATGAAGAGGATGTAATTTTTCTTATTCTCTTCACATCCTCTCAAAGTCAACAAGGTCCCAAACACCCTTGCTGGTCCTCGTTTGACTTTGACAAGCACTGAAATCAAGAACAAGCAAAGTGGGTCAATGTTCAAAGGCACCAGAAGTCAGGTCCATGTTAGACATCGGCCTGACAGCCCACCTATGGTGCCATGCTGGGCAACACGGTCAAATTCAGCAGGTTCACACTCCCCGAGCCCTTCCTGGGCCGAGCGAAGCTCTCCGCTGGGCCAACAGATGGAGAGGCATCCGGTGTTGACAACCAAATGCTCTCATGGCAGTTGCTAGGTCAATGCGGTTGCATACGCAGGTGCGAGTTCTTCTGTGCGCTGATGGCACATGCATCCCTCATTCTCACCTGGTAGGACAGCAGATCACACAAACTACAGGGCATGACCAGGAATAATGCTTTTTTTGGAGGTGCTAAACTGGGGGAGGTGCGGAACTTAAATAAATGTGAGAAAAGAGTCATCATTTTATATTCATAAACAGTACAGAGTCCGCAGGCATCAAAACAGGGTCGTAAATTAACGTGGCTTGGGGCAAAAATACCATTAAGATGAACAATAGTGCCCCCGAAATTCAAGATAAAGAGGCAAAAACTGCCCCTGCACAATTCAACTAAATCTATTAAGGCTATCATTTCACATTAAATTGAATGAAAAGCATTATATTTATTTCTGTTCAAGTGGCATCAGATATTTTTTGATGCTTTTTTGTTGCTGAATACGTCAAAGTTTTGTTGACTGTCTGAATTCTGCACTATTGCAAATCCTCTCATCATGAACAATGTGCAAATACGAAATAAGAGATTCATTTTGCAGTGTAGACAGCTTCAGTGATTGGAATGGGAGTTTTTGCGAGACAGCAGAACTTATGCTAAACTGAAGTCATGAACCGCTTCACTAATGGGGAACATTCTTAATAAATCGTTAGATTATTCGAGGAAAATAATCAATAGATTAATCAATTGAAAAAATAAATAAATAAATGAATAGTTACAGTACTAAAATAAACATAAATACAATGTCAGATACAATACAGCTTCTGTTCCACCCTTGCTGTGTAAAGATGACGTTTGATGTTGATATAAAATTTTGGTTGCACTTTATTTTACGGTATGTGTACTTACCGTGTACTTACCTAGAGAAATAATGGGTAATTTAAGGTAACTACGTGGGTTAAGGTTAGATTTAGGGGCAGGTTCGGGGTTAGTACCCAACTATAACCCAGTTATTGTAATTACTATAATAGGTATAAATGTTCATGGGGAACAGAACTGTAATATAAAGTGCTACCGAAATTTTATCGGTAGCAGTCTAAGTATTTGGCTTTATTTCACATAAAAGACAACGCCTCTGTAGAAAAGTTAATTTCTGACCCTGTATCAAAAGCAACGTCCTTGTTAGAAACGTTCTCTGTAACCGAATCCACAGGAGGGGAGGTTTTCTGCAGGGCACGAGCTGCGTGTAGACAGCAGGTGAAATGTCTGCCGCGTGTTCATCTTCACATGCCATCCACGCCTGGATTTATGAACATGTCAGGAGCAGCTGAAGCCATGCAGGTCAGGTTGAAGGTTCAAAGTGGGCAGATTGAGGTGTGCTGACCACCTACTGACAGGCACAGATGCGCCAGAGAACAATAGAAACCACAACAACCTCAGAGGCACGGTGGTAGGACGCAACTGAAGATTGGCACCTCAGAGTCTTTCAAATGGCCATTGATATGAACCCAATGTTTCTCAAAATGTAGACATTTGTCACTTTGCTGCAGAAATGAATTATCCAGTGGCACTGAATGTCTGCTGGAGGCGGTTTGAAATGAAGTACATAATAGCTGTTCTACCCAGTGAGTCCTAATGGCCCATGTTAGCCACCGGTGTAATAGATAAGTGTTTGAATATGAGTGGATAGGAATTAAATTCTTAACAAAAGCAAAGCATTCGTAGGAAAGAACATTCTGCTTAGTGTTGAATATTGAATGGAAAATGTCTTCACAAATTGGGATTTTGAGACTTGATGAGTCTTAATGAGTGTGTTTGAAATCCCATATTGTTTATATAGCTAAACTAGTAGACCGTGATGCTAGCAATGCTAACGTCATGAGTTTATGCCTTGAATGTAGTTTAAAGTCACATTTAAAATATACAACATAAAACTGTCCACATTTACTCTCTTAATGCAAGTGCCTGTTCTTGTGAACAATTTACTAGTGAATTGGGGAAAAAACAAAGGTAACAAAAAAATATTATGATTGTTCCACCATTGAAACAACTTTATATTTCCGCTGGCATTATCAAAGCCTCTTGTTTTTCAACACTTCCCTGCCTGTCATGTAGTTGTAAAAAAATATTTGCAATTTTTAGAGAACAAAAGATAAAAATGCTTCAGTAAAAACATTTAATTGGTTAACTGTAATTTATCTATACCATATAGGGTGAAAATTGTAAATGTAACATCACATTACATACGTTTTACTGTAAACTACTGTAAAAATTTTATGTTTTTATTCATGTACAATAGAATGTTCCATTTTCAGTTATTTAGTTAATATTTATTGAATAAGTTTAGTGTTTTGCATGTGTGTTAGCCTGATTGTGTTTTTTTCTTTATTGGCCATGTCATGGACATACCTTACCTACTGTATATGATGGAGGTTATAGTATATTTTAAAGTAAAATAGTTTAAGTAGAGTAGATAATGACATTACAAGTATAATATCATATAATAATAACATTATTTGATTTTGTTATAAATTTCAAACTATACTGTCACCAATTTGCCATTCCATAATATCTGAAACACTGCATTGTCTCTTATGTACATTTAACAAATATGCATACTTACACATTTGCATACTCTCACACCTTAAGAGGTTTTCTAAAAGTTGAACCTACCACAACTTCCACTGGCCCAATATAGTGTGGAAATACATTGTTTTTTAACTCACTGAATACTTCTCATTAAATCTTATGTTTTACATAACGACAAAATCAATTTCAAATGGATTTCATATTGACTCTAGAGTGTCTGACAGATATAAAAGTAAAAACCAGCATTTTACAATGGAACTACAGTTAATGTTTTGACTTATTGCGAGTCTAAATCTAGAGTCACAAGTTAAGAGCTCTGAAACGTCACTCATGTCCATCAGTCTGCCCTTCACAAAAAGAAATTGAGTAATACAAGCTAACATGAAGATGAAAATCAAGGCCTAAGACCCTTCAACTGTCTCACAACTAGAGGAATCCAGCCTGGGAAAAAGAACACAGAATTGACACTCAAAGACAGAAGCCAGCACTCTTCAGATGAGAGCCCTTTCTGGATCCATTGTGCTTGCTCCGTGTGTGCATGTCTGTGAGAGTGTGTGTGTGTGTGTGTGTGTGTTTGGGGGGTCTTTAAGCTGAGGGACAGTGTTTGGCTCACTTGCTGGGAAACAACACTTCAGCCCCACAGCTGCAAGCACAAGAGAACTCCAGCGCTCTGACATAGAGTTCAATAGCGGAGCGCTGGCAGCTAGAGATATGCTTTCACTGCAGGGATCACACACACTGGGAAGAATGTATTTTAAACTCTCGCTCTCCATACTATTCTCTCTCGCTCAGCATCTCCCCGTGCATAAACTTGAATAAACAGCCCTTGCTTTGTGGTTTGTTTTCTCATTTAATTCTCTGAATGAAATGCCATCACCAGGCGTTTTATCGCTGTGGTAACTGAGAATTTCAGCCATGTTGAGTCGACGAGCAGACAATTGCACAGGCTGTGCTTGATTGCCAATTAATGAAATCATTCTTTATGGGACTGCGAAAACACAATGAATGTCTGGATCGTTTTTTACTTCAAGGAATAGTTCACACTCAAAAATGTAAAAACTAAATATTCACCCTCAAAGCTATGACCTACTTTCTTTTGTAATATTTTTAATCAATGAAAAAGTAAAGGTTTTGGACCCCATTGACTTTCACTGAATGGAAACGTATGGCTTTAAGTCTTTTTTCGAGCAGAACACGAAACACCATGCAGGCGAGTACACTGTAAAAAAAATATATATATATTTTTCGAAGGTTTTAAAAGAAAACACTTTTTCAGTCTTTCTACTTCAAAATTTCGCATTTAATTATTTTACTCAGTTTATTTGTAATTGTTTGTGAAATTTACTAGCAATGTCTGAGTAAAAATCCTTCTACACCTTTTTTTATTATTATTATCAGTTTAAATAAAGTGAATAAAGCAAATTTTGGGAGTATTTATGTGCACACCAAACTATCAAACAAAGTTAATGGAATAGTTAATGCATTAGCTAAAAAATAACTAATACATTTGTTAGTTTTGATGAATAAAATACAAATTTTCATTGTTGGTTGTTCACTCAGGTCCATTAAATAACATTAACAGGTACAACTTTTAATTTAAGAAATATATAAATATTCAAATGAAAAGTATAGGCTATTCCATTGCTAGTTAACTAATGAACCTAAAGTGTTACCAAACAAAGCAACCAGGAGTTGTTTTAATCTGCATATTTGCTTTCTGGAAAACCAATGTATGTGAAAAATGAAGGCCTTTGCAGCATTATGATTCAACATTAAGGAGCATTTAAAATGCAACTCTTGAAATGAAATATGGGTAATATAGTTCTTCCATCAGTGTTCCAGTATCATTTAAGCAGCATAATCAAACTGTCTTCACGGCTTATAGAGATGAACGCTTTGACTGAACAACAATATGCCACTTGTACACATACACATGAGCTGAGACAGACACGGTCTTGATGTTTGCTAAAAAAAAAAAAAAACATGCATCTAATTTTGAATAATTTCTCTCTCTTGCCCGCTCTCTTTCTCTCTCTTTGTCTCTCTCTCTTTCTCTCTCTCTCTCTCTCTCACTTAGCTTTGCCATTAGAGCCATTTGCATGTAGCGGAGAAGCCATTAGAATTTTAATGAGGCTGACCCTGGAGGCAGGCCTTTGCTGGGTCCTCAAAAACACACACACATACACACACACAGCCCAGAGGCAGGAGCACTTAATGCTCACATGCAGGCAGGCACACATCTAACCTTACAATCAGCATCACAGAAATGTGAAAATGTCTGTTTTATTATATCGTTTTGAAATTCCACTGATCGTCTCTCCCCTCTTCCAGCAAAAAGTCCTCTTGACAAGATCAAAACCATACACATCATTGTCTTTTCCATATAGGCCTATAGTATTATTAACCATGTATTTAGTGAAAAGAAAAATGAACATCGTTTTTATTTGGAGGGGCTGCACTAATGTACCTGATTTTCTGTCTCATTATAACATTAATCTTCAAACCTCTTTTATGTGCTAATTATTCATTTTTGAAGGCTAAAATAATAACATTTAATTGCCTATTGCAGCACCGAGTTGGAAGTTTCTGTTGTCTGAGACTCTGGAGAGACAGAAGCAGCTCTCGCTGCCTAATTAGAATCCTGGGACTGAATGGTGAATGTGCGCAAAGTGAGTTTTGGTTATCTGACACTAAAGACTGGTTATTAAAAACAGGTCATGCGGTTACGTCAGTGGGATTTGGCTTCTGTTTGTTCTTGGGATGTTACGCAACACTGTTACTGTGACGTTTGACCCCTTTGAGAACGTCTTATGGTTGGCGTTGACACGGAAGGGTGAATTCAACACAATGACCTAATATGAACTCGGTGTAAAAGGCCAAAGAACTTATTTTGTGACTCCTTTGAAATAAAATATTTATGTCAAGGAGGCTCAGGCTTTCACAACTAAGCCCTTTTAAAAAAAGAAGTATGCTTAATTGTATTGATTCAATTTTTTAAAAGAATATTTTGGCACACTTTATTTTATAGTGTCCACTTTTTACACTATAGTATTAATTATAGTAAATTATGCAAAATTACACTGTAAAAAATAATTTGTTTATATTGCTTTAACTCATCAAAATAAGTTTTACAAGATTCAACTTATTTAATTAAGTCGAGCCTAACCCTTTATGTTGTTAATATTACTCAGGTATAATTACACTGTAATAAGAATACCTTAAAAAAAGGTTAAGTAATCTGAATATAAAAAAAAAAACCCTCTACTTGCAAATAATACAGTATTAACATTAAATAAAAGTGCCAATTAAGTGTACACTTTCACAACACACTTAAAGAACTTAGATTTTAATAATCTTTTGTCAAGGTTTAAATAAGTACACTTGATATTTTGTGTAAATACTAAAGCACATGTTGTGAATTGATTATAATTTTATCTGTAATGTTACTTTGCATTTAAAGTCAAACATCATCATTACAAATGTGTCTAATTACGAATATATTTAAATGCATAAGATTCAAGTTTCTATAAAAATAACTAATTAATGTATATTTTAGTTTACTCATTTTCAGTCCATTTGGCAATACACTTTAACCACATTTCAAAGATAATAAAAATAAGTATGAAATTGCATATAAAGTGTCAAAAAAGCACTTGAAATTTAAGCTAATTGCACTGAAGGTAAATTTAAACTAACATATATCAAAATAGTTTCCTTTAATTGCATTTAACATGCAAAGTGTATTATTTTAAAGTGTATTACGTCCATAAGAAATACTTGCTTTTTAAAGCATTTCCTAAAGATTTTCTTTTTGACTGAAAAATTAGTGTGTTTTTATATTTCTTTATTATAAGCACCTAATTCATATTGTAACATATGTCAAGTCATTCAAAGGGACTAACTAGATAAAAGTGTCTGTATTTTCATGTACAAGGCAGGTGTACGCTAAGCAGCCATGCTAAAATATGAATGACGCGGGTCTGAGATATGCCGGGCTGTGAAATGAAGACGTCTAAGGAATAAAAGCCAGAAGGAAACAGAACACAACACTTAGAGCGCGAGTGTGTGTGTGTATGTATCCGGTTTACGGTAGCATATGTACATACATAGTCGTCTCTCTCTGCGGGAGTAAGCCTGCACTTGCATATATGCGTGCATGTGTGTGTGTGTGTGTGTGTGTGTGTGTGTGTGTGTGTTTGTGTTTCAGCTTCAGGCAGAGAGATGATTGGCTCCCCCCTGAGGGCCTCTCTCTCCCTGCAGCATGTGGAAACCATGGCGCGTTGCCAGGATACAAGCCCCCAGTCTGTACTGACAAGTAGACATGAAGAGCAAAGATTAATTATTTACAAGCACACCCCTGTACGCTGTGACGACTTGCCACGTTTCCTGCACTAAATGTCACTATCTATGAAGCCATAACCCTTATTACTTATTTTATTTGGGTATTAATTCTGACCTCCAAACATCGGCTCTGAAATCGAGCAGCAGAAACGCATGCGGGTGAACAGTTTTACATTTAATTCCTTCACAGAGAGCGAAATGTATTATCTGCGGCGTTACTTCTAAGATATGGCTACTGATGATTTTTATAACAATAGTTAGCAGTTCTGTATCCTATTGTTCTTTAACCGTACCAGTCCACTCAATGATATTCACAGTTCATATATAATTCATGGCTTTTCTTCTCTCCTAAGAAAAAGATGTCCCTTCAGATCCATATTTACCAAGCACATTAAAAAGTTTAATGCTATTTGATGTCCCTTTTCCTGCACGCCAGCTGTCTAGTGAGCCATTAAAAAGGCTTTTGTAGTACAGATAATGGTCAAACACACACACACGCGTGGTGCCGGCCAGGACGTCTCGGCAGGTTCCGTGTTCCGTTCAGCCTGTGATGATTCTGGGAAGTGATGGCATCCGTGCCTCGGTGTGGGCCTTCCCTTTGTTATACTCTTCCTCGGAGCCCTTACGAGCACAGCGGTGAAGCGCTTTATTTGCATTGGCTCTCATACATATTCATGCGAGCGGGGTCAGCTCACGTGGAGGGGAGAGATTTAATTGGGCTTTGGACGGAGAGGTTCCTGAGTGACAGGTGGAGGAGGAGGTGGAGTCCCGCTGCTTGCGGCATTACTGACCCTGGGCTGCTTTTCCTTTGTTTGACTCTTTCTGTGTAGAATTAGAAAGCCTTTCATCTAAGATAATATGAGAAATAATGGAATATCAATTTGCAGCACGTGTGGGACTGCTGACAGATGCGCAAATTCGCCATGGGTTTATGCACAGGAGATATGCAAATACTGTATAGAGCAAAAAAAAATAGGCCTAATAGATCGATAAGTATATGCAAAGAAGAAATAAAAAGAAGAAAATGTATCTCATTTTATTATTTGTATTATTAATATTGTATGTTGTCGGTCACGATTTGGTGTGGCTTAACAACATGCATGGCACAAAGAGATTCATGGAAGTAGTATTAAATAAACTCAAACCACACTTAAAGGCCACTGACCAGTTTTTTTCACATTTACAGGTTACCTGGCATACGTAAAGATCGATCATTCTTCAAAGAAGGGACGGCATGTTTGGAAAGAAGACAAAAGAATTACAGGAATACTGGATTCTGAAACAACAAAGAAATGCCACAATTTATCAAGACCTCAAAGCAGATTTGAGGAAGAATCACCCAGAAACACCTCTGCGCCCAAGTATAAGGGGCTTTCCTTGACATTAATGCTTGGATAACATGCCTACATTTCGATTAAAAATAATGACTAGTGCAGTGGCTGATATATACGTAAACTCACCAAACTGTAACGATGCAGCAGAAGAGGAAGAAGCAGAATCCAAGTGCAAGCACAGATTTTAAATATACAAAAAGGTAATCCAGGGAAAACTCAAACCGGAACACAGAGACAGCAAACACTACAACATTAAGAACTCACAAGGACTAAACTAAAACACAGGGCTTAAATACAGAAGAACAGGTGAGTGAATCAAGACACAGTTGGGAAAATTAACCACACAGGTGGAAAACATGAACTTAAACGAGGAGTGAGAAAACTGGAACAGGACTCAACCAAATACACAATAATGGGGGAACACAAGACAGACAGGAACAAGACATGAACCCACACCGTGACATAGCCCCTCCCCTATGGGAAGCTCCCAACGCCCATTAAAAAAAAAGTTCAGGAGGGTGGTGAAGCGGAGGCGGAATCTTGGGGGAGGGACGGAGGGCCAGGTCCGCGCAGCGAACGGGACCAGGGTCTTGCAATGGCAGGCATGGGGCATGGAATGTGGGCGGACCTGGGCCATGGAACGTGGGCGGAGCAGGCCATGTGGGAGGCCAAGGCGGAGCAGGTCACGTAGGCGACCAGGGCGAGAGAAGATCCCTTAAGCGGCCAGGGCAGAGAAGACCCCTCGGGCAGCCAGGGTGGTGACAGTCTATCGGGTGGCCAGGGCAAAGACGACCCCTCGGGTGGCCAGGTCGAAGCAGGCAGTCCATCGGCCAACACACACACCGGCTTGGGAACAGACAACACATACACTGGCTCGAGAACAGACAACACATACACTGGCTCGGGAACGGACACATACACTGGCTCGAGAACAGACAACACATACACTGGCTCGGGAACGGACACACACACTGGCTCGGGAACAGGAACAGACTCTGGATTGGGAACAGTCTCTGAATCGGCCATCTTGTCTGTAGACACTGGCTCGGAGGAAGTGACTTAAATAGACTCTGGATCGACCATATTGTCCGTAGACACTGGCTCTGTAGAAGTGACTTGAAGCATCTCTGGCTCAGCAGAAGTGACGTGAACAGTCTCTGGATCGGCAGACGTGACGTAAGCAGTCTCTGCATGTCGTAAGCAGTCTCTGGATCCCCTCTATTTAACCTTGTGACATCCTGCAAACTGTCTCTATAGAAGCTTCTCGTGAGACTCCGAGTGACAGTGTGCTCTGGCGGTTATCCAGAACTCATAGAACCATAGTTACATTCGTAACTTTCATTCTATTCCGTTATTAATGACTGTCAAAGGCAGTGCTTCCCACTGGATGACGCATAACAACAAGGTCACAGGAAGGCTACTCCTAACCTTAAGCTGAAGTTGAGGGTCCCAGGACTACTGCCACTTCCATAGCACCAGGGGCTGCCACATTAACCGTGTAGTATCTGGAAAAGGTATCAGTGGATGACCAATTAGCCACTGCACAAATGTCCAATAGAGGTACAACTTTTAATGCTGCCCAAGATGTTGAGATACTTGAATGGCATTTTATGCCAGCAGGCAATCTCAGGTTGTTTTCCTTATATGCCTGGACATCTCTGCTTTGACAGAGGCTGCCCTTTTCCGTACCGTAGCAGAGAAAGAGTTGGTCTGACTGTCTTTCTCTGTGGCACTCAGATAGCCCTGAAGGGCTCACTCTGGGCATAATTGTTCCATTAGATTGCCCTCTTGTGAGGCAGACACAGAACGATTAAGTGCTACCAACTCAATTGGTTGATTCCTAAATGATGTTGAGAGCTTTTTGGGGAGGAATGAGGGGTTATGCCACAATGTCACCATTGTTCCTGTACGCATCCCAATGCATACAGGATGTATTGGTTGACAATGCATGGAGCTCACCAACACATTTGGCTGACTTTATTTCCAAAAGGAATGCCGTCTTTACTGAAAGCCACTTGAGGTCACAACGCTCCATTGGCTCAAATGGGTGTTGTGTAAGTGTTCTTAAAACCAGACTGAGGTCCCATGTGGATATGCTAACAGTTGGAGCAGGGTGCAATTGCTGAGCACCTTTCAGAAAGCAGGTGATTAGAATATGTGACATAGTGATTCATCATTTATTTTTACATGTTGGGCAGAAATTCCAGCCACATAAACCTTTAGGGCAGATGGAACCATGTTATTGTCTAGCAGGGACTGCAGAAAACATAACACCATTGGCACAGGGGAGTGGTCTGGGACCAAACTTCTTGGTGAACACCAATCAGTGAAAAGCTTCCACCTGTAAGCATAGATAATCCTGGTGGAAGGTGCCCTAGAATTCAAGTGGGCACCTTCCGTCCTCAGTGTTTCGTCGACTGATCCACAAGAGGGCTCGACAGTGACTCTGGTGTTCCAGAGTCACCCCCTCCTTCTCCCACTCAATTCAGCCCAGCTTACTGACCTCTACATCCCTCCTGCTGCTGAGACCTAACCACAATCTCACAATCTCTCCGCAACCCAACCATGCGTGCCAACCCGTTTGACTAAGGCTGTCGAGCCCGACTGACATGGGATCAACTGGTTCTTGCTGAAATTCACCCTGAGACCCAAATGAATGACATGGGCAATCAGCAGATTGGTGTGTTCTGTTGCCTGCCCTTGAGATGGAGCACAGAGGAGCCAGTCATCCAAATAAGGAAGCACCTATACCCCCTGGCTTTTATTGGGGACAACGCTGCCGCTTTGCACCTGGTGAACACCCAAGGGGATAGGGACAGCCCAAATGAACGCCCTTGCCCCTTGGAGCAAGAATTAATTGTTGTCCTCGTGATGTACTCGTGTCCTCCTATGGTATACTCGTGTCCTGCTGTGATATACTGAAAGAGGCGATAAATGGATCCTCTTTCGGCATCTGACCCAGGCTATAAGAGTCTGCTTTGTGCATTGCTGCCAAGGCCCTGCTTGCTGTATAATGAGTAAGTGATTTGGGATTAGCCCAGCACCTCTGTAGTTCTCCAATATAATCTTTGGATGGGGGAATGCTAAGGGCAGATGGTTTTGCCATTCCTCTGAAAAAGAGGGAGGGAGCTGCCACTGTAGGGGCAGTGTCCTGGCTTAAGTGTGCCAACACAATCTGGAGGGCTTGTCTCACCACATCTTGATCTGCTTCTACTCCTTCAGCTGAACCCTGTGCCGTATTCTGAGAGTCATCATGAGAGAACTGAGAGTGGCTTACTGATAATAATTCTTCATTAGTTGCAGATTTAGAATTAAAGACTTAATCTGGGCAAACTCTGAGGTCAGCACCTCCACTCTATTGGCTAAAGAATCCTCTCTATGTCTCTTACTGGTGGAGACACTCACTGTTTTCCACTTAGTCGACACTTTTCCCTGCTGAGGCGCCTCTTAGGTCAAGAGTGCCTCTACTGCAGCTAGTCTGGAAGATCTCCACTCCCACAACATGGAGATACAATTCATACGCATCTCAGTGAGGACCTGCTTCAAATCCGAAGCAGGATGGACAGCAGTCATGTCCATAGTCCTGCTGTAAATTGGCCCTGCACACAGTGCACGTCAGCCTATAGGCCTGTTCACACCTGGACGAATTTCACGCGCGTTATTCACCGACGTTTAACGCCTCGTGACTAAACAAAGGCCGCCAATGTGAGTGTTCACACCGAAGCATAAAACGCCACGCGTAAAAGCATCATTTTTTTTTAAAACCGCCTTGGGTTCGTTTTTTTAGTTTGACGCACCGCATCAAAAACTATCCGACCAATGAGATTGGCGCTTTTGCTCACGTGTTTGTAGCTTCTGAAGTTACAGTAAAACACAGCTTGGGGGCGCTCAAAAACAAAATGGTCTGGCCGAGAACACATATGCAATGAAGAAGAAGAAGATAGAAGATATGCGCGAAGAAGATATTCGCGTCGCTGTCTACACTACACAGCAAGGAAGATGCAAGGCAAGATGAATGTAGAGCTGTTGTTCTCGTTGGTGCTAGATAGAACATAAAGAACTATATGACAAACGTGACAGGGACTACAAGGGACTGACAAACATCTAATGTCAAGGAATTGAATTTGCATGTTCACTCGGCTCATCGTCAGCGAAAATTGCTTGGGTGTGAACACAAAAAACGCGTTGAAAAACGCTGACGAATAACGCGCGCTGATATTTGTCCCGGTGTGTACGGGCCTCAAGCTGTTCCATACTGCCTCAGCACTTCAGTTTATTGAAGGCCAAGCGAGAACACTCTGGTTGCCACAAAAATTCTATAACAGTAAGGTACCAAATTATTATTATTTTTTTTTTTACACAGCCAAATTAGTGGTAGTAATACTTATCCCACGGTTGATATAAGTACCAGGTAGCAGTACAGAAAGAAAACACTCGTATAAAATGCAACTGCTTGAAATATACCAATCTAATATAAGAAAAACAAACAAAAACAATGAAATCGTCATGTACATAGCTACATGTGAAAGGCTATATAATCTATAAAGATACTTACTTACCTAATTTGAATTCTCAATATGAATACAACCAACAGCAGTGAACGCCGTCAGTCTGTAACAAAAAATAATTGCCGTTCCTGGAGCACACAAACTCTTACTGTCTGCGATAATTAATCACTATATGGCTTTTCTTTGGAGCGAAACTACTCCGAGATGCCACTATACACGTTTCATCAAAGAAACAATATCTGGTGCTTATGAAAGCAACTTATCGCATTCTGCCAGCGAACGGAATAAACAGCCATGGTATTCCAACAAAGTAAGTTTGTCTTCGGTCCGCCACAGCCTCTGGAGGACGCGCAACAAAAAATGATTGTTACGAGGCTGTGAAAGATGGAATCCAAGGATTCCGAATGAACGTTTTTCTCTTTGACCTGTAATCTTTGCACGTATGCGAGAAGATTACAGGGACAGTTTGCAGGATGTCAGGTTGAGTCTAATAACAGCAAAGTCATCACATGACCAGGTACGTCACAGGGTTAAATAGAGGGGGTATTTAACCCTGTGACGTACCTGGTCATGTGATGACTTTGCTGTTATTAGACTCGACCTGTGCATGAGCAAGAGAGATATTCAGTGGGAAGCACTGTCTCTGGCGGTCAGTAAGAATTAAATAGAACTAAAAATAACCCTGACAATAACACAAAAGGAGAAGTTTAGTAAAATGTCTGAGCTGCTCTTTTCTATACAATTAAAGTCAGTCAAATTCTACAACAATGCTGGCATTGGTAACTAAAAATAAAAGTATAGAAAACTACTTGAAATAAAGCTGAAATAAAATGTAAGTATTAGATTTAAAAAAAAAATTTAAACATAAAAATATTAACAAATACTAGAACAATAAATAATACTAAAATAAAACTGCTTATAAAGAACAAAAAACAACAATAAAGCAACATAAAAAATGGTTTATGAATTAAAATTCATAAACATAAAAAACAATAAAAAAAAACATTAAATTGTTTATGAACATTCCAACTCTCCTCAAATCTAAACTAAAATAAAGTCATTATTATTGATGACAAGATTCTGAAAATCTTGTTTGACAACTGTGGAACCCATTCTTCATTCTCCTTTCATGCTCATTGGAAAACAGTCAAACATATCCTTCAATCACATTTAAAAGACATGAGAGTGAAACAATGATGACAGCATTGTCATTTTTGAACTAACTATTCCTTTAAAGTCTACTGACAACAGTTCTTCTTTTTCTGTTAGAAAACAGTCTTATCACAAGGACATTTCAAAGGCTCATCTATCTCAATATCTTATATGATGATCACACATACGAGACAAACAGCGTCTGTGGAGTGAGATACAATGCTGACACTACTGACCTTTCAGAATGTCTATGCGTGCATGTGTGTGTCTATATAAGCATGTGTACAGTTAAGTAGGCCAAATGCAGAAGAGATGGTCTACATTTTGACTTCAGGGATATTGGAAGCATGCAGTGTTGCTCTGGTGTGTAATTTGTTAACAAAAAAGACGGACATCTCCTCTTCTGATTACTGGCCTCTTGTATTCTGTCAGCCCCCCTATTCCCAGCAGAGATGTAATTGCACTGTTCTTGGTGAAGGACATGTGGCAGCGAGAGAAATGCGCTGTTTATCAGGCCCTAGATTGTTCTGAATAATTGAAATTCATGTTGTGAGTCTAGTTTCAATAACATTGCAGGGCTGCAATTTGCAGTTTCAGTGGTTAGTCCTGAGCACTTATTTGTGAAATAACAATCACCAGTACTACCCACAATTAGAATGATTGTGTTCATAATTACTGACATTTCTGATTGAGCAAATTGGTGCTAAAATAAAATTTCACAAACTGAGATACAGGGTTAAAAAATAAACTTACAATTCGGTTGCTCTCATGTCGTTCCAAAGCCTTTTTTTTTTCCTGCTGAACACAAAAGAAGACATTTTAATCAATGTTTGGTAATACTTTACAATAAGGTCCCATCAATTAATATTACCAATACATGTGAAAGTTTATCTAAAAATTCAACTGTTCATTGTTAGTTCATGTTGTCCATTAAAACTTTTGATTTAAATAATGTTTTAGTAAATATTGAAATTCAGTAACTCACTGATAAATGTTTTTTAAATAGTTTTCATTGTTAGTTCACGGTAAATGATTTAGTTAACTAACAAATGGAGCCTTGTTAATGTGTTTCAACTGTTTTTGTCCATTAAATGCAAATTGATGAGTTGCAAAAAAGCCTTTTTTTTTAATTTTCGAAATCTTCTTTTGTGTTGCACAAATGAAAGAAATGCACACAGGTTTGGAATTACATAAAGGAGTATATAAGGGCAGAATTTTATTGTAACATTCAAAACATCCACTGTGAGTGATTTTAATCACATTTGAATTTTTCTCCACCTTAAAGCACTCTCTTCCTTAATTGTCTGACGTCCACTAGTGAAAAATCACAAATCTTTTCTCAACCTGTCATACATTTCCTGTCTATAGTTTGCAGTATTATGATACAGACTCAAGGCAATTTCATCCGCCCACTTCCATTCAGGCTCACGCAATTAGCAGCCAACTCTGATGAAAGAAAAATCTTTAAGGAGCGATTATAGCGATGGAATTTTATATTGGTTTTTAAAATCCAATTAACTTTTGAAAGCGTGTGACTTTTCGACAAATGATGTCTCGCCACAGTATTGTTGAAAAACACTGTGCGCAGTGATAATTGGCAGCTGTACAAAAAGCCTCTGACAGCTTCAGAAACGTCTCTGTGAGCAATCAAGTGCCTTGCAGAGAGAAACCTGAGCTTGCAATCTATAGCCTTTTTGTGTCACTCGGAACGTCTCTTCGTTTGGGCACTCAAGAGATGCAGTGCATTATGTTGTAGGCCAGGGAAGTTTTCATAATTACCTATCACAATGCACGTTATATTTGACTAGTTTAAGTTAAACTTGAAATAGTTTCAAACAACCTAATATTTTAATGTAAGTATTGTAGTCCCTTGTGAAAAAAGAACTGTGCTTATTTTATTAGTTATAGTTTAGTGTACTGTACTTTAAAAATATTTTCTGATATATATATATTTGTATATTTATGCATATGATAAAATTAATAAGTTAAAAGGTCATTTATGAGTTCACTTTCATGATTATGCTTCTTAAAGTAAATTGCAATTTGTAATAATAATTGTGTTTTAAAGAAGTGCACGTATTTTGATGAGCGTATATGTAAAATATTGATTATATTTTTAACTGTACACTGTAAAAATAAATGACCTCTTCGTTATGACAACATGTTTTTACATTGC
This sequence comes from Pimephales promelas, assembly GCF_016745375.1. The sequence goes on from NW_024121455.1 coordinate 2,200,983, forward strand.
TTTAACTCATCAAATAAGTTACTTTTTTATTAGTTTACCACAATACAACATTTTTTTGTTAACTCAGTTTAATGTAATTTAAGTTTAAATGACTTAAACATCCAAGTTGATTGTACTTAATTTTTGTGCAGAAAAAATTCCTGGATATTTAAAGGTAATGTTTTAAATGTCCTAAATTGCAACTTCACCATTACAAATAATTGCAAGTATATTTAAATACATAGTTTCAATAGAAATGACATTAAAGTATATTTTAGTTGAAATGCTTGTCAGTAGTCTACATTCAGCAGTATTTAACCATTTCACAAACAACAGAAGTAATTATCAAATTACAAATAAAGATGTACTTTAAGTAGGTAAAAATTGCGTTGAATATAAATTTAAACTATAATTCATTTTCATTTAATTGTAAATAACATTCCACAAAGTTCAGGTTGCATCAAAAGATTTTTTTTCAAGTGTATTATTTCTGTGATTTTTATTGCTGAAGTGTTTTTTTTCCATAAGGGGAAACCAAATAAGGTTCAATTTGTTAGCATTTTTTTAATCATAACGCAAGTACAGCAGAACATTTATTAAGTGTTAATTTATAGGCTACTATTGTTCTTTGTTTATTTATATTCATTCATAATACATTATCTAATAATTTGTACAACTTACAAATATGGAAATTAATCGTAAGAATGAACCTTATTGTAAAGTGTCGTTTCTATAGCTGTAGTGATGGAACTATACTGTAGTTCCATCAGCTACAGGAATGACACTTTACAAGGCATCTGTCAACTTCATGAAATGAAAAAGTCGGTGTACAACTGTATAATTATTCTTAAATGAACAATTCTCAGAAAGACAGTTTAAATGGCAAAGCTTAAGTGAATCATCTCTGCGCATTGTTCAAATGTCCCATCATGATTGTTAAATTTGAATGAGGTACCGCTTAGATTCTCTGAAATGCATTAGTCATGAATGCCAGTTTCTGCACAAAAGACAAAAGATTATATCTCTTATTACGTGTGACCTAGTTAGAAGGTGTCATGAAGGATGTGATTCAGAAATAAAAATATGTATTCCCTCCATCTGCTTGACATCAATTTCAGCACAATTAATTCTGCAACAACACTTAATAGAGGTTCGTCAAATGTAACAAGCTGAAAAAGAAGACAGAGAGAGAAGTCGGGTGACCTTGATACATAACACAAAGTTTTGCTGAAAGAACGGTGAGGAGATGAAAGCTTGCCTCTTCTCTTCGTTAGCCTCTTTCATCAAGGCATTACAAAGGAAGTCAGTAAAGAAAAACAACACATCAATAAAAAATATCAGTCGTAAAAAACTGTTAATTACTACAGCCTTGTAGTTGTACTCTCTGGAGTTGTGCTGTCAGATTTAAGCAAGTTCACCCCAAGACATGAGTGCTAACATCACGAATAAAAATTTAATTTCTCCTGAAAACAAGCGTAAAAGTTTTATAAATAAACTATTTTATATAAGCTGCAAGAAACACGATTCAAAATTCAATGCAATAACTCATTTACGTAAGTTTAAAGTAATATAAGTTGAAATGACTTAAACATCCATGTTGATACTTAAATTTATAAGCCAGCAACTTCTTATATATATACACATTTAAGTATTAGACTATTAAAATCATATATATTTTGTAAATATTTATTTTTTTAGAAAGTTTGCCATTTGCTTTCTTGATAAAAATGAAAAGAAATACTGTGTGATTGCAATTATACATATTATACAATATAAAAAAAAAAAACGTTTTCATGATTTGTAAATCACAACATTTTTTTTCTTTTGTCAAATCAACTTAGATAATTTATGTAGTTCAGATAACATAATATTTAGAGTTTCTGGTGTATTAACTCAATTTCACAATTTCAATGAACTTAAAATTAAGGCAACCAGGTTACTTCATTTTTTAAGTTAAACCAACAATATTTTTTTTACAGTGACGCATTGTGTAATAAACATCTAATTCACTTATTATTACAATGTAACGAGTTGCTATTCAGTCTGATCTAAAGCGTTTCTCTCTGAATGAAGAAAATGGGCTTTTTGGCTCACCGCAGTGATGTGAGCACTGAATCAATGTCCCGAACCACCGCCATAATAGGAGGGAAGCAGGCGTGTGCGTTGGGAACGGGGCAGGAACAGAAGCCAGCACAGGACTGCATTAGCATACTCCCAAACAGGCTGTTAGCTGAAGAGGGTTTTAATTAGCTATTTTCCCCCTAGCAAATGAGGAAATTATCGACCGAGCAAAACAAGCCAGAGACAACTGGCCCGCCACCAATAAACACATGGGCTGGTACACACGCGCACATGCACTTAACATGCACGACGAAGCCTGTGTGGCAGGCCTGCACATGCACACTAATGCCACAAACACGCACACAATCATAATAAATGGCTCAGATGATGAGTGAAAAAGCTATCATTACAGTTTTTTTGTTTTTTTTTCATTCTCTCTCTTATTCCCTCTATAAACTTTATATTAAATTGTGGCACTAATGCTCTCTTCAAGTGTTTAATGGATACTTTAGGAGCACAGATCTCCCCATAAACATAAACAGGCACAACAATGTGTTTATTTACTAACACAGCCCCTCTTTGTGGCGAGACTTATCAAAGGCTTACTTTGGTTATAATTGCATCCTCGTCATGCTTGCTTACTTCAGTGGTGGCATTAATATTTAAATGAAAAGACCCACGCTTGCCCTACGGTCTACTGAGGAAGTGAAATCTCTTCTTCTCTTTACTCTCGAGACTGGAAGCCTTTCACAGCTCTTGCATCTCGACTGGTGAGCTTTAGCGTTAATTTGCCTGCCGACTAGTTGCTTTTTACTTTCACTGTAATGTTTATTAAGTATAATATAAATCATATTTCTTGTAAATTTAAATTATTACAATTAAATTACAACTATACTGTGACTTCAGGTGCAAGAATTGACTCTGCATTACAGTAATATCTTGTATATTTACTGCAGGTGCTACTATATTTAAAAAGTTCACTTTGTAGTAAAACTAAAAGTTATTCTTTAAAGTACATCATTTCATTATGTTTCAATAATCGTTTGTCATGTTTTAAAGAAGTACGCTTATTTTGATGTGTTGACTGACTACTAAAGCACATTATATAAAAAGAATTAATAGCATGTTATGTGATATTACATTAAATACTAAATTGTAACTTAATTTATTTAAATGTATGTCAAGATGCAAGTAAATGAATTAAAAATATGAAGTATTTTTATTTAAAGAAATAAGAAGGAGGTTTATGCATGTTTGTGACAACTGTCATTAAGTGTCATTCGCTCAGTTATGACATTTTTAATGCAAATATGACGTTGTTCGAGATGTCTTTGTTATGACACCTTGACATAAACCAATACATCGTAACCTGTCAGTGCAGTGTCACAACTTGACATTACAAAGACAACACAACCTGTCATAAACATGACATACTGTAGCAGATTAATGATCAAACTTAAGAAACCACTTAGCTTTATTGGTTAACATTAAATTAAACTGTCAGGTGGTTGGTTTGGACTTTTGACTAACTTTTTAATGACAAATTCAATTAGTAGCATCACTGTAGTTGAGGTCACGAAAAATATTCAAAACACAGGTATAATGGCCTCATGACAGCCAATGTCAAAGCCAACCATGACAGTTTAACTTAATTTTATGTTGTTGTCATGACAAAGACACTGACAGGTTATGATGTATTGGTTTATATCAAGGTGTCATAACAAAGACATCTTAAACAATGTCATATTTGCATTCAAAATGTCATTATTGGGTGAAAGACACTTATCGTCGAAATGCTCCTGCTTGTCTATGAGACGGCCTTTATAATTTAGTATTGAGATGTTGTTCATTTAGTCTCTAATCTCTTAAAATATCCAAATGATCCACGTGAAACTGCGGTCTTCCAACCTTTTACTATTAGTTTTACTGATTAATATGCGCGAGGGAGACCCGCTCGCCCGTGTTGTTTAAAGACATGAGTGCGCACGGCCGCGGAGGTATTTTTCTGGAGGTATACTGCCGCCATCTGGTATGGAATATGGTGTATTATTTGATTTTTTATCCCAGAGGGCACCTTTAATGACAGTGGTCATAAACATGCATAAACCTTACTTCATATTCAAGACACATATGTCATGGTTATGAAGGTGTCATTTCAGTCTTATGCACACCCCTTCAAGTAAAGTGTTACCAAGTAGTCTTTTTAAAAGTATGCTAAAGTATACTTCTTTTTCACAAGGGATTATTAGCTATTAGACCTTGGAGAAAATGAATGAAAAGTAAATAATAGCCAATATAAACACTGATCACCATAATGGTGACTTCAAATGAACACAAAAATAATCACACAACACAGCATTTTTGGTTATTAAATACCAGTAATTTGTCTAACCTGCATTGATTTTGCTGTACTTTTCAGAATACTTTTTTATATAAGAAATTAGTAAATGTCAGTGGGTTATAAAAACAAGAAACATAAAAATAGGCCAAAACAACAGCGACCGATACAACTTTTTGACTAAAATTTTCCTAATTATAGACAGATAGCAGGGCTGTTATTCTGCCACTTGCACGTTTCAGAAGACCCAGAAATATCCAAAAGAAAAACATGCCACTTCATTCCAATGAGACCTCGTCATGTTTAATATTTCACAACCTTTCTTTTCCCCTCCACCGATCCTGAAAATCTTTGTCTTGTTTCTGTCTTCCTGTGTCTTTAGGGAGGCCTTTTCTGGCATGGTTTCAAGGAGGATGAGAGGAGAAAGGAAGACAGAGCGAGATGCAAGAGTTCCACCAGTAATTGGAGACTGGGCTGGAACTGCGATGCAAGCAAGGCCTTCACTCCTCCGTGTCTCCCATCAGCACTGACCTACAAACGGCCTGCCTTTCCCTCCCTGGACGCCAGCCAGAGTTCACCTGCATCACTTCATTCCCATCCCCCCTTACGCATCTGAGGGTCTGCGACTTATCACAGGGGGTTTAGGAAAGGCAAAGAAGTGCAGTGGCGGCCATAGAACCAAAGAATCCACGGAAAGGTGAGGGAGTAAAAAGAGAGATAAGTATTGAAGAGAAAAGGTTAGAGGGTTTTCAACAATGAAACTCACTGGCTTTTATTTGTTTGAACAAAAATATAATGTTGTCATAATTTGCTAACCCGGACCTTCTCTGTCCCACTTTATATTAAATAGCTTTACGTACTATGTACTTACATTGAACAATAAGTACAATGTATTATTGTGTTCCTGTTGTATTGTAAAACACTTTTGCTGCTATTGAGGTGTGATACGGGTAGGGTTAGGGACAGGTGTGGTGGTATGGGTCGGTTTAAGGGTAGGTTAAGTTATGAGGGGAGGGTCAACTGTGTAATTACAAATGTAATTACATAAAGTAATTATAGCTGTAATTACATGCTCGTATTTTTAAAATATAAGTACAATATAAAAACATGTATGTACACAATAAGTCCATTGTATCAAGTTATTAATTTCAATGTAAGTATAAAGTACTTAAAGCCCCTTAATCAACGCAGTCTCATCCCAAAAAGTCATATAACTGGGACGTCTTTTGACCATACGTCAATATTAGCCTTTTTAGGGCCCCCTTAAACGTCGGTAGACGAGGTTATGGGATCCTAACTCTACCCCAGACCTAAACCGTCACCTAACTGACGTTAAAGGTAAAGCGTCAGTTGTACGGCCCGGGATCGCCATCTACCGACGTTTAAGGGGGCCCTAAAAAGGCGGATATTGACGTATGGTCAAAATACGTCCCAAGACGTCAGTTATATGACTTTTTGGGATGAGAATGTGTTGACTTAATATAAAGTGGGACCATTCTGTTAAGCAAAAAAGGCAGAATATCTGTGTAGCTCTTCCCAATCAATGAAAGTGCAAACTTCAAAAAGCACCATAAAAGGATCATAAATTACTTCTTAAAATATGGTCATGTGACACAAGAATTAATGGTGTTTAGAATCAATTAATTATTTGATTCAATATGCAATATTATGGATTTGCCTGCACTGACGGATGAGAAATGAACTGAGCTGGATGATGACATCATTGATTTAACCAGAGCTGCTTTATGGATAAATTGAACTCATTCCATAACTGATTGACTTGACATTGAACTGCATCAACTCTGAACTGATTTCATCTATATAATGACTGTGTAATATTGTGCGGTATTTGCAGTTTACCAGCTGGTTTACAGCAGAATCGAATTCTGTTTGCATCACTAAATTGTTATTTTCCTGTTTATCACTGTAAAACAATCTGAAACAATCTGTAATGCATTAAGTGCTATATAAATAAAGGTGGCTTGACTTGATCCAATATAAATGAGAAGATTTTCAATGAATACCAGTCTTTGTTCCAATATTCTTTTACTTTTGCGATTTTGTTCTTTTTTTCTGAGCCTTGCAGTAAAATTCAATGCCTTTGACATTTTGCTTAATATCACATTTTGTTTACCAGAAGAATATAAATAAAGCTCAGTAAATACTGACAAATTTATCATCTTGGGTGGAAATTTGAGACAAATTAAACACAATGAGTTTTACTAAACATTTACCTTTTCTCTTTTAGATATAATACTTAATAGATTGTGGCAGAATTGTATTATTGAGTGAACTCTTCCCTTTAAAGCCGCAGTCACAGACTTCAAGCATGCAAAATTTATTCGGATGCTGCAACGGTCATATGATGTCGCACTCTGCTGCATTTTTAAATAAATACATACAACACACATTTCTGTATATATATATATATATATATGAAGAGTTCAGATGCAAAAGCCTCTAAATGCCATTTGAAATTTTCTTCTTTAATGATTTTTATCAAACTTGTATATTGAAGTTCAGTAATTTTACTTAAATTACAATTAATAGGTAATTATCATTGCCATTTAAGTGAAATCACTGAACTTAAATATACAAGCTTGATAAAAATCATCATTCTAGAAGAAAATTTCAAATGGCACTTAAGAGGCTTTTGCATCTGAACTCTTCATATATATATATATATATATATATATATATATATATATACAGTATATATATATATATACAGTATATATATATATATATATATATATATATATATATATATATATACAGTATATATATACAGTATATATATATATATATATATATATATATATATATATGAAGAGTTCAGATGCAAAAGCCTCTAAGTGCCATTTGAAATTTTCTTCTTTAATGATCATTTTTATCAAACTTGTATATTTAAGTTTAGTCATTTCACTTAAATGGCAATGATAATTACCTATTAATTGTTATTTAAGTGAAATTACTGAACTTAAATATACAAGTTTGACAAAAATCATCATTAAAGAAGAAAATTTCAAATGGCATTTAGAGGCTTTTGCATCTGAACTCTTCATATATATATATATATATATATATATATATATATATATAGATATATATAAACTCTTTAATGTAAAAATATACAGTCTACTCCTCTTTCAAATTACACATTTGCAGCTTTAAAGTTTGTTATTTTAAGACCAAGAGGTCAAAACGTGATATAAATCTTGTATTGCTTTGACTGAATTCACAGCTCAGAGTTCGAACTTTGAAACTCAAAGAAAAGTAATACATGATGTGAATGGAAGTCAATGGAATAAAAAGTGGAGTGTAAAAGAGTAAGGACTGACAAACATAACATAAAACAAAATAAATCTAACATGAGTCACCAAATTATATGTGTTGACTTCTAAATCACTTCAATAGCCTTGAAAGGCACTTATTTCAAAAGGAAAGTTTGAAGGTTTGGCAAAAGTAAGAACCCTTTTTTATAAAACTAACCGGTCTTGTGTAGCACCGAATCACTTGTGATCAAAAGCAAGGTCTTGTTGAACAGTCAGCTCTTGAATTCTTTGGATAATCAGACAGCAGAATTTATATGCGCCTCCTCCTCTGCTTTCTGTTTTAACACAGTTTTAATTAGCAGAGCCAGACAGGAGAGAGAAGGGCGGCAGTAGCTTCCATTAGAGAGGAAAAACGTGGAGAGATACAAAGAAAAAGGAAGGGATGGAGCGAAAGGAAAGAGAGAGAACTGCTGCTGTGCTTCCCCTGGTCAATTAGAGTTGCCAGAGAAAGAGAGAGATTGGGAACTGAATGCTGGTGAGGGAGAGGATGTGTATCGGCCCCATAACTATCTCCTGCATTTTAATTAGCTGAGTGAACAGTCCTCCACGGGATACTCCACATACCGACCCATCACCATGACAGCCACAGAACAGCGTTCCGGGTAGCCAGACACGCTAGGAATATTTAGCTAAGAAATTGAGTGCCAGGCTGAGTGTTTGACTCCATCTCAAGGCGATGTTTCCCTCCAGTTAATGACCTATAGGACTAAAAAGAGACCCAGACTGTTTGAAAAGTCTCCAAAACATCACTGCGCTGTGCCAAAGTGGAAGTCATTTAGCACCTAAATATAAAGACTCTTCCCTCTAATCACATTGTATGGTTGTACACCTTTTATTTTAAAATGGCTTACATTTTATTAAAAGTTGTATATTTATTAGAAATTATATCCACACGCTATATAGAAATTATTATCTACTGACTTTATTTTTTTATTTATATTTATTAATATGTAATGTTTTAGCCTGTAGTATTTAATTAAAGATTAAAATAAAGTTTAAGTAAGAACGTTTTAAATTGAGAAAAAGTTGATCCAAAAATACAGCAGCAGTAATATTATGAAATTTGATTACAATTTTAAAAAGTTTCTATTTCAATTTGATATGTTATTGTCACGATAGGGTTGAGGCAAACAAAAATAAAAGCTGGATCTAATTACAAGCAGGGAACGGGCTGTGATGATATCTCGCACTACGAGAAATGTGATGAGATTTCTCGTCGAGTGAAAAGCTGCCTCGCGATATCGCCGTGACGGAGCGTGAGGGGGAAATTAGCATTGAATATGCCACACTGCATTCACATTACATTCCACTGTCTTTTAAAATGACATGTTGCGGTCACACAGTGAAGCAGGAATCATAGTTCACTGATCACGTGGCGAAGGATTCGATGCGCAATAGAGCCTAACAGGGATGCAACGATTCACTCATCTCACGATGCGATACGATTCACGATACTGATTTTACAATTTTTTTAACAAATTAGATTTAAAACAAAAGTGTCCCTTTTATTATTTCTCAGACAAAATGCTGCACATTTCTTTTTAATTTAAAATATATTTGTCAAATAATAAAATAATAACATAAAAAAATTCCCCTCAAGGTTGTTTCAAGTCAGTCTTTCTGTCTGTTTGGCCAAGAGGCTGGACACTGGTCAACACAGTCTCATGAAAATGCGTATCTATAGCACAAATGTCATTTCTCGTGGCATTTATACGCCAAAAAAGGTTTTTGCGTGCATATGCTACGCAAATGTGCATATGCGCGTTTCATTTGCACGCGAAAAACGCATACCATATACACGCAAAAAACGTTTTTGCCGTATAAATGCCCCGAGAAATGACATTTGTGCTATAGATACGAACTTTCATGAGATCTGGCTCCACTGGTAGCTTCACACACTTATGTAAAAGACTAAAATTAGTACCAGATTGAAAAGGGTTTTACATTGTAATAAAGATTCTGTTTCTGATTCTAATTTTGTTATAATTTGTATCATTACACTAGTAAAAAGAGTAAAAAAAAACACATTTAGAAAAAGAGATAGTAAATTAATACAAGACCTGGTTGCCACGGAAACACTGATGCACCTTGTGATGTCCATGGCTCTCCCAGTTGTCGTATTAATGACTTTTACACTTCTGGTGCTTCTCACGGTGGAGATTATTATTAGTCTACGGAAAGTCAAAATGCCACCACACCTACGATTTGAATTAGTCAACATCTACGCTTGCCATCGACATGTCTACTGTTTGACGGCGCGGGCACACCAGTCTATGGCACACAGCGGAGCAAGCGGAGCAAACTGAGCATTTACAGTTCATTCCTATGGAAGTTGAGCTTGACTCACACAAGATCAACACTCGCTAGCTTCGCGCCAGTGTGTGCTCGCTGCTATTGTGCCTGTGAAGCGAGGATCACAACTTCGCAGTAAGCTATACAGTAAACGTGCCCTGCTGTTTAAAACGTGTATCGCGATTCATTTAACATTTCAAACGACTTAAACGTCACACATTTTTATCGATTTTCAACTGGTTGCGAGTGAATCGTTGCATCCCTAGAGCCTAAGTTTCTAATGAATGCCTTATGAAACCACGCGATAGCGAATTTGAAAGTGAAAGTAAAACAAGAGCTCCTTGATGCTCACAAATTAGGTATATACAATAGCCTGTCTCTCAATATCAATGTTATCTCTAGACAGTTGTGTAGTCTAGTAGATGAGTGGCTCTGGTCGAGTAGTTGTGGCTCTGGTCTCTGTTTGCGCTTGACACATATTGAGAGAGTACTTTGATTATGGTTGCACTTGCACTTATTGTTTGCACTTAAAACTAAGACTTTTTTTCTATTTATTGTTGTTATTTATACTGTTTTTATTTCTATGTTCAATTTGTGGAAAGGAGTTCAGGTCACACACAGCCTTCAATAAGAAGTTTTGGAAGCTCATAATTCATGTACAGTCATTTGAATTTGTGGCAAAACATTTTACAGTGCTTGTATACTGTGGTCTTTCAATTCATATGATAATTCATACTCATAAATTAGAACTGAAATGACATTCATTACAAGATTATTAGTTAAAAAAAAATTCAAAATCCACCAGCAGACTATTTTTCCAGTCATGCATTTTGTCATTGAGGATTTCTATAAAATATTGAATCAAACAAACACTGATGCAAGGAAATATTGCAAAACTCAAACACAGACCAGACTTGACCGTTATGTTATGTTATATTATATTATAATTTATTCTGATGTTGGCAAAGCTGAATTTTCAGCATCATTACTCAGTCTTTAGTGTCACACGATCCTTCAGAAATCATTCTAATATGCTGATTTGCTGCTCAAGCAATGTTAAAAATTATCATAAATGTGGAAAACGGTTCATACATTTGGGCAAACTGAATTTTTACAAAGTTCAAAACAACAGCATTTACTTTAAAATAGAAATCTTTTATAAAATCATTATACTATAATAACTTTCCTTTCACTTTAGAGCAGTTTAATGCATACTTGCTAAATAAATAAAGTAATAATTTGTTAAATATTCACAAGGCGCAGCAACCAGTATAACTACCAATCCACTCAGTATAAATAGACAGTGCCTTAAATTACATTTAAAAAAGTACTATGTTCATTGATAAAGATGTGTATTTAGAAACTCAAACTAATCAGCCAAACTGAGCACAGTTACTGGCCAATGCAAGCTCAAAATGCCTAGAGATCAGTCTACCACTAGCATGTTCATTAGCTTTTCTCTCTGTTAAAAAAAAAATGCTCCATTTTCTTAACCTATTTACAAAAACAGTCCCAGTGGATCAGTGAAGCCAATTCCCTTTTGTACTTTTTCTTTTCTTCTCATAGCAGGTGTGTCAGGTGGTACCTGTCAGACAGCGTCCCACTGTTCTGCCCTGTCTTTCCCATTTCCGTGCTTTACAGCTTCCACATTAATCACTGCTCTGTCTTTTCTCTCACCCGTCGTCATTTGTTCACGTCCCTATCTCCTCCTTTGCCACAAATCACTGCTAATTGGGTTCTCCTGGTTTGTGCTCTAAGAGCAGAGCAGTGTATCTCCTCTCTGCAGAGACCTTCGTTTGAAGACTTCAAGCTGGAAATGGGTGCTAAAGGTAAAAATGTAGTTTTACGTTTTTACTGCGGTTTGCATGGACCATTCTAGTATTTCATCTTCTCACAAGTACTTTTTAATATTAAACTAGTTAACCCTGGGTCATTCTTAACCCCGAGTAAACAGAATCTTGGTTTATCTTGCTTCATGTTTCACTACCAGGGGTTAACAATTAAAAGAGTAGTTCACTTTTGAAAAAACTTTTGATGATAATTTACTCACCCCCATGTCATCCAAGATGTCCGTGTCTTTCTTTCTTCAGTCAAAAAAAAAATTAAAGTTTTTGATGAAAACATTCCAGGATTTTCAGTGGGAACCAAACGGTTCAAGGTCCAAAAGACGTTCAGACTTTCAGTACAAACTCCAAACTGTTCAAAGAGCTTTAAACGACTCCAGACAATGAATAAGGGTCTTATCAAGCGAAACGATCTCTCATTTAATAAATAAGTAACAAAGTTTAAGTTTTATAAGCTAAAATGACACACGTTTGTGACTCTCCTGTTCGAACTCGTTCATCAAACTAATCTTTTTCTGAGTCATTTGGTTCATTCAACGAACAAAACGAATGAATTGACTCGGAAAAAGATTCGTTCATTTTGATGAACGAGTTCGAACAGGAGAGTCACGCACGTGCCTCACAGAACAGAGCAAGGCGAGCATTTGAGCTTATAAAACTTAAACTTTGTTATTTTTATTTTTTTTAAATGACCGATCGTTTTGCTTGATAAGACCCTTATTCATCGAATCGTTTAAAGCCCTTTGAACAGTTTGCAGTTTGTACTTAAAGTGTCTTTTGGACCTTGAACCGTTTGGTTCCCACTGAAGTCCATAATATGGAGAAAAATACGGGAATGTTTTCATCAAAAACTTTAATTTCTTTTCGACTGAAGAAAGAAAGACATGGACATCTTGGATGACATGGAGGTGAGTAAATTATCAGCAAAAGTTTTTCAAAAGTGAACTACTCCTTTAATCCTGGGTATTCATAAGTTTCACATTCCTAAACCCTGGGCTAACACTCGTAATTATTTGCGCTGTCAGTGTCCCTGATTGGACAAATGCAGCAAGCGACCTATTTGTATATTGTTATCCTTATACTATATATTGCTGACTGCCATCAAATTTTTTGCTGAATGGAGTTTTTGGACTATACAGGTAATAATGAAACAGTCTCTTCACTCCGATTGACCGAAGCACTTGAATATGAGGCATTCGAATGGTTCTCTGTTGCTAAGCATCTGGGTGTAACATTCTAACACCTCATCATTTCACAATGTACAAGTTTGGCACAGTAAAAGCAGTGTTATTCCTGCTTCTAAATTACAAATGTGAATAGTTTCTTTACCCAGGGTTAAAAGCAGGGTTTAGAATGGGGTTAAGTGAAGTGTGAAAAGGCCTAAACAGATTCTTCTTTAATCCAATTATTACATTTTCGATCAACATTTGACATTGTTTGCCTCGAACGCTAAAACAACTGTTTATACAACATGCAAATTCCTGTGACTGTCCTAAGCACTTGATACAAAGCACGCAAGTGTCTGTCTGTTGTTAAGCATCTAGTTGTAACATTCTAACACCACATTTTTTTGGGACTGTTCACTTTTAAAAAAAAAAACTTTAGCTGATAATTTACTTTCTTTCTTCAGTCGAAAATAAATTAGACTGGGATTTTCTCCATATAATGGACTTCATTGGGAACCAAACGTTTCAAGGTCCAAATGAGAGTTTCAGTGCAGCTTCAAATGAATAAGGGTCTTATCTAGGATCCTTCGAGTCATGACTCGAAAAAAGATTTATTCATTTTGATGAACGAGTTCGAACAGGAGAGTCACGAACGCGCATAACAGAACAGAGCAAGGCGAGCATTTGAGCTTTTAAAATGTAAACTTTTTTATTTATTTTTTAAATGAGCGATCGTTTCACTAGATAAGACCCTTATTTGTCGTCTGGTGTCGTTTAAAGCCCTTTGAAGCTGCAATAAAACTCTCATTTGGACCTTGAACCGTTTGGTTCCCATTAAAGTCCATTACAGTATATGGAGAAAATCCTGGAATGTTTTCATCAAAAACCTTAATTTCTTTTCGACTAAAGAAAGAAAGACATGGACATCTTGGATGACATGAGGGTGAGTAAATTATCAGCAAAAGTTTTTTTAAAAGTGAACTACTCCTTTAACTCTGCAAAATCCTGATTAACACCAGGACCTATAAAGTAGGCAACCGAAAGAATTTTGCAACGTCAATTTACGTTGTTTCACTGTGAATAATAAGGTCTTTTACCATTAAAATTAAGTTGTTTTTTTTTTTCTTTTTTTTATAGTGAACCTTTGCATCCATGGAAAAAAAACTACGAGCCGGGACTCGAACCCAGGTCGCCCGAAGCACAACCACGCTATCGGAGCGCTGCCCATAAGGCTATCGGCTCAGACCGGATTTATTCTTGACACTAAGAAAAAAATGCTTATTTTAAGATCAGTTCACTTAAAGGTTCTTTGGTGAACCACAATGATTCTTTTATAGCGAACCCCCTACCTCTGTGGAACCCTTAATGAATGTTATGAAATTTAAGAATGCGCTTGTCGCTCTTTTCCATGCAATTACGATGAATGAAGACTGAAACTTTCATGCAAAAGCACCATTAATACATCAGAAAAGTGGTCGATAACGCAAGTCAAACAATAGCGTCGTGTGGGGGAGAAAAAATGTGTGAGGAAGATACAAATGAACCCAACATAATTATTTTTTCAAGAACATTTATAGTTTATCTGACCATCTGGTTTACATTTGCAGGTTATGAAATGCATAATAAAATGGCCTTGTTGTAATGTATGTGTCTAATTCATTCTAATTAGTCTAATTAAGTGATTTATAATTTAAAGAAAAAATGTTTTGACGATTTCAAGGGTCTTCCGGTGGAAATCTAAACATCATTTGTGGACACAGACCACAAACCCCTCTGATATGATATCTGGGTGCATATTTTTGACAGCAGTTTGAAACAAGTCGGTATCAAACAATGACTCTGGCCCACTGCCCAGGTACCGAAAACAGAACACAGCAGGGTTCTGGAGTAATAGTTCTGAAGGGTTAGAGGCAATTCATATTCAATACGGCCTGGGCCTCTGTTCTACAAAACTCACCAGCTCCAGATGGCAGGGACTCTATTACTAAAGACCCTACTGTGAGGGTCCAACACCTCCAGCATCTTTAGAAAGAGATTAACCAATATCAACAGACATTCCTTCAGAGATACACAAAACACTAATTGGCTCAAAATGTTAAACTGACAAAAAAATAATAATCTAATAGCTTGTCACAAAACCTATTATACAAATCATAGTTAAAGGGCACTGTTAGATATTTAACTTTGGCCATTTACTACAAAATAAAAAGATTTAAGAACATTTTTTTATTTACATGCTAATTCTTCAAACATTTTTATTAAGATTTTGTGTTCAGAAAATTATCCTTTAAATGCAATTTTGGATAAAAGAATCTACTAAATGACAAATGTAAATATTACACATATCATTTATGTGAAAAATCACTATAAACACTTTTTAGATTTAGGGGAAAAAATCGAATTGCACGTCAAAAAATGTATCTATACATTCATTATAATGACATTGACTCCAAATCTCAGCATACTATTTAAAAATGTATTCATAGATGATATTTATCTTCCTTTAATATGGCTAAAACTGCTATACTATAAACATGTTTTGAATCTTTATTCGCTCCCGACCAGAGAGCGGCGAATCCTGCTTTGTTTCAGTCGAGCTCAACTTAATTCTCCCCCAGCGTTTCTAAGTCAGTCAGTAATTGAGTGCATTGCAGTGCACAAATATAAGCCCTTTCTTCATTTACACTCTGCTTCTTATTTCCCCTCTCCCCGTCCTCAGCAGCATCTGAGGGTGATAAATTATTTACACAGGGTATGGATCTTACAAGCACTCAATCCACTGCAGTCACTCAGCCATATTGCCCCGGGGAGAAGAGTGTGGCCAGGCATTTTACGAAAGAGCAAGCAAGCGTGGCGATAATGCACCGGCCCGATAAAGGTCAGCAGCCCCCCTCTGGGTCTCCTGTGATATTTTCATTATTGAAGGGAAGAGGCTGCTGTACGCCAGCACTCACTGCACTGTGCTAATACTGAGGGGTGGAGAGAACAAGAGAGAGAACGAATAAGAAAAAAAAGTGACTGAAATCTTTTAATTATCCAGTAAGATATAACATCTTTAAGCTTCCACTAAGAAAAAATAGTCCATTACAATCCACCAAGTAACAAGATGAATTGCAAAAATATTAGAGTAAAATAGAAATTCGGAAGTTTTCAATACCTTAAAAGTGCCTTGTGTAGTAACAGCAACACTGAAAGGAACCCTTGTGAAAATTAAGTGTGCTTAATTGTATTAAATGTGCATTTGTATTGCACTTCAAATCTTTAAAATATGTAAAAAAAATATATATATATAAATTATGGGCTGCTTGCAGATAATATATATATAATAATATAAAGGCCACTTAAGTGTCGGCCTGATCTCATGAAATGTGTCTCTATGGCATGCATTTTATTTATCGTGCAACGAAAATGAGTTTTTATGTGCATATGATACGCACCTACCTCACACCTCTAATCCCACCCAAGGGGTTTAGTGTGTATCACATTCACATAACAACTCATTTCTGTGTATAAATGGCACGAATAAATACAATGAGAGTATACTTGACTATGTTTCTTAGTGCACTTTACTTTAAAGTACATTTTAATCAACTTTTGGGTAACACTTTCGATAGTCCACTTTAGACATTCTACTAACTATAAGTAACTTTTCAACTACATGTCAACTAACTCTCATTAGAGTATTAGTAGTCTGTCTGCTTAATATATGCAAACACTTTATTTTGTTGGTCCCCCAACAGATATTCTACTGACTATAAGTAACTTGGCGACTACAAGTAAACCCAAAGCCTAACACCTAACCATAACCTAACAGTCTACTGACAGTCTATATACTAATATTCTAATGAAAGTTAGTTGACACGTAGTTGAAAAGTTACTTATAATTAGTAGAACGTCTAAAGTGACTATCGAAATACAGTGTAACCAACTGTTGTCATGCTTTAAAAAGGTACATATACTTGGATGTTTTAAATAACATAATAAAGAATAACATAAAGTACTTGGTCATAATTTTAACTGTAGTGTGTTATTCAACATTTACAACTTCAATACACATTGGCCATGTTTAAAAATTATAAAATTACATGTAAATATCTACTTAAAGGGTTAGTTCACCCAAAAATGAAAATTATGTCATTAATGAACCGGAAGACAATACAATGCTGAATAAAGACCAAAATGTATTTTCGATGCTTCAAAACATTCTTACTAACCCAATGGTGTCACATGGACTATACTTTGATGATGTCTTTATTTCCTTTCTGGACAAGAACATTATACCGTACATACATTTTAAAATGGAAGAACAGAAATCTCTCGGACTAAATCTAAAATATCTTAAACTGTGTTCTGGAGATGAACGGAGGTCTTGCAGGCTTGGAACAACATGAGGGCGAGTCATTAATGACATAATTTTCATTTTTGGTTGAACTAACCCTTTAAATGGATTAAAATATTTGGCTACACTATATGCACAAAATATTGGGACACACCTCTTAATTATTGAATTCAGGTTTTCCAATCAGACACATTGCCACAGGTGTATAAAAACTTTTACCTACCCATGCAATCTGCATTTACATTGTGCAAAAAAAAAAGTGTCATTCTAAATAAATTAGTGGATGCAAGCATGGTACTGTCATGGGATGCCACCTTTGCAACAAGTTTGCTGAGGTGAATGTGTATAAAAGTTGGCAACCCTCTGCTGATTCCTTAGCTGAAGAATACCAATCTTCCACTGGCATTATTATAAGCACAAAAACTGTCCGGCGGGAGATTCATGGAATAGGTTTCCATGGCCAAACATCTGCGTGCAAGACTCAAGTGCAATGACTAATCAATCACCAATCTAGCGTCAGAGAGATTGGCATAAAGCACGGCACCACTGGACTGTAGAGCATTGGAAACTCTGGAGTGACGAATCACGCTGCTCTGTTTGGCAGTCTGATGGACAAGTCTGGGTTTGGCAGATGCCCGAAGAACTTACTTAGCATTGTGCCAATTGTAAAGTTTATTGGAGGAGGGATGGAGCTGTTTTTCAGGGATTGGGCTAGGCCTCTTAATTCCAATAAAAGGAAATCTTAATGCTTCAGCGTGCCAAGGTGTTTTGGACAACTTTGTGAGAAAAACTTTGGGGAAGCCTTTTCTATTCCAGCATGACTGTGCCCCAGTAGACAAAAGCAAGGTCCAAAGACAATTTGATATTTTGGTGTGGTAGAACTTGACTGGCTCGCACAGAGCCCTATGACCTCAACCCAATAGAACACCGTCAGGATGAACTGGAACAGAGATTGGGATCCAGGCCTTCTCGTCCAACATCAGAGCCTGACCTAACAAATGGATGAATGGGCGAAAATTCCCATAGTAACACTCCAAAATCTTGTGGAAACCCTGGAGGCTGTTACAGTATGGCTGCAAAGGGGGACCAACTCCATATTAATGTCTTTGTAATTAGATTGCGATGTCATTACGGTACCTGTTGATCATGTCCCAATACTTTTTGTTATTATCTGAATTTAATATAAACCAATAAACGTTCATTTAATTGCTATTAAAATGCAAATGTGTTTGCATTAAAAAAAAAAATTACATCCAGTTTACACTGAATGTATTCTTTTAAATTATATTTCTTCATAATAAGTATGCTTTATGTTTAAGTATGTTACTTTTTTCACAAGGGAACTGTTCACCCAAAAATTAAGTCATACTTGTTGACGACTCACGTTGTTTCAAATCCATATGCTGTTTGAAGTATCTTTGTGTAGCTTTTCCATACGATGGTTTAACTTAAAAAAGTAAGTAACCTGGTTGCCTTAAAATTTTAAGTTCATTGAACTGGAAAAAGTGAGTTAATACAATGAAGGAGATTAATTTAACCATCAGAAACTCAAAATTATATGTTATCTGAACTAAATAAATTATTTAAGTTGATTTGACAAAAGAAAAAATGTTGTGATTACTACACTGTAAAAAATATTGTTGGTTTAACTTAAAAAAGTAAGTAACCTGGGTTGCCTTAAAATTTTAAGTTGATTGAACTGGAAAAGGTGAGTTAATACAATGAAAGAGATTAATTTAACCATCAGAAACTCAAAATAATAAGTTATCTCAACTAAATAAATTATTATAAAGTTGATTTGACAAAAGAAAAAATGTTGTGATTACTACACTGTAAAAAATATTGTTGGTTTAACTTAAAAAAGTAAGTAACCTGGGTTGCCTTAAAATTTTAAGTTGATTGAACTGGAAAAGGTGAGTTAATACAATGAAGGAGATTAATTTAACCATCAGAAACTCAAAATAATAAGTTATCTCAACTAAATAAATTATTATAAAGTTGATTTGACAAAAGAAAATATGTTGTGATAACAAATCTTGAAAATATTTTTTACAGTGTAACTATAAAAGTAGTCCAACCAAATAATGTGCTATTTTCCAAGTCTTCTGAAGCTTTACAAAAGTCAAAAAGCTGTTATCACATATTCCAAATATTTAGCATGAACTGGTTTTATTCAATATTGAATATGACTGAATGTGGCTTGACTACACAAGTTACACAAATGAAAGTAAATTCGCATGGCCAGATCAAGTAAAACAAGTTGATTACACAATGTCACTTTATACAGTGAAGGCTTAAATTTTTATTATAATTTAAACTACAAAAACGCAAATTTATGAAAACGGTGACATCATGAGTATTACGTATTCAGTCTATGGGTGCGTAGTGGTTCTTTACAAAGTCAACAACATCGCAGACTACCGAAAAAATTTTTGTAGATCCGTGTGGTCGGTTTGACTTGTCTGTTTTTAATAAAAAACTTTGTCAACTAAACACCATTGTCATGTAAACCTTTTTTTTTCACTTTCAACGGGCTATCCTGTGAGCCGTCACTGGACGTTTTAAATCTAAATGGCTTTCTGTTTTATTAGCAGTGACTGTGCTGATCTTTTGCATCTTATCAATGCTTACCTAAAAATAAAGTATCATTCTGAAGTATCATTGAAACATCATTTTAGGTAATCTTAAGTTTCAAAATATGAGTTTCATTTCAATAAATAACACAAGCCAGTCTATAAAGTATATTAAGCAAATAACAGAACACTGCAATATTTAGCGGCGTTTTCTTATGCAGGTTTAGTAGTTAGATCTGCTGGGAAATGCAATGCTGAAATGTGTGTAGAATGTCAGTCAACTCAAAATACAAACCAACAGAGACCCCGGCCTTCATTGCTAATTCAACAGATAACATTCTTTTAATCGAATTTTTCATTCTTTTGAAATTACTTCCTCACCCAAGTGTGATCACCATCCCATAACTATTAAACATTAAATGGAATTATCACTCTTCAGCCACTAAATGACTAATGTTCAAGCCGCATTACATAGACGCAGAAGTCTGATGTTAAATTAGATCAACTCCCCAGCTTTGTGCCATTTTCAAAGTACAATCGTAAAGTTACACACAATGTGGATATGAAAAGACTTGCTATTAGGACTTGACTTGTGCCTGAAGCGAACACAGCACTCTTGCTTTCCTCCTGAGATCTACACAATGCAGAACTGAAGTCGTGCAAGGACGCCACCTCTCCAGAGAACTGATGAGACAGTTTATGGTGTCAAATCAATATCTTCGTTGATTGGATCCAGCATCCTTCTAACATTTGTCAAATATTTGTCCAGTATTTCACAATATGACTAGGTCAAAAGAAAGTATTTAGAATATATAATTGTTTTAAATATTTATTATTCCACTTTTTTGATCCAAAACAACAGTGCACTGGGAAAATAAAGCACAGGCATTTTCATGTGTGACTTTTCATCATTTGAGGGATTGCATATCAACCAAATACAAGCAATTTGTCCAGACCTAAAGGATAAAAATATGTTCATTTGAACTAGGGTTCCTTAAAAATATTACATGAAAAACAGAAACAATCTTAGATGTAAAAAGGGTTATACTTGTGTTGTGTTCAAGCATTACTTAATGGTGCTGGGTATTATTTTTCCCCTATCAATCCATTTATGTGAAACAAAACAGTGTACCACTGCATTTTCATAGCACTGCCATCCATTATTTTGTTATGCGCTCTTTCATTTGACAGTTGCTCTAAAACGGAAGTCATGCATGCTTTGATTTGAGCTACTTAATTGGGGTTGTTGCAATTTATGCATAATTCAGTAAATACTTCATAACATCAGACTTAAAAAACAAGATTCCCAGGTCTAATTTCCCCCCAAAATAAACTATGATCATCCATCTTGCATTATCTATTAGGCGATGTTCAGATTGCAGATTTTTTTCTCAAATCAGCTTGCATTAGATCAAATTAAACATAAGGATATAGAAATGTGACTAAATACCAAAGGGGGAAAAAATGGTCACACTTTATATTAGGTGTCTTTAACTACTATGTACTGGGATATGGGTACGGTTAGGACAGGATTGGTGGTCTGGTTAGGTTTAAGGGAAATTAATTACAGCTTTAATTACATGCAGGGTTTTTTTTTTTTTAATAGTGTGTACATAAGTGTTTTTGTAATATAATTATTAGTGCATTGTATCCAATTTAAATGTTTTTACAAAGTAATTAATTATGTACTTTATATAAAGTGGGACGAAACAAACTGTTTAAGTTAACGTTTTTTAAATAAAGGCTAAATAAGAGCAGGCATGAGTAATGGCAAGGTCAGGTTTTATTCCTTCAAATGCTACGCAAGTTGCTTTGTATAAAAGTGTCTGCCAAAAGTATAAATGTAAATAATACAATTTAATGATGAAAATGAAATCTATTCATTTGATACATACTGTACAGCAGGTCTGAATTGACTAGTAGGATTATTTTAAACTTTAAGCAATTGTGACATTTTCCTTAAATATGACCGATATAAGTTCATTGTACTTAATAGATTTTTTTGTGTTGGTCATGAGAATGGTTTTACTAAATGTACTTATTTTTTTTCATGTGAACTCAAATGAAGTTCATAGTACTTGTAAATATGGATTTTAAAAGTATTGGTTTAAGGAATTAAATATTTACACTTTACAATAAGGTCTCAATTGTCAACATTTGTAAAATGTTGTAAAAATTTGTATTTGTTATCATTAGTTATATTGCTATGAACTAACATGAACAACTTTATTTCTACTAACAATAATAAAGATTAACAAATGCTTTACAAATATATTGCTGTTAGTAAATTAATTTTAGCTAATATATTAAAGGAGTAGTTCACTTTTAAAAAAAAAAAACTTTTGCTGATAATTTACTCACCCCCATGTCATCTAAGGTGTCTTTGTCTTTCTTTCTTCGATCGAAAAGAAATTAAGGTTTTTGATGAAAACATTCCAGGATTTTTCTCCATAAAATGGACGGAACCAAACGGTTCAAGGTCTAAACGACAGTTTCAGTGCAAACTGCAAACTGTTCAAAGGCTTTAAACAATTTCAGACAATAAATAAGGGTCTTATCAAGCGAAACGATCGCTCATTTTAGTTTTATAAGCTCAAACGCTCGCCTTTGCTCTGTTCTGTGATGCGCGTTTGTGACTCTCCGGTTCGAACTCATTCATCAAAATGAACGAATCTTTTTTCGTGTCATTTGGTTCATTCAACGAACGAAATGAACAAGTTGGCTCGGGAAAAGATTCATTCATTTTGATGAACGAGCTCGAATAGGAGAGTCACATAACAGAACAGAGCAAGGCGACCATTTGGGCTTATAAAACTTAAACTTTGTTTTTTTTATGAGCGATCATTTCGCTTGATAAGACCCTTATTCATCGTCTGGAATCAAATAAAGCCCTTTGAACAGTTTGCAGTTTGCACTGAAACTGTCTTTTGGACCTTGAACCGTTTGGTTCCCATTGAAGTCCATTATATGCAGAAAAATCCTGGAATGTTTTTATCAAAAACCTTAATTTCTTTTCGACTGAAGAAAGAAAGACATGGACATCTTGGATGACATGGGGGTGAGTAAATTATCAGCAAAAGTTTTTGTAAAAGTGATCAGGGTTTATACTGAAGTGATGTAAAATGACATAAACTATACTTCATGTTTATTAAGTGGTGCACATTCATATTATACACAACATACTGTGTTTGTATTATAATTAATATGATTTCATTAATACAATTAACAAATTTATAATTTCATCTTTGGCAGTGTTTTTACCACTGAATTTGAAATGGCTTAAAGCACTAAGGAAGCCCGTGTCAAGCAAGCAGCGAGTTCTGACAAGTGAACCCTGGCACCTGTACGTCTGGTGGTGTGATCGACCACCGAATCCTCGTGATCGACAGGTCCGGGTTGCCGTGCCCCGTCAGTCAACGTGACGCGCCTGGAAAATGCCTGTCACTCAAAACAAGAGCTCTGGACGCGCACACAAAAGATGGGGAGGCAGAGGATGAAGGACACGTCTGATACTACCGTGCGAATCAGAGGGCTACAAGACCTATCTGTTGTCATCCGCTGTCCTCTGACTTTACCACGGAGGGAAAGAGATCTCCCTGACCTTGTCCTTCCAGAGAAAATGGCACGAAGCAATCTTCAACAAAGCCCTCTCGAGAGATACAGGTTGCCTCTATTAAATGGGCAAATCAAGCAAAGCCCGTGGCAATTTCGAGACTTCAAGGGAAGCGTGATGGGTCAGTCCTGTCGATGTTTGTCGCTGTCATTTTCTTTCCCTCGCCCATGCTCGCCTTTCACAACAAGCTCATTAAAACTGTGCATCAGCTGACATTTTACCCCTCTCGCTCCCGCTCTAGTTGCAGATCATTAGTTAGCATTGTGCGGCTCAGAGGAAGCACACATTTTTCGAGATTGCCGTGTGTGCGGTTTGATGAGCACGTCACCCCCTCACCCCCAAAGATGTCTCATTAAGAGTTCAGTAGAAGCACCTCTCTGTCCCCCGAATCCGACGTTCCCTCCCTCCGTGCTCATTCCCTCTCTTTTCGTCTGCTAATTAGCTGGCATTTTCGCCTCTTCTGTGCGTCCCCGGTTACATCTGAGAAAGAGACGGATATGATTTTTCTTTAACCCAAAGGCCAACTTAATCAGCTGAATTAATGACTTTATTACCCACACTGCCCTGGGCAATGCAGCATGTTTCTCCTGTACCCCACGTTCTCTCTTTTACTGTCACATGCACACCCATACACAACGCAGAATCTTCATACATTTAACACAAAAAAAACAACAGATGAAAGATGGAAAATCGGTACAAAGAAATGAGGATGCTGCGGAAAATACCTTGGTGCAAGATTTTTTTCCAACTTCTAAAAAGTATTCTTTGGTAAAGGTTCATTTTAAAACAATATATTATACAGATTTATGTGTGTGTATGAATATTATATATATATATATATATATATATATATATATAGAGAGAGAGAGAGAGAGAGAGAGAGAGAGAGAGAGAGAGAGATTTGATCAAAATACATTAAAAACAGGAATATTGTGAATTTAAAATAATTGTTTTCTATTTTAAAACAGAATTTATTCCAAAGCTGAATTTTCAGCATCATTACCCCAGTCTTCAGTGTCACATGATCTTCAGAAATCATTCTAATATGCTGATTATTATTACTCAGGAAACGTATCTAATTATAATCAATGTTGAAAACAGTTGTGCTGCTTATATTTTCATGGAAACCATGATACCATTTCATGAATAGAGAGTACAAGAGAGACATTTATTTGAAATATTATGTTTAATATATATGTAAATCCTTACTACTGTACTTTAGATCAATGTAATGTATCCTTGATGATTAAATTAAATTGTATTAGTTAAAAACAATTCTGACTGACCATGGACTTTTGAATATAATGTATTTATTTTCTATATTTGAATATAATGCATTTAATTTCTATATTTGTTTTTAAACCATCTAAAGTTTCTACATTATTGAGTATTTGTGGCACATCCGCAATACAGCTAAAACAATTGTATAACTATAAATAAATAAAAAAAACATTAATAATACCCTTGATGGTTAATGACTGTAAATTTCCATTCTCTGTTATCTGAAAACATTAACAAGATGGGGGGCACTGGGGGGCTTAATTGCCTAAACTGTTTTTGTGGAACAGGTGTTCACAGAAATTCAATTATTTACTTCAGCATTTAATATCTTTAAACATTGTTTTCACATGTCTGTTCCATAATTGCCTTTGTTTCATTAATGAGAGAGAGAAAAAAGTGTTATTTGTTTCATTACAAAAGTGGCAGGTCTTTCTTGCATTAGATAAATTAAGCCATTTTACCTTTTATGCTTTTCTACTCTGAAGTATCTCGCAATTCACAGTGTTTGTAATTGGATAGATGCATGCCGTGTAATTACAAACTGGGACATTTTTGGACTCGGTCGTGAGCATTTATGTTTCATCATGATCTTTTTGATATTAGTAAATGATCTGTGGATGAGCTTAAGTAATTAATGAAAAGATTAATGCAACAGTTGTAATATCAATATTCAAGATATTCACTTTTTTGAAAGTACAAGTATGAAAAATAAGTTTTTTATGAAAACAACAAAAAAGGAAACTAGTTTTATTTGTAGAAACTAGTAGAATCAGCTAAGATATTAAGGTAATAGTTTTTTTGTTTTTGTCTGTTAAATTAAAAATTAAGAAAGCTAGCATAGTACATGTAAAAAAAACATACCTGTATCAATAAGATTTGAACTCTGGCAGACACAAGGACTGCTGATCAAGACGATCTGACCAATTACCAGAGTCTGAAAAACAAAAAAAAATTCAAAACACATTAAATCAAACTTCTCTTCTAATCAACAGCCACTTTTGTCAGTGTTAGCAGAGTGTGTTTTTGTCACTGGTCTAGTGAGATGATTTTCAGTCAGTCCCTGCAGACCCATTAGAAAATTGCACCTGCAGTTCAAGGCATTTCATATGCAGTGAAGACAATACTTGTTTGGCACCATCAAACACTTCCTCTCCTAGATGGGGAATGTGATTAAAAGTGGAGGTGGGGTTCGGTTAGAAAGGAAATATTCATTAACATAAATCACCTTTCTACAACTCCAACCCCCAATGCCACACACACTCCTCCTCGTCCTCCACATGTTCAGTGGCTGTGAGGTGAACGCAGGATTGTTAGCGAGAGATGGCGAAGTCGGATATAATTTGATTTCCACACAGTTCACAAGTAATATGCAAGTGAAATATCCAGTACACTCAGAATGAAATGGAGGAAAAGCACACGATTCAATGCATTTTGCGACCCTAAGCGTAGCTCATGTGCTGGAATGCACATTGCTTCTTCATATTATGAGTCTGATACTGAACTCGACACACTTGCAATGAAATGGAGCCTTGTACAAACAGGCAAATAGTAATATCTTATGATGGCATGTAAGCTTTTAGTTCAGCAAAGCACGAAATCTCCAATGAAAATGTGACAACATGCAATCACTCAAAAATATCAATAACCAGTGTTTCCCGGCCCTGTTCCTGAATGCACACCAACCGTATTTTCTCTCTTATCTGGCCCATCTATTTGTGGTCTTTCTTGGAGTCGTTTCACTAATGAAATGATGAGTTGAATCATGTGTGTTTGCTTAGGAAGAGTTCGAAAATATGTACTGTTGGTTGGTGTGCCTCCAGGCTCCAGGAACAGGGTTAGAAAACACTGCTTTAAAAAACATCATCAATGCGGCTCTAGTGTTTATTGTATTTTGTCTCCCCCTGGTGGATAAAAGGGAAATTACATGCAACGATGCAAGATGAGGATTAAATGCACCACGTGGAATAAACCGTTTTTGAAGAAGTTTATCTCATTGAATCCCATTTAACTTTGCGAGAACATAAATTAAGTGATAAGATCAGACCGCAGTATTCCTCAATATCATTAAAGAAGCACAACATTATCTTCATTTCTTCAACTGCCATTCCTATGGTTTTATAAAAATGCTTTTAATAGCAGCAATGTGAGATTATGACATTCTAACCAATAGCACAAGAGTGACATTGATTTAAAGCGGAACTAGACCCTTGGAGCATGTAAACTAAGTTAAACACTTCAACAAAGGAAAAGTTCATATTTCTGACCATTTAGAAACTTACATTACCCAATCTCTATTTTGTTCCAAACTAAATCAAGCAAAATCCACCACTGCGTCGATCGTGACCACGAGCCACAAATGTGGTGTTCAGTTTACTTCCTAATAGGGGATTATCACGCTTCCGGGTTTCATGGGCGGGATTTGTCAACTTTGTGCATGTCCACTTCCGACGCAGTTCAACCATGCTGAGACAAATGCTATTTACTACTATGTTCCACTTTGTAAATCTAACCAACAACGCCAACCGTACGTAAGTTTTCATGGATTCCCGACTGAATTGAGTATAAGGAAGAGGTGGATTAAAACTTTAAAATAAAACAAGGTAGCACGTTTGTTTGCTGCCGGCACTTTAGTGAGTTAGACTAATTTACCAGGGATGCTGTATAAATAAACTTAGTGTAGTCTTTCATCAGTTTGCCAGCGAGATCGGTGATCTTTGTGCACTGCCACTTCCGTTGAATCACCGATCTCGCTGGTGAACTGATGAAGGACTACACTAAGTTTATTTATAGCCTACGGCATCCCTGGTAAATTAGTCTGACTCACTAAAGTGCCGGCTGCAAACAAACGTGCTACCTTGTTTTATTTTAAAGTTTTAATCCACTTCTTCCTTATACTCAATTCAGTTGGGAATCCATGAAAACGTACGTAGGGTAGGCGCTGTTGGTTAGATTTACAAATTGAACAGAGCAGTGACATATATAGCATTCGTCTCGGGCATTGTTGAACTGCGTCGGAAGTGGACATGCACAAAATTGACAAATAAAGCCCATGAAACCCGGAAGTGTGATAATCCCCTATTGCAATCATTTGAGCAAATCGGCAGTGTTGCCAGATCTCGCGAGAAAAATAAGCAACCAGGCCGGTGAAAACAAGCCCAAAACATGAGACTTTTTCAATAGACAGTAAAAGAGCTTTTTCTACGGAGCCCCCCCTAGGTTCCGGGACGAGGAAAATAAATAAACTGTGTGCACGGTTTTACAATCCGTCGGGACAGATCGGATGGTATTAAACTGTGATTGTCAATTTACGTGCACGTGGACAGATTGGTTGGTAAACTGTGCACAGTTTTGTAAAACTGTGCACACGGTACAGTTTATTTTTCTTCTGTAATGAAGCTTGGCTGTTCATCTAGTGTTGGTACTGCACCCAAATAAAATCTGACTGAAAGCTCATTTTTGAGATATCAACTTAAAATTTGGAACACAACTTCTTCAGATTTTTGGCTTACGTTTTCTAGCAGTTTCAAGGCCTGTTCACACCCCGGGACGAATTTTGCGTGCGTTATTCGCCGTCGTTTAACGCCTCGTGACTAAACAAAGGGCGCCAACGTGCACACCGACGCATAAAACGCCACGCGTAAAAGCGTAATTTTTTTTACAAACGCCTCGGGTTGGTTTTTTTAGTTTGACGTGCTGCGTCAAAAATTATCCGACCAATGAGATTGGCGCTTTTGCTCACGTGTTTGGAGCTTCTGAAGTTACAGTAAAACACAACTTGGGGGCGCTCAAACACAAAACGGTCTTGCCGAGCACACATATGCAACGGCGAAGAAGATACGCCAAGTAGCGTCGCCGTCTACACAGCCAGGAAGAATTGAGACGAGGAAGATGCAAGGCAAGATGAATGTAGAGCTGCTGTTCTCGTTGGTGCTGGAACATAAAGAACTATATGACAAACGCGACAGGGACTACAAACATCTTGAAAAAAGAAAACTGATATGGAGTGGTATTGCAGAGCAAATTGGCGCCATCTAATGTCAGGGAATGAATTTACATGTTCACTCGGCTCATCGTCAGAAAAAAATCGCTTGGTGTGAACACAAAAAACGTGTTGAAAAACGCTGACGAATAACGTGCGTTGATATCCGTCCCGGTGTATATGGGCCTTTAGAGTAAAATATATTTTGTAATATACATATTTTATATAAAATAGAAATAATTATATTTTTACATTGTTCATTTTCATAAACTCAAACTTATAACGTTTCACTTTCATAATTTCATTAATACTTCACTTCAAAAATAATTTGGCAAATGTCTTCTTTAAAACAAGACCAAATAGGTCTACATTCCAAAGCATTCTTGAATTACAACCATTTAATTTTGAATAGTACTTTTCATGTCTATGCGAAAAAAAGGGAGAGTGACAGTTAAAGGGTTAAACGAAATTAAATTATAATATCTATATCTGTAATATCTAATTATTTAATAATATATAAAACTCTCCTACAGTCCAGTCACTATCAATCGCGACGGTCCAGAGTCCAGACTCGCACGACTCGCATGACGTTTTCCTAACTAGAAGACAAAAACAAACAAACAAACAAACAAACAAACAAACAAAAGCAACGATTGCCCCGCTCTGCCTCTGATTGGCTGGTACCCTTTGCCATCTGGGTCAGAGCCAATTAGAAGCAGGATGTGGGTGCGAAAAAAAACTCTTTGAATGGGTAAAGGGAGAGAGGGAACAGGCAAGACAAACTCATAAGTTTAAATCACATAGAAAATATCTGCTGGGCAACGAGATGGGAACAAGCCCAAATAAGAAACTACATTTTAGAAACAAGCCTTAAAAAACGCGACCTGCGACTACCAATATTTGCAAGCGATTTTACAGAAAAACAAGCCCAAAGTCGCTTATAATAAGCGGACTTGGCAACACTGCAAATCGGTTGAGTGAATGATTCAATGACTCACTCGAAAGTGAACTACTTGTCGCCACCTACTGACGCAACCATGTAACCTACAGAAAGATTCACTGAAAAATCTCCACTTATTGGAGAAATGATGCAAACTGGTATTTATAACATTGTTTTAATGTACGATCATAAACACAGTTGTAGTTTTAGAGTTTACAGCATGTAGTTGTTCTTCTAGTTATTTATAGCAACTAATGAATCGGAAATCAAACACTTCTTGTCTTCATATTGAAAAGTAAATGCTAAATGCATAATGTCTGTTCCACAATGCTCATTTGCAGTTTGTTACTTAAGTAAGTGTTCAATTTCCACCCAGCATGTTGTGCTATTTAATTCATTTGCAAAAATGAATTTAATAACCATGAATGGATTCTAATAACTAGCGTTTTAATCATCAGACCACATTTCAAGATTTAAACAAAATACCATTGTTTAGTAAAAGCATATTTGTTTGTGTACAACACAATGTGTCAACTCTAAGTGGAATTGGGTGGCACTGGCAGTCATGGCAACTGGTACCTGTTAATTAGAAGCTTATGGAGGAAACAATCATGTGACCTTGGAGAGCTAAATAATGAATTGATAATGTGCACTTGTGGTCTAGTGCAGGTTCTCTGAATACTTGGGCATTTTTGTTAATGGCTCTTAAATGGAAAGAGGAACACAATCACAAAGGTCATCCTAGAGTTCTTAGAAAAGAGAAGAGAAAATCATGCATTTCTGTATATACCTCTTCCTGTGATCCGAAAGGCAGCTCAGAACCGGGTCAGGATGAGACTGCTGTGCCGATATACGAGAGACATGCTAAATTAATTGTTTTTTTTGTTCTGTACAACAAAAACTTGACATAATCCTTCAGCTAGATATGAGCATCCATTAATGGAAGCTTAATTAACCTTAAGCATAATCATAAATGCCCCTAACTGAAGAATCATCATAATGTATGAGAATGAAGGATGTCATTATTATTTAATTTAATCATGTTTTTGGATAATATTTTCAGAATTCTATCAAAATGTAGTGGCAGATTTCAGTGGCCTCGAAGTCCAGCCGCCTGCAAATCCGCCAGATATTTTGAGCCGGTATCAGTTTGGCAGAATACTTGGTAAGGGAGGATTCGGCATTGTCTATGAAGGGAAACGCCTGGAGGATGGCCTTGAGGTATCCGTATTCTACATACAATATTAGTGTATATTATGTCCACTTTTAGTGCCCTTGTTTTGATTTGTTCTGTTGATCAGGTGGCAGTAAAAATTGCCAGAAAGCCGAGGAAAATGCAGTACATTTCCATTGTAAGTATAGACTACTCTTTCCATGTTCTTTGACATTTTTTAAAATTAAAACATGTAAACAATTTGTTCAAGACTGGGCTAAATCTTGATTTGGGAAAGCACCCCCATCTAACAATGACCTTTCTTCTAGCCTGGTCATCCCGCACCCCTTCCATTAGAGGTCGCCCTGTTAATCCTGGTTAATAATAGGGAGCCTAAAGTTACACAGATCGTTCAGCTACTGGACTGGCAGGACGAGCTCGACTACTACATCATGGTTTTGGAGCGCCCCTTACCATGCACAGATCTGCGTAACTTCATTAGTCTCTTTAGAGAAACTCTCAGCGAATTTGGAGCGCGACTTGTCATGTGGCAAGTAACGCATGCCGCTAACGCATGCAGTGCCAGTGGAGTTCTCCACCGAGATATTAAGTTGGAGAATATACTGATCAATCCACAAACATTAGAGACTAAACTGATTGACTTTGGATGCGGGGATCTCCTGAAGAAATCTGCATATAATTATTTCTCTGGTATGTATTAAGACTTAAAACTGTTGTTTAGGACTTAAACTGTAGCATGTCCTAGAAATATATTTCCAGCCTACTCATCAGACACAATGGCTTTTCCTTCAGGCACACGTGAATATCGCCCTCCTGAGTTCAAAACAAAGGGCAGGTACCATGGGACTCCTGCAACTGTGTGGTCACTAGGAGTCCTCTTATTCAGAATAGTGTTTGGGCACTTTCCAGGACCCAGTGAACTGCGGGTGATTAATTCGGGCACTTGGAATCAGCCTGGCTTGTCACATGGTAAGATGGTATTCATCACAAAAAGATAAAACCTGTGCCAGGAATTCTGTAAGTTCTGAACTTACAGTTTAGAATCTCAAATCTTACAGCTTATTACAAAGATAGCAGATGTAAAGTTCAAGGTCATAATCTGATTCCCCCGTCTCTCTTTGTCTCTCGTCGTTCTGCACAGAATGCCGTCTTCTGATTCAGTGTCTCCTGCAGCTGGACCCAAGCCGGCGGATTGGTTTGGAGGAAATCCTGTCCCATTCATGGTTTCAGCCACTGAGCCCATGATCAGAAGAGGTATTCACATTTTGACTCCCTATTATTAAGCATTTGTTTTTATATGTTGTATCTTTATTGTTTGTGACACAATTCTGAAGTCAAATCTCTAAATATAATGTCTGAAGACAATAACTTTCTGTATTTTGTTTCAGGCCATCCTGTAAGAAAAAAAGAGATCAAACTGATCTCTTTAGAATCTGGTTATAATCAATTTTGTGCAATGTATTATAACTGCACAAAACACCACAGACGTACCCGGGGTGGATGCAATGACCCGACCCGTACGGCATAGCAGCCCGGAGGGAGGTCTGAGTGTGTGGTGCAACACGGACCCGCTTCCGTCGAAGGGCAGAGGGAGTGTGCGGAGGTGTCAGTGCGTCCGGGACACAGCCACTGCTGCTCACTGGCGATGGAAGAGGGGCTCGGGGGTGACAAGGCATAGCGTCGTCGACCACCAACCACGCCCTCTTGGGACCCAGATGTTTCAGAAATTGCTCTTTTGTTGAAAATGTTTGTGACACAGTTTGTGGACCAGTCTGGCATCCAACAACCAGCCTATTGGCGCTTTTCCACTGCATAGTACGGTACGGTTCGGTTCGGTACGGCTCACTTGTGGTGCTTTTCCACTGCATGGTACGGTACAGTACGTTTCGCTTCAGGTCGCTTTAAATGGTACCTGGTCTGTTGAGGTTCCAAGCGTACCGTACCGGTACTAAAATGTGACGTGAAACACTGCAGATCACTGATTGGTCAGACAGAATCGTCACTACCAGCGTCACTACTAGCGTCATTGGATTTGCGACACGAGACACGAGACACTTTTTTAGCAGTATTTTTGTTTTGCTGCCATCAGCCTCATTTTAAACACATTTTTCCGTCTAGCAGTTAAAAACAAACACATGCCGAGAATCAGGAACACCATCCCCTCGATAGTCTCCATTGTTCCTGTGTTGTGGGTTTGAAAATGTGGCGCTTTTAAGATGATGTCATTGCAGTAGAGGCGCGCGCAAATAACGATCAGTCCCACACACTTTGAAGGGGTACTACTGCAGTGGAAACGCAAAGCGAGCCGAACTGTTCCGCGCCGAGTCGAAGTGTACTGAGCCGAACCGTACCGTACTATGCAGTGGAAAAGCGCCTTAAGTCAGATCACACTCTGTGGACCAGTCTGGTATTCAACAATTAACCTAAACCAGCTCTCAATCTGTGGACCGATGTGGCATCTAACAACTAGCCTAAGTTAACACACAATCTGTGGACCGGTCTGGCATTCAACAACCAGCCTAAACCAGCTCACAGTCTGGCATCCAACAACTAGCCCAGGTTATCTCATAATCTGTGGACCAATCCGACATCCAACAACCAGTCCAAGCCAGATCACACTCTGTGGACCAGTCACAACTGGTAGACCAGCCTGGTATCTAATAACCAGTCCAAGTCAGCTCACAGCCTATAGACTAGTCTAACATCTAATAATCATCTCAAGCCAGCTTACAGTCTGTGGACTAGTCTGGCATCCAACAACCAGCACAAGTCGGCATTTAACAACTAGCAAATGCCAGGTTACAATCGTCAGTCCAGTCTGGTATCCAACAACCATCCCAAGCGAGCTTACAATCTGTGGATCAGTCTGGCATCGAACAACCAGCTCAAGTCAGCTTACGATCTGCGGCTCAGTTTGGCAGTCAACAACTAGCCTAAGTCAGTTCACAAACTGTGGTTTAGTCTGGCATCCAGCATCCAGCCCAAGTCAGCTCACGGTCTGTAGACTGGTCTGGCATTTAATAACCAGAACATGTCAGGTTACAATCGGCAGACCAGTCCAGTATCCAACAACCAGCCCAAGCGAGCTCACAATTTGTGGACCAGTCTGGCATCGAACAACCAGCCCAAGTCAGCTTAAGATCTGTGGTCCAGTCTGGCATCCAACAACCAGCCCAAGACAGTTTGCATTCTGTGGTCTAGTCTGGCATCCAGCAACCAGCCTAAGTCAATTCAGCTCAGTGTCTCTACATCCGTCTGGCATTTAACAACCAGCACACGCCAAGTCACAATCGACTGACCAGTCTAGCATCCGATAATCAGCCCAAGCTAGCTCATAATTTGTGCATCCATCACATAGATAACATATTGTGTATGTACTCGAAAAAGATATAAGTTTCTGTATATCGAAAAAAAATATATATATATACAGGGGTTGGACAATGAAACTGAAACACTGGCCAATGTTGGAGGTTTCACATCTATATGCCTGGCGGCCAATCTTCAGAGTGAAGCACGGGTGGATCAGTGATGGTTTGAGCTCCAATATCATGACAATCCTGATTGTATTTGATGGACACGACACTGCCGAGGACTACCAAACCCTTCTGGAGGATCATGAGCACCTGATGCTCAAACCGCTCAAACCGCATGTTCATGCACCAACACACACAGCAAGACTTGTGACAGAAGGGTTTGATGAAGATGAAAGTGACGTTGAATATCTCCCATGGTCCCGACAGTCACCAGATCTAAATATTATTGAGGTGTTTTGGAGGAGCGAGTCCACCAGCATCATATAGTGACCTGGACACTGTTCTGGAAGAGGAACGGCTCATAATCCCTCTGGTCACTGTGAAGGACTTCTATCTGTCAATTGGTGCTGTATTTGGATGCAAAATGAGGCCCTCACCATTCTAACAAATTATTGTGTTGTGAAACCAGGTGTTTCAGTTTCATTGTCCAACCCCTGTAAAGTTGCTCCAAACACAGATAGGCCTAAATAGATCATCTTCACCTATTTCTGAAGAGGATGGGCAGTCTTTTGTAATTCTGTAAATAAGCCTAATGGCAAATTGTGTGAAATAAATCAATGACAATAATATGTACATTAAAAAAAAGTTTATTATAGACCTACTGGGACTTTCTTTGTTGTTTATTTTTTATGCTTTATGGTTTAAAACCTGCAGAGAATAAGTAGAATTATTTTAGGTGAAGCAATAGTTTTACAGTAGTTTACATTTACATTTTATAGTTTTACATTTATAAAGAATTAATAATGTGTGTAGGGACTAGTCGTCCACCAATATCTTCATGCCCTGCATGGTCCACAGGTTCGACTTCTTCCTCCGGCACCGGCTGATGGTGTTGCCTAGGGAGAGGGATCCTCTTGGTGACACAGATGTTGTGGAGGACAGTGCACACTGCTATTACGGTGCAGACTCGCTCAGGGTGCATCCGTACCTCTCTATGAAGACAATGAAACCTAGAAAAAATAATTAATGATTACTTACTTTGATTGGTGACTAATCAAAGTTTAACCTGATAAAAAAAATATATATTAAATGTAAATCCGTGTTATATTTTATCTGCAATAACAATGTGGGTTTTTATAAAGATCCGTTTGGCCATTGACTTTTAAATGTATCATTATGCATTAATATGAGGAGAGTCTCAGTATAGTTAGTAGGCTATAGTTAGTATAGTATAATTTTCAGTGATCGCACTTTATCAGTGCCATGGATAGCGGCACAGGCAAAGGATTTTACCTGCGCTTGAGGACTCCGATGCACCGCTCAACGACTGACCTAGTGGTGGTGTGGATGGTGTTATACCGTCGTTCTTGCTCAGTCCTCGGAGCAATTATAGGCGTCATCAGCCAGCGTTTCAGTGGGTATCCACTGTTGCCGAGAAGCAGCCCATTTATTCTTCCAGCCTCGAAATCATGATATAACGCACTCTCCCGGAGGATGCGTGCATCACGGGCAGATCCAGGCCATCTCGCCACCAAATTAAAGATTTTATAGTTGGCATCACACGCAATCTGCACATTGATTGAATGGTATCCCTTGCGGTTGACATACAGATACTCATGCTCAGATGGTTCCTGGATCCGGACGTGAGTCCCATCGATGCAGCCCACAATACCAGGAATGCCAAAGACCCGGCGGAGTCGGTGTTTCATCACCGCACACTCAGCCTCAGTGGGAAGGTGAGCAGATCGCGGAAGGCGGCAGCTCAGTGCCAGTGAGACTCTGCGGATGGCTCGACATGCGGTGGATTTGTGGACATTAATCATGTCTCCAACAGTGTTTTGAAATGCACCATTTGCGTAAAAACGTAGCGCTATTAGGAGCTGTAATGCCGGTGGCAATGCTGCGTTGTGGTTCGACACAAACTGTAAGTCGGGTGACAGCTCATCAACAAGTTCATAAATATCTCTCCGACAGAATCGAAACCTCTCAATCAGCTCCTCATCATTGGAAATGTCCAATGGATTTTTTCTGTCCCTAATAACTCTCTCCCGTCTAATAGCCCGCTCATTGTATAGTCTGTGTATAAGGCGCGCCATGTCTTTATTGCTGAGTTATCGGTTATCAACAAGTGGTCACTATAGAAACTTGCCTAGATTTTGACTTTACGCCTGCTACTGACTAGGCGTAAGATTTACGCCCGGTCTTAGCGAGAAGAGGACTTAAGTCTGGATGGTGCAACGGCCGTAACTATTAGGTCGGACTTAGAATGTTGAGTTAAGACCTACTTACCTTAAGACCAGGCGTAATCCCTGTTGGTGCAACTGGCTTCAGAACCTCGCGTGCCCGAGTCACTTTAAACTCCTCTTCCAGGGATTTCAGAGGCAACCGGAGCATTGTGGTGTTTCCATAGAGGGCGATGTTGCTAAGACTCCTGGGCAACCCTAACCATCTCCTGAGACAGCTGCTGACCTTTCGTTCCCCAAATCTTTTAACTGGCTGTTCTGACAGTGATGGTATCTCTACTCCTTCGATGCTGAAATGGAACCTGTCCGTGACCTTGCCCTTCTTCAGCACTAGCGAACGGGACTTGGCTGGTTTGAACTTCATCCGAGCCCACCGGATGTGCTTTTCCAGCCCTTGGAGTATCCACCTGCCTCCTGGCCTCCTGACTCTGTGGTGACTGTCAGGTCATCCATAAATGCTCTGATTAGCGGTTGCCGGACCCCTCCAGGCAACCGCTAATCCCGGCCCCCGACACTCAGGCTCTGCCGATTTAACAATCATGTTCATAGACACCGCAAATAGGATCACAGAGATGGTGCAGCCTGAGATTATTCTCACCTCCAGTTTGTGCCAATCTGATGTCACACCTCCTGCAGAGACTCTAATCCTGAAATGGTTGTAATAGTCCAAGATCAGATCTGCAATATGCTGTGACACATGGTGCTTGGTCATGGTGGTCTGGACCAGCTTGTGGGGGATAGAGCCATATGCATTGGCTAGGTCTAACCACAGTACCGTGAGGTCTCCCTTGTGTTCACGAGCTTCCCGGATAAGCTGAGTCACCACTCCCGTGTGTTCTAAGCACCCTGGGACTCCAGCAATTCCTCCCTTTTGCACAGATGTGTCTATGTAGTTGTTAGTTAAGAGGAAGTTGGAAAGACGTCTTGCTACTATACTGAAGAAGATCTTGCCTTCCACGCTCATCAATGATATTATTCTGAACTGATTGATCTTCTTGGAATCTTTCTCCTTGGGGATCCAGACTCCATCAGCAAATCTCCACTGTTGTGCCACCTTTCCTCTTCTCCAAATGACTCGAATGATCTTCCAGAGTCGCCTGAGTAGCAAGGGGCAGTTCTTGTAGACCTTGTATGGGATTCCACTTGGTCCAGGGGCAGAGCTAGATCGTGCCTTACGCACAACCTCCTGGACTTCTTTCAACAGTGGCTCCCTGCTGTCAAACTGGTTGGTGGGGGGAGGTGGATCTATAAGGATGTTGCACTGGCCCAACTCTTCCTCCCGGAGAGGGTCACTGTAAGTGTTGTGCAGATGCTGGTCAGTTTCCTCTTTTGAACAGAGCAACTTGCCGAGTTGCGCTTCTGTCCCAGGAGCTGTTTAGTGAAGCCGAAGGGGTTGGCAATAAACAAAGCTCTCTTTCTGGATCTGTCCTTTTCGACGCCTTCTGTGCCATTCTGCTCTGCGCAAGGTCATCATCCTTTTCCTCAAGACAGCTCTCAACTCCTGCAGGGGGCGGGGGGTTTGGGGTTGCTCCTCACTGGCTTCCTTGTACTGCTTCTTGAGGGACTTCAACTCCTGCCGGATTTTGTGGATCTTCGCTGCTCTGTGGTTCATGGAATGGGTGGTTGGAGTTGATCGCTTCTCCTCGGCAACGAACCTCTCCTGCGCTAGCCTGGAGATGATGGTCGTCATTGCCTGCAGCCTTCGATCCACATCTCCCTTCTCTGTTGCTTCAAGCACCTTGTCAACGTCCTCGTCGAACTGCCTCCAGACTGCCGTCTTACAGGCCTGTGGCCACTTGATTCGCACCTTTGCCTGGGGCAGAAGACTTGGGGGGACGATTAGTGGCACACGGAGGCTCTGAGCGCTATGGGGTGCTTCCTGGCTCGGCTCCTCCTGCGTCTCATCAGATGTAACATCTGTGCGCTGTGACACATGTTCGTTCTCCAAACGCTTCATCCTGGCTTGGTGGATTTTTAGACCAGGGCTGTTTTTGCAGGTTTTTCCAGCATACTGCGGTCGTTGTCGTTTCTCCATTGCCATTAGTCGGTAACCTTGGGTCTTTTTTGCACTTTTGATGTTGTAGAGTGTCACCCCTTTACTGCGGTGTACTTTCTTTTAGAATCATGGCCGATTTGGAGATTGTATAGACAAAAATTCTGAGAATGTTTGTGTTTTTGTAAATTTCCTATTCATTTCCTATGGGTCGGTCATTTTTGACCCAAGACCACGAGTGTGACTATTTTTTTTATGACCACTTAGCATGCTCATGACCTCACTTTTTTTTCTTTTTCTTTATTCAAATGCCAAAACATTCACCAAGTATAATAACCTTCCAATGAAGCTGTGATTTTTTTAAAATTCAAAACAGAAAATTATTCAGTCAGAAGTGACCGAGGACTATCAGAGGGTTAATAATTTTTAAAAGCTTTAAACAAAAACATTCAATATAAGAGTCAGTGTTAACAGTGTAGACCATTATTCAAAACCT
Organism: Pimephales promelas; assembly: GCF_016745375.1. Next base: position 2,240,102 of record NW_024121455.1, read on the forward strand.
CTGCAATTCGCTCTGGCATGCTGGACATCAGATTCTGGGCCAAATCCTGACTGATGAAGCTCCATTCCTGCCTTATTGGTGCTTGGAGTTGATCACAATTTGTGGACTTCTGCTTGTCCACTCATTTTTTGAGGATTGACCACAGGCTCTCCATGGGATTCAGATCAAGGGAGTTGCCAGGCCACAGATCCAAAATTTCAATGTAATGATCTCAAAGCCACTTCATTATCACTTGTTTACATTTAAAAATATTTTTTTAAAAAGTGACCAATCACTTGGGAAAAAACACAAAAAATATTAAGAACAATTGAATAAAATACATGTTTAACATTTAAATGATACACCTGTGCGTCATTAAGAGGGTGGAAATGCTTTTGTTTCATACATATTTTAGGCTAATAAAAAAAAAACATTAGCATTTTATGATGCAACATCAAATCTGATCCATTCAACATTTTTAAAAATGTTAAAAGGTTGACATAATATTGTGAAATAGTATAACAATTTAAAATAACCGTTTTCTATTTTATTATATTTTCCAAATTCCTGTGACGGCAAAGCTGAATATTCAGCATCATAACTCCAGTCTTCAGTATCACATGATCCTTCTTCTTAAAAGTTCTTTTAAAATGTAATTATATTTTACTATATTTATATTTTTGATTTAAAAAAAATAAATAAATAAAAAAAATGCAGCCTTGAGTCTTGGTGAGCATTCAAAAATTTTCACCAATAAAGCTGACAACCTTCAAGTACTAAGTAGCAGTGATTTAAATGGCACAACAAAGAAATAAAGCTAAATACAATCAAGGATAACATAAAATTTATTTAGAAAAATATATCCATAAATACCATTTTGAAAGTGTTTCCATATAACACACACATACTGTTGTACTGAAAATACATAAGCAGCATGGATAGTATAAACATGTCATACATGCAATTCCAAAAATCATAATAGTACTCTAAACCTAGCATACAGTCAAGACTTGTGAATTCTGTAAACCTGAGGTGAAAGATCGTGCCTCTTTCTGTCACAGCACGGATCTGTACTTGCAAGCGAACATGATCCATACGGCACAAGCGGACTCCGGATAAGCAAACACACGAACCCTCACCGCCAGTCGCACATGATCCCCCCTGCAGCAAACAATCTCTTCACAGAACGGTGACCTGATACAGAAGAGAACAAGTAAGTAGATGTTAGTAGTTGTTTGTCTTTGTTAAAGCTGCAGTGTGTGATTTCCGGAGCAATAAAGGCACCGAATGAAATTGCAAAAAGTACTTTTCTAAACAGCTTTTCGTTTTAAGACATATCAGTTAAAAAAGACATTTTAAAGGTAGATTAGTACCTGAGGCATGTAGCAAACGCCCTGCGTGCATTACGGTGCAAGAAATGAATAGGAAAGCCTTTAAAAGTGTGTCCATCGGGCACCGCCCTTCTCACAGCATCCTGAAACTCCTCGTTTCCACATGACACACCTGTACAGCGCTCTAGTTCATACGCCGACAGCGCTGCTGACAGCAGGTATGACAGGTGATCATCCCAGACCGTTGCCAGACCAAGATCCTACAGACAGACGTTACACTTAGTAATTCCAAAAGCCAAGTATCTCCAAATATCCAAGTATCAGTTTCTGTCAGCCGTAGTTTCAGCTTGTTTTTCATTTGCAAGGAATTAAAATACACTAATACTTGCTCCAAAAGACTCTCAAATGTTACTTTCTTCCACTGAACATTAAAATAAGAATCTGCTGGTCTCTCATTTCCATTTTTTTTTTTTGTCAAGTCAAGTTTCAAAATGACAAAAAAAAATCCATTTAGAAGGGGTTCATACAACTCCATAATATACAATATGCATAATATAAAGTTTTTCTAAAGTCATACAACACTTTTATCTAGGAGGAACCAACAACAGCAACAGCTCAACAACAATTTGTGCTAAAATTAACTACAACATTTCTATGCACTAGAAAAATGGTCAGTAAGGTTTTATTAAAAAAAAAACAAGAAAAACATTTATTCAGCAAGGTTGCATTTAATTGATCAAAGGTGACAATAAAGACATTTACTTCTATTTTACTTCTAAAAAAAATATACATATTTCAAATAAATGTGGTATTTTCTATTCATCAAAGAATCCTGAAAAAAAAGATGAGTAATGATGACGAAAATTCAGCTTTGCCAACACTGGAATAAATTATAGAAAACAGTTTGTTAAAATTGTAAAAAATAATAATACCGGTATAAAAAAATCTATATCTATCTATCTATCTATCTATCTATCTATCTATCTATCTATCTATCTATCTATCTATCTATCTATCTATCTATCTATCTATATATATATATATATATATATATATATATATATATTACTTTTAGGCCGTGTGTCCACCAAGGCGTTTTTAGCTCTGCTGAAGACGCTGTGCTTTGGGCGCTTGAGAGCGTTTTGGCAGCGCTTAGTTTTTTCTGTTGAGACGTTTCGTTGCTATGATACAGAATATCCGCAGCACAGTTTACTTGTAACTGATATCGCAGATAATTTGTTTCATACTAAAAATTTATTTTTCATCCATTTTGTTCGGTTTGCTCAATTGGTTGATGTCGTTGTACAGAAAGAATGTTGTGACAGTTGGTCAGTGTGGTTTAGTCCCGCCCTTCCTCCACTCTGATTGGACGGCTGGGTAAAAAGTGACAGTGATAAGCGCTGCATTTTATCCAAAGTTTAACATTTTTCAACTCTCGGCGACCTGTAAAAAACGCTGGCCGCTTCAGCATGAAAAAAAACGCTCAGCGCCTCGCTACGCTCATGGCGCTCCCATTGACAACATTTGAAAACGTACGCCAGGCGCGTGGAAAAAAGCTTTGGTGGACACGCGGCCTTAATCAAACAAACTCCAGCCTTGGTGAGCATCTTTCAAAAACAGTAGTGCAGCTTCAGAAGTCATTTTTTTGACTGACATGAGTGTAAAATAATGATGAATTTTCATTTTAGGGTTAAAGTTCGCTTTGACTGTTTTCAGAAATGCACATTACACAAGTTGCATTTGTGTCAAAGGTTGCATGTGCATTTGTGTTTTTATTACCTTTCTATGCTCTGCTAATAGGTATCGCATCTCCAGCTCCAGCTGGTTGCTGGCCTCATTGGGAACTAAAGAAGGAGAGCAGAGAGGAGGAGTCGGGGGGAGAGAAGAGGTGGAGCCGGGAGCACATACAGATCTCACGGCCTCCTCACTCATGGCCTTCCAGCGGGAGCCGTCTGCGAAGTCAAACACACACAGCTCCACGGCATCTGACGGCTGACAGTTCGCCAAGAACGTCTTGTGGTTGAAGACGCAGCCGAGTGTCCGGTAAGGGTGGGTGGGTTTTGGTTGGGGGACCATGGGAGGTGCATCTGGGTCTATTGGACGGTGGAGGTATCTAGTACAGAAAATAAAGCAGGAAAGCTAGTCTTAAAGCAAGATATCAACAAATAAACAGAGAGGTTTGTTGATCTTTCATTTGTTACATCTTCAGTGAGACCAACGGTGTTTACCGTTTACTGCAAAAAAGAGAAAAAAATCCAGTGAGCGGCAGTAATGTGGGCAAAAATGCCTGGTTGATGCCAGAGGTGAGAGGAGAATGACTAAACTGGTTCGAGCTGATAGAAAGGCAACAGTAACTCAAAAAACACTCGTTACTAGAGCATCTCTGAATGCTGCATGTGAAACCTTGAAGCAGATGGGCTGCAACAGCACCCAAGTCCCACTCCTGTCAGCTAAGAACAGGAAACTGAGGCTACAATTCACCAGAATAGAGAGCCTAAGTCCCTCCCCTTCCGGTCGACCACCATGGGACCTTATTTCGGAAAAATATTGAATGGTAGTCAATGGCGAGAGACAACAAATATTTTGATCTGGTTTGAATTGTGCCCTGAATTACACATATGATGTTTGTCAATTTAAAAGATACATTTTAAAGTAAAGAAAGTCGCAGTTTGATGTAAAACCGTTGAGGTATAAGACTGTGAAAATACGTCATTACAAAGACTACAAACCCCAAAGGCGCACATTTTCTCTCAATGATGTTTCTACAGTCTTACGTTATAATCGTAACGTTACGCCGTCCTACCTGAGTGTTTTGTACCAGACTGCACACACACGAGCAGCGGATCTCGTTTCGCTGTAGTTCGAGATGTAGTTCACAGAGCGATTTTCACATAAAACTAAATGTTACTCTTCTGTTGTATGACAAACTGCGACGTTTTTGACTTTCAGAATTATCCTTTAAATTGACAAACATCATATGTGTAATTGAGGGCACAGTTCAGACGGAATAAAAAGATAAGTTGTCCCTCGCCATTGACTACCATTCATATTTTTTCCGAAATAAGGTCCCATGAGCCGGAAGCGGAGGGGCGGGACTTAGGCTCTCTATTGGACAATAGATGATTGGAAAAACATTGCCTGGTCTGATGGGTCTCAATTTCTGCAGCGGCATTCAGATGGTAGGGTAAGAATTTGGTGTAAATAACATGGATCTATCCTGCCTTGTATCAATGGTTAGGGCTGGGGGTGTAATGGTGTGGGGAATATTTTCTTGGCACACTTTAGGCCCCTTAGTACCAATTGAGCATTGTTTAAACACCACAGCCTACCTGTGCATTGTTTCTTACCATGTCCATGTCCATCCCTTTATGACCAGTGTACCCATCTTCTGATGGTTACTTCCAGCAGGATACCACGCCATGTCACAAAGCTCAAATCAACTCAAACTGGTTTACATTCCCTAGCAAGGTATACCTAAAAAAGTGTATAATGATATTCTAAAAAAACTCCCCATGTAATCAATAATTGTATCCCCTAAAACACCCTTGCCTCATTTAATATACGTGTTCTATGAATATGCAAATTAGACCCGTCTCCACTATCTCACACCAGCTCAGAGATCCACACCTTGGCGTGATTGGTTACAAGGTAGTTTGTGACATCAGAAACACCAGAGATCTTTGGTTCACTGCAGTTTTAAGGAGAAAATACTCTGCACATGGTTTGTCTTAAAGCAAATTAAAAACACCACACAGACTTATAAACTACATTAAAATTTTCACCACAGGGGGACTTTAACAAAAAAAAAAAAACTGTTTCATTAGTGAGGTACAATTTTTATGTTGATTTTACTTTTTGGATTGAATGTTGATTGGAGCATGGTGGGTGACATTTTGAGACTATAATCAACACAATAATTGGCCTTTTTTTTTTTTTGAAAAAGCACAACATGTCATTTTATTTTAGTCCGGAGCCATGTCAGAGGAAGTTTAGAATAATTATAATGAATTATTACCTGTGTGCAGTGAAACTTTCCCAAAAGGTGATGGAGCCGTCTGTACCGCAGGTCATGACCCAGGTGTGTGGAATGTTCTTGGCTTTGGTGCCCACACACACATAAGCATCCAGTCCAAATCCCAACAGCAGACTACACAGCAACGTGGCATGATCCTCACATTCACCCTGACAACAAAAAAAACATGTTAATAAATGTAATTTATTGTAATTTATTGAAATAAAAACGGTACATTCTAATATTTTACTCTAGTGTTTGATTATTCAGTTTCAGTGCTCGTGTTAGATCAGCATTTAACAGGATGTCTTGCCTTGTTCCTGCACAGAAAGGCCATCATAGAGCACCACTGCTCCTGCCTGACTCCTCCCCCAACCACAGGCGCTCTCTCCTGAGCTAACAGGCTAACGAAACGCGCCGCCTGCCGCGGGCTCTCAAGCAACCTCCCGGCACGCAGTACACGTACATATGAGCACACGGGCCGGTTCACACCATTTTCATCCTGGAATATTATAAGACATCTGAATCATATACTGTTATGCACATTCAACATTCACCAGTACGATGCTAAGTAAAGTCACCTGTGCAAAGATCTTCACCAGTTTGGACTGGTGCGAGGGTCGAATCTCCAAGAACTCCTGCCACCACTGTTTGGCATATACCAAAAACAGCCTCTCCTTCTCTGCTGTTTTCCGTCTCTCCAGGGATTGCTGGAAAAAGACCGTGAGTTTTTTTCCCCAAAAACATTCTATTTTAGACAAACCGTTGTAAATTAAACAGAGAAATTATACGAACGAGAAAACTTTGTTGATGATTTACGATCACCTTTTTTTGGACAAATGATGTTTATAGGACAAACTTTAATAGGAATGTCCACCTTATTTATTTTTATTTGACATATTTTCATAAATGTCATATCTACTGTTCTATGGCCTGCCATAGACTTATGAGTGGAAGAGTAAGAAGAAAAAGAAGAGAGGAAGATATTCCATTTTTTCCAAATGTCGATAAAAAACGATTGCGAAATGACGGTGTTTCCATTAACCGATGTTATGCGACTAAAACGTCTTTTTTTTTCTCTCGCGATAAGTCATTCCAAAAATCATGCAACGGACTTTGGTAGGTTTATAACCTATTTCACAGCCATGCACCGCACTAGACATTATTATTATTAATGGAAGGAAGGAGACGTGGTGTGTTATCCAAGCATTAATGGCAGGGAAAGACACGGAGTTCCTGGGTGTTTCTCCCTTATTTCTGCTTCGATGTCTTGATGGCATTTCTTTGAGGTTTAGAGAGGCTATTCCTGTATTCATTGTTTCTTTTTTTTAATGAATTTAATAAAGAAATCTATCACATATTATGTCCCAAAAACTCGTTGCAAAACGAAAAGTGAACAGTTGTTGTATTTTTAAAACGTCAAGTTGAACACCAACATTTTAGTTTGACCAATGCTGCGCTATATACATCTCAACGAATTTTCAGATATTTGTTTATGACTTTTTGCCCCCTAAAACATTTACAATATTCACAAATTAATATGGGAAAAAATACAGATTTTACTGGTTTTCTAAGGCCAAATTAGAACCTGGATATTTATGATATTTTTCCCGCAGTGCTGTAGGCTATAGGTGAGTTATTATAAATGCGTCTGAAAAAATAACAAGCTAAAAACATAATCTCGGGTGTACCTTTAGAGAGAGCTGCACCTTTCATACGGATTACATAATCAGAAGGTATTAGCTGACGATTCGAATTTGTTCTTTTTAAAGTGGACATTTAAAGCTTTAGTCTATAAAGGCTATTGTTTCTGTTCTCGCGCTCCAGTTCACAAAGATCATAAACCTGATTGTTTTATTTTATTTTACTTTACAAAAGCACAGCGTTTTCTATATTGTGACATTACGCAAATAAAAGTAGTTGCGAATAATGTATTATTATTTTCTGTATAACCAGAAATGATAGAGTATTTTAAGTTGATTCCACTGTTGATGGGAAAATGAAAGTGTTCACGGCGCGCGACTGTCTGCCATTCAGTGCATGCTCCAAACTCCGCACACACTCTTGGATATTTGACAAAATCGAGTGTTTATTTGTGATAATCTTAGCCCTATTATTATTATTGTCCAACCTGTACTAATTAGATGTGACGAATTGCTTTGTTCCTTTTTTGGATAAACGCGTCTTCTACATATGTAGCCTAATAAATGTTATAATAGGCTAATGATGATAATTATTATTATTATTTGCGGACACGGTCCTAAAACACACTCCGTCTTCTAAGTCAGGTGACTGTAAATGCGCAAAACCCATTTCCATTGCAGAAAAAATCCTTTTTTGAATTGCCTGAAAAACCTCCTCATGCGAACGTAAAACTTTTTTGCGATAAACGGGAGTTTTTGCGAAATTGACGCGTTTCCATTGAGCGTATTTTCATTTCGCAATTTCAATTTGCGCAAATTAAAAGGTAATTGAAACACAGCTAGTGATACACATACAATGGAAGTCTAAAGGGCAAGACATTTCACAATATTTAAATCCAAAAGCATTTGATTCATTGTCTGCATAGTCCTTTCAGCAATCGAACTGCTGTTTCTACGAAGATGAACTTTTGTTTATGCATTACCAACATTATCCCATTTTTTTTCCTGTAAGGTAAATAGGGACTGGTTATTACATGGTTATGACTGGCTCTAATCACAAAGACGTAAATGAACTGAAGTATTTATAATGATGATTCACCTGGGTGGCGATGACATCAGGGCTCAGGGTCTCAGTAAGGGGAGGATACAGTTCCAACTTCAGATTCAGAACACCAGCAGGTACTTTACATTCACTGCCTGGACAAAAATATATAAGCGCACGTACAAACCCATCAACAAATTTCATGGATTAACAACTTAAAGGGATACTTTAACCAAAACGGAAAAATGTCTAAAAGTAGATATTTTGAAGTGTTTCAACTGTTTTTGTCCATACAATGAAAGTTAGTTGGTCCAAAGTTAGACTCTCCTGACTTTTAATGCATGGACAAAACATTCTTCAAAATATCTTAAAACAGTTTTGTTATTTTGGGTAAACAGTATTTTTGAAAGGAAATAATGTAATATGACTTTTGCTCACCCACTCCTAGTAGTTCTACTGAGACGCCGTTTTTTCCATTGGGAGCACCGAGAACTGTCCGCCAGTCAAGAAAATAAGACGACACAAGTGTCGTGTCCCCAGACGTGTCTGTTTTAATCAGCACCATATGCACTGGATCACAGATGGACAACATGGTGGTAGCATCAGCCATCTTGCTAGCATCTCCTATAACACAACAATCCCAGAGTTAAGGCCCTGTCCCACAAGGAATGATAACTTTAACAATAACTATATCAGCATCCACACCAATGCACAATATCATTCTGTTTATTATAAGAATGCATAGCAGTTATATTACCTATGGCTTTAAAGTGTTAGTTCACCCAAAAAATTTAATTCTGTCAGTAGTTACTCACCCTTATGTTGTTCCAACCCCATAAGACTTTCGTTCATCTTCGGAACACAAATGGGCTATATGCACGCATAAGTTCCGCATTTGACGCAAGGATGCTCGTCCATTTCCGGTTGTGGAGATTTAAGCGGAGGAGAACCGAGGAAAACGGGATTATGGCAGAGTCTTCAAAATTTACTGTCCTCCCGTCTTTGAAACGAAACGTACATACGTTTAGATGTAATTTTATATATAGTTATGTTTATTTAACATAATTTTAAAAAGAAGCATAAACACAACGAGGGGTGTCTGTTTTATCTGTTTTTGTGACTAACGTTTCTTTATTATAACCATGGAGTATAAAATAAAAAATAAAAAATTCTCGGTATTGCATTGGACTCTACGATCGGCGGAAGTTATCGAGCATCCTTACACCTTCACCGGAAATACCGCCGTGCATAGAGCCCATTAAGATATTTCACTCATTGATAAGCCGCTAGGTAATTTCATTCTGCCGGCCCAGAAAACTTACTAAAGACATTGTGAAAATAATCCAAGTGACTACAGTGGCGCTCAAACATAAGTTTATCAAGCGACGAGAATACTTTTTAGTGCGCAAAAAAACAAACAAACAAAAATGACAAATAAACAACCCCCCCAAAAATAATGACTTTATTCAACTATTCATTTTCTTCTGTGTGGGTCTCTAACGTGAGTTCACAAGAGCGCCACAACGTTTGCGCACGAACTGAGAAGATGACGCTCACAGTTATTTGATGGAAAAGTGTGAAAGGTAAGCCATTCATTTTGCAGCATTGGTAAAGCACTTTTATGCTTTCTCGTTGGTTTCTCATGATTCGGACATCCAGGAAATGCACACTTTAAAACACTACATAGAAACCCTTCTTCTCGGTTCTCGCGCATGCGTCGTGGCGCTATTGTGAACTCATGTCAGAGGCCCACACGGAAGATTTTTTTTTTTTTTTGGGGGGGGGGGGGGGGGCAACACTAGGACTATTTTGACAATGTCTTTACAAACTTTTCTGGGCCGGCAAAGTGAAATTACCTAGCAGCCTATGAAGGAGTGATCCAGCTCTCAGATTTAATCAAAAACATCTTAATTTGTTTTCTGAAGATGAACGAAAGTCTTATGGGGTTGGAACATGAGGGTGAGCAATTACTGACAGAATTTTCATTTTTGGGTGAACTATCCCTTTAAATACTCAAACTCTTCATGTCTGCTACAGACTGTGCGATTTCAGCAATCCTATAAGAGCATTACAAATCACACCGTATGAAATGGATCTAATAAACTTGGGTACGACATGCATGTAGACTGTACGTTGATGACACCAATTGAATCGTAGGCTACGAGTATAGGAGAATAAAACGTCATCAGCATGTGCTAGTGGTGAACAAATTGGCAGTTGTGGTTTGGTATTTATGTGCACTGAAAAAAAGAAGAGTAAGCGAAAAAGGAGAAGATGGACAGTGATTGCTAGGGAAAAGAGGCCAACATGGCATGGCAATTTTGTAAATGGAGCTTGAGGTAAATTTCACGTTGATAAATACGCCGTTTCACGCTGTATTTTTATTGGCTAGTCAGTAGACGTAGGTCGTAGCAGCAAACACACTTAGAGATTAGGGATGGGACGATAACCGGTTTCACGATAAACTGTGATAAAATGTACTGACGGTTAGTATTATCGTGTAAAATTTAATTATCATTAAAACCGTGTTTGATTATCGCGATTTTAATAACTCACTGAATCGTGTCGGCCAGTCTGACGCAGCACGCAATATTTTTTTAAATTACTATTCGAGAAGGAATGGTGGAAGGCAGTGACCGTGCTCAGGAGGTTTTTCAGCCTTTTAAGAGGACCAAATCTGAGGTGTGGTCATACAAAAGTCCTGAGGGAAACTTGATCGAGGATGGTCACCCTGTCTGCCGAAAAAGTCGCTGCAGTAGAAACACTTCAAATCTGCCGAGTCGTCTTGTGTGATCATCACCCGAACGCAAGGCAAGTTAACTTTGACCTTAATACCAAAACTACGTCTGGGAAACAATTGGGCACGAAATGTTGTTTTGAGTTGAAACATTTTATGTCACTCACTTGAAATAGACGTGAAGCTTCCGCGAAGAAAAGTTCGTAGCAAGTGGATTTGAGCCAAAGACGAACGAACAACTTCAAACAATATTATTAAGAGTGATATTTTAAGGGATAGTAAAGTATAGATTTTTTTTTTTTTTTTTTTTAGTAAAGTATAGATACATCACGTATTAAACCGATTTTATTTATTACGGGGACATATTGAATTGATAATGAGATTAGCTAATGTTTTAAATCTTGAATTCATTTTGTAAAACAATCGTCCAGACAAGATATATCACACCAATATTATCAAACTCTGTAAGCAATAAATCAACTCTGATTTCATTTTTGCAATACAATCAAAAACCAGAGACGCAAGACGGCAAGTTGTATTTGAATGAAACAAGAGCGCGCGTCCGTTGTGATATGGATGTGCGCTGTGTAATAATGTGTTGCTATTGACGACGGGCATTATAAAGAAGCAAATGCCATAGAATAGAATCTTGCTTAAAAAACTGCATAGAGAGGCTTGTTTTATTTGTTGTTTGTTGATTTTCAATTATAAAACTTGTTGAAATGTTTTCAGTGTGAGCATCATTTCTTTTTGAGCACTTTCATAAATTAACAAAACCGTGATAATATTGATAATCACGATTATTTTGGACACTATAATCGTGATATGAAATTTTCATACCGTCCCATACCTATTAGAGATGATCATGCTAAATCTCTGTCACTGTCAGAAACCCCCAGCATAAGAGCCACGACCACAGAAATCGTCACGATTGTGGTCATCATTCGTCTGGGACAGCCCAAAATCTTACAATGTGTACCGGGCATTAAAGCAGGATGAATTTAGATTGGCTGTCAAAGCTTTTATGGTTCATTAGCTGGATAAAAAAAAATAAAATCGTTGTGAAAGAGATTCCAACGACATTGTTTCTCTGTCCCATATCATTATAGGTGTGGTGTGGACTCTGCTATTATTTTACATTTAGAATGAGTCTTAAAGCCATAAAACATCTCCTTTACACATGTTCTTGAAATCGTACGTTATAGACTGCTAATATAAGTTGGGTTGCATGAGAAACCTGGGCCATCTCTGTGGACTTCCAGAAGAAAGCCCTCCTGTAGGTCTGGTTCACAAGCACATGGGACTGGTTTGGAGCGGAAGCGCTGGTTGCGGAAGTGGAGATGAAGGGTGAATGTAGAGCACACCTGACCAGGTAAAGGCTCTGGCTCCTGCAAGTGTTCCAGGAACGCCTTACCACCCAGAACTTGTAGGTAGAGGTATCTCCGTAGTGGACTGATGTTAGCTGGTGAAAGTTTTCAAAGGGTTAGTTCACTCAACAATGACAATTTCATCATGTAAACCTCGTTTTCTTTCTTCAGTGGGACACAAAAGATGGTAGACAGAAGGCTTACGTGGTTATTTTCCCAACCATGAAGGTGATATCAATACATCTTAGTCAGGTAGGGTAGAGGCTTACTTCATTTTTGACAGGAATGAAAATGTGACGGATAGAAGAACAGTACGTTCTGTTAAATTGTACTGTTGTTTAACAACATACCAATTGTTAAGCTGACGAAATAAAAAAAAAAAAAAACTTTCAGTAGACAAAAACTATAAAACACTTTTGAAAGTTGCATGCCATTTAAAAAAAAAATAAGTCTCTCTATCACACACTTGTTTTCATTTGTTAAATGGAATATCTTCGGACCTGACTAAAGTCTATTCCTCAAGACTTTTGTTTCTTTTTCAAAACATAAATGACGATATTTAATGAAACCTGATTATTAATAAATTCTGCCTCTCAATTGAAAGTCCATTTTCCTAAAACTTTGACGCTTCAAAAAATTGACGCTTCAAAAAAGCAATTTAGGTGTTTTGAAGAGACAAGTTCACTTTATATGATGAATAGATTTACTTTAGTCTATTAAGATTGACCAATGAGCACATCAAACCATGCCTGCTTGAATTTATGAACATAAAAATTTTGTGGAAAAGACTTTCAATTAAGGGACCGAAACCTCTCAGTTTTCATTAAAAAAAAAAAAGTCAACATTTGTGTTTCAAAGATAAACCAAAGTCTTATGTGTTTGGAATGACATCAGGTTGAGTAAATGGTGACCCTCACAAGCAAGCACTCACTTGTCTTCAGCTGTGTGACGTTCTGGTCCACAAAACGGGTCGCAGACTTGTTCACAGCATCGGCTTCAGTGTGAGAAACATCCTGGTGAGAAACCAACATTTATAAAGCTATTTATTTATTTATTTATTTTTACATTATATTTATTTATATTATATTTAGCTATTTATTTATAGTTTCATTTTGTAATCTCAATGTACTGTATGTATTAAGGTTCAAAAATCTGAATACTCATACCACATTTGTAAAGTGGAGATCTTTCATCACATCATCTACGATTCCCCTCCGCTGAAGAGCATGAATAAAGTCTTCCTCAGAGAGCGAGCGCTGTCCATGTGGTCCGTCACCCCTCACTGTCTCCGCTAAAACATCACGAATCTTACCATGGATATCCATCTGAAAATGGGTTAGTTGACAAATAACATTAAACTACTTTTTTTCCAAGAACAAGTTTTAGGTATGTATGCGTGTACAGGTTTAGCTATACTTGTGAGGGCCAAATGTCCTCACTTACATAGTGAAATATTTCTGAGATTGGTAGGTTTAGGGGTAGGGTAAGGATTGGAAGCTTTTTGGTCATAATTGACGGGCCAGCACTTCATCGTCACTAAAGTTTAAGCCTTGATAAGAAATCACAAGAGGGAGTTTATTTAGTTACTCGCACTCCGTGTGGAAAGTTTTGTGTGAGCAGCACACATTCGAAACACACCCAGAAAGCCACGTCAGACAGCATGTGAATACTAAATTGAGCTCTCTTTCGATTGAGAGTACAAATTAACACAAAATTCTGTAAAAAAACAAAAACAAACTGCGAGTTTCCTAATAAACATAGCCGGTTATAACGTAAACAGTTGAGAAAGACGCAGTATCAGTATATTAGATCCGTGCATTCACTCTTAAAGTTGCATTAAAGTGATAGTTCACTTTGAAATTAATTTTTGGTATGTTTTAGCTTACCTCAAGGGCATCTAAGATGTAGGTGTCTTTGTTTGCACAGTATTTTCAATTTTGATATTTTTAGGTCAAACCGTTTTTGTCTGTCAGTCATATAATGGAGGTCTATGGGGTCCACCTCAAAGAGCAAGCACAGAGAAGTCCAAATTAAACATGATTTAATGACTCGTAAATGTAAGATTACAAGATTTAAAAAATATAAAAATACTGTTCGTTTTCTCACACAAACCGCTCGTTTCGTGTCTTAGGCCATCAACGTGTACTTACATTTACAAGTCAATAAATCATGTTTAATTTGGACTTCTCTGTGCATGCTCTTTGAGGAGGACCCCATATACCTCCATTATATGACTGACAGACAAGAACGGTTTGACCTAAAAATATCAAAACTGAAAATACTGTGGAAACAAAGACACCTACATCTTGGATGCCCCTGAGGTAAGCTAACAAAAATGTATTTCAAAGTGTATCCCTTTAACTGTCTTTTAATATTAATCAAACAACTAAGGACAACAAAAAAATCACTCACTGCTCCTGACTGATTAATTTTTGCAACTTTAATACTTTAATAAGTAACTTTAATAAATGTGGATGTTTAATTTGTACAGTGAAGAGAAGACTATGCAGTGTTAATTTACATTTGCTTAGTTTATAACATTTCTGTAGGCACTACCTGAAAACTACTGTCTATTTCATTTGTATCTTTGTTATATTGTATTTATTTGTGATTTTGCTTGTAATTTAATACTTTGTTCTTGTTAAATTGTATTAGAGAAATGTTAATTTTCACTGGTATCTAAACTGTTGGTGTCATTACTGCCCGTTTTTGCAAAAACCATTTACCATTATGGCCGGGGCCGTAATACATTTCTTTTAGATCTTCAAAATGAATCTTAAATATGTATATAAAATTGTGTAAAACATGAATATAATGGGTTTTGACGTAAACAATTTACTCACAGTCACATACGGGCATAATTTACGTCATGATTTGCAAGTAAAAACGAACTGATCATCACCTTACCTTGATTAAATGGTCATGAATTATTTGCTTTAATTCAGTTGCTTTTTCTGGTGGCAGGGACATGTTTTCGAGCGTGAAAATACGACAGAAGTTTAATCTACAAGTTTATAACTAAGCATTTCAACGTCAAAGTCAACGTCTGCATTAAATGCGGGGATTTAACATATTCATTATCTTTATGTTGTTGTATTGCTGGATGTCAACGCCTCCTGCCTGCAACTGACATTTTAAATCCTGGCGGAAAGGCAAGCGGGAATCTGTCGACACAGCGCCTGTGTATATTCGCAGTTGATGTTTTAAAATACTCTAAAATCTGTAAAACAAAAAACAAATTAAATTACTTTAAAAAAAGATGATGTTCGTGAGCTTTAATATTAAACGAATTCAGAGATTATAGGAAATAATAACCTATTTTGTTTAAGTCAGGCACAGGGTTGACCCCTCTTCATCCTTAGGAAATTACGTCATGAAAAGTTGCCTCCTGGATCTTGTAGTTCTCGAAAGAATATTTAACGTTTTGCAGTTTCTGTAAAACTATAATGCAACTACTTTTATGGTGTCAAGACCTTTTATGGGAGAGTGTAGGCTACTTTTTGGCTTCACTGAATATGGAGAGGTTGAAAAGTGCATTTAATTAATTTACTTACATTTTTAACAGAATCTCACATTCACTTATGAATGTAAGTTTGCTAATAAACCAATTCTATGATTTTGTTGGAAACAATAAGCTACTCTTTGAATAAAGCTAGACTCTAAAGCTCAATTTTAATTTGATATAGTATACCTAATTGTACAGTTGTGATTTTTATATGTATTTTCTAGTTGCATTTAGTTTTCTTTTTTTTTTCTTTTTTTTCTATGCATAACTGTATAATGTTCAATATTTGCCAATGAACAAACAAAGGCTACTGTGTGATGTCAATGTTAATAAAAAAAAAACACTAAAATGGTTACCGAGTGCATTTTCAGTTACGGTATTCGAAGCCGTCCTTATTAAAAGTCCTCGCATAGCATTTTATTAGTTCCTTAAAACCTTCTTATACTGTCTATGCTTAAAACACACAGCTTTAAAATTCACGATTGCGTGAATGCGTAATTTATGTTATAAAACAAAACGTTCAAGTCTCAAATGTAAACCATAGACATTTTACACTTAAAACTGCTGTTCTAAAATCATATATAAAAAAATCCAGAAGTGCATGGCTTGCAAATGTGCATTCTCTTCAATCTGAGCTGACTTTAACATAAAAATGAAAGAAAAATATTTACGGAATATTTACGGTCAAATATTTACGGAAATACTTTTTTACGTCAATCTTTAATTATTTTAACAAAATTTTACATTCACATGCCAAGAATAACTCAAGCAACCCTCATATAAATGTACCTTTAAACCTGAGAACCAAATATAAACTAAAAAAAACGCAATATTTACAACAATTTAAAGAGCTTTTAAGAGGTCATCCCTTAAGCAAAACCTGGCTCCGATAAGACATTTTCCCGTATTTGTGACAAGTCAGCTGGGAGGAAAAGGATCGGTCTTTCCCGGTTGGTCACTTGGCTAGATGGAATGAAATTACCACTCCACCATTAGCCACTTCTGGAAATATTGGATCAATTCCTGGAACCATGGCAAGAACAGACATCTAATTTGACTCGCATTGATTCTGCTAAGTAATTGGCATTAAACCCACAATGAACAGTGTGAGGTAATGGGAGCTGGAAACAAACTTTGATCCTTGGAGAAGACGAAAATACATCGCTACAGGCTTAGTTTAGCATGCGTCGTCTAAATATTAACTCTAGTAGGCCTAACACTGCACTGAAGACATCTGTAAACATGGATCAAGTGAACTCTAACACAATCTGCATTTATTCGCACTCATCCGTCAGTTTTACCCCATCAATACCATTTTATAGATGCAAATGAGCGTGAACAGAGAAGCATATGCACACAGAAGATGCCAGAGACAAATAAACAGCAATGTTTCTTCTTTAGTAAAGAGTTTACTATGTACATTTTGAAAGTGGAAACCAGACCACTTATTACATTTGGCTGAATCTACAGTCAGTTTATTACTAGAAGATCCTGAGATGTGCATGTACGGAAACTCACTGGGCTTTGACCTACTGAAACAAATGAGTCACCCTATGAATATCCATGCGCAAACTTGAAGACAGAAGCATTTAATAAACTGACTCAGAAGGACCTGTGGGGGTCTATTTTAGTATAGCTTGCTTCCACCAGGGAACAAAAAAAATGAAAAGATAATTGTGACTTTTTAAAAATCACATAATTTTGACTATTTTTCTCTGCATTTCCATGTTTAAATCTCACAATTCAAACTTTTTTTCTCAGAATTGTGAGATTTAAAATTGCTATTTTGAGAAATCAAAATAATTCCGAGATATAAACTCACACTTGTGACTTTTCTTGCAGCTATAAAGCCGCAATTTTGAGAAATAAACTCGCAAAAAAGTCAGAATTGTGAGTCACAATTATCTTATTTATTTTGTGGCGGAAGCAAGCTACTATTTAACATTGCTCTGCGGATAAACAGACAAAATACTGTACAGTGAAATTTGCTAGGCCTCGAGAACTTGCCATGATGGAATTACAATAGCAGTTACAATGTAACTACATCATTCTTTACACTGTAATAACCACAACACAAACATTCAGTAACTCGTGTAGAATGTCCGGGATTGAATGCTTGTAAACACGATCATTCTACATGTTGTCCCTTATCTAAAAACATACAAGCACCTACTGATATGAGTACCATAATTTAGGTCCCTGGGCAAAATAAAAGTTAAGAGGAGGAATCTGGGGAACAAAATTGCATTACTGGGACAGAAAGGCCCAGCACATGCACAGTCCTAGTGCTAATGCAGCACCAGCACCGACATTTAGGAGGATTGGTCTCCAGAACTGCCAGTTCTCTTTCTTTTTCTCCGAATCGCTCAGTTTCAGCTTCATTTGCTGCAGCTTCTGTGCAGTGCTGGCTATTCGCTCCTCACGGTTCCTCTTGCGTAGGCTGGAAGAAACAGCAACACACACATGGTTAATTACTTCATATTTCCCTTCATAGAACAGAAAGAGGAGCAATTTTACTGATTCGAGTTGAACTATATCATTTAAAGGAGTAGTTCTCTTTAAAAAAAAAAAAACTTTTGCTGATAATTTACTCACCCCCATGTCCCCCAAGATGTCCAAGGTTTTTGATGAAAACAATCCAGGATTTTCTCCATATAATGGACTTCAGTGGGAACCAAACGGTTCAAATGAGTTTCAGTGCAGCTTCAAATGGCTATCTAGGACCCTTCGAGTCATGACTCAAAAAAAGATTTGTTTGTTTTGATGAACGAGTTTGAGCAGGAGAGTCACAAACGTGCGTCACAGAGCAGAGCAAGGCGAGCATTTGTGCTTATAAAACTTTTTTTTTTTTTTAAATGAGCGATCGATACGCTAGATAAGACCCTTATTCATCATCTGGTGTCGTTTAAAGCCCTTTGAAGCTGCAATAAAACTCTCATTTGGAGCTTGAACCGTTTGGTTCCCATTGAAGTCCATTATATGGAGAAAATCCTGGAATGTTTTCATCAAAAACCTTAATTTCTTTTCGACTGAAGAAAGAAAGATGTGGACATCTTGGATGACATGGGGGTGAGTAAATTATCAGCAAAAGTAAACTACTCCTTTAATGCATGTCTTTTTAAAAAATATATATTTGATCAAACTTCTGGTTGTAAAAATCTGTCTAAAGTATAATTTTTAACCACTTTTGCAATCCAGTTCAAAAGTTTGGGAGAAGGTAATCTTTTTAAGAAGAAGCTCAACAAGGCTGCATTTTTAGTTGATCAAAAATACTGTGACAACAGTAATTAATACAATTTAAAATAACTTTTTTATTTCAATATTTGAAAACGTAATTTATTTCTGTAATGGCAAAGCTGAATATCATTCTAACATGCTGATTTGGTGCTCAAGAAAAATGTATTATTATTATTATTATTATTATTATTATTATTATCAATGTTGAAAACAGTTGTGCTGCTTAATATTTTTGTGGAAACAGAAATATTTGGAAACAATGAAAAAGTATTTACTGTCACATTTGATCAATTTAATGCATCCTTGCTGAATAAAACCATAAAAAAAACGTTCTTTTACGGACCCAAAACTTTTGAGCGGTAATGTATGTTTTATATACAGCTCTTGATCAACTCTTTAATTCAGTCTAACACTCTTTATTACAATCACAGATGATATAACTAGACTACAACAACTCAGCTATCAGTTTACTAGATAAAATGTTACACTTTTATTTATTCCTCTTACCCAAATGTTTTTAACTCCGTAAGCTGCTCTTCCTTTGGTGACTGTATCCTGTCTCGTTCTCCTCCTGGATCTTGTGGCTCCGTACAAGAGTCAGACTGTCCGTTGTGTTTCTCTGAACTACAGATGGGGCTTTGAGACGACAAAACTAAATAAGCTTCTGCCTCCTGCCTTTCTTCATGACGCTTCTGCTTTCAGTGAAAAAGGTTCAGAGTTAGACATACAAACACATTACATGAAATAAATAAATAAAGATAGATAGATAGATAGATAGATAGATAGATAGATAGATAGATAGATAGATAGATAGATAGATAGATAGATAGATAGATAGATAGATAGATAGATAGTGATATTGCAAAATAGTTACAATAGTTAATATAACTGAATTTTCAGCATCATCACTCAGAAATCATTCTAATGTGCTGATTTTTATGCTCAAGAAACATTCACTTTTATTATCAATGTTGAAAACAGTTGTGATAATTAATATTTTGATAACTATTATTTTCAGTATTCTTCAATGACTATAAATTTCAAAAGAATGAAGGTATTATTATCTTAAAAAAAAAATGTAATTAAAAACTTACGACCCCCAAAATTTTAATAGTAGTCTATTTCTAAAAAAATACTATAGAAGTCAATAGGGTTTAGAACAAACATGAGGTGTGAGTAAATGATAACAGAATTGTAATTTTGGGGTAAACTATCCCTTTAATACTGTGTATTGTAACACTGAATATAATATACTGCTCTAAATCAAATATCAAATGTAATAATGCAATCGCACCGTGCTTGACACTTGTTGAGTAGTCTCTTTTAGGATGCTCTTTGCTCCCTCTATGACTGCCATGTATGAAAACCGAAGCTGATCTGGGGTTTGGATAAGACCCATTCGATACTCTCTCATATCTAACAAAACCTTTTGTATGTCCACAGACAAAGGGTCTTTCCTCTTGTCCATCTACAAAGAGGAAAGGACAAGTCAGTTCCACATAATACATGTCATTTATTATACCTGATAACAGCAGCTTGAGAAATGATTACAATCTCTGTGAAACCTTTGGAATTGTTAACTATTGTGTAACTGCAGTCTTACTAAGACGAGGCAGGTGTCAACCAATGAGAAGGTCCCAGACCGCCCTATTCCTGCACTGCAATGGACCACCGCGGGCCCGTTCTCTGGCCCCAATGAGCCAGACTCTCGAACCTTGAAAAGGAAATTGAGGAATGATGCTGGGGACTCTGGAACACCAAAATCAGGCCACGATGAGTAATGAAAATGGTAGATATCCCTGGTTTCTCCTGTCTAAACATATGGGACAAAATTGAAACAACATTTATTTTTCATGTCTTGTTTAGAGAAGCATTCAACGACGTGATAATTTGACATTGCATTCACACCTTGGTATTGCGAAGTTCTAATATTCTTATTGTGTAATTGGGTTTGACCTCCTCGGACTCCAGATTCACCATAAACCCAGTGTCACTGAAATCCATGTCTCGCTCCTCCTTAGACGGCCAGTACTGTGCACACTTCTCCTGTTCAGCGTCAACGAAAAAAGCAAAAGAACACAAGCCGGATTTTTCAATAATTTCAAAAATGTTTACCAGTATTAAGATTTTTTTTTTTAATCCACATCCAAATCTAAATCCACATCTGCTTATGCATTACTATTTATCAACATACTACCAGATTTCACGACAATTATTTAAAATAACAATGATTTACTCTACTGTTCAGAAGTCCAAAACAAATTACGGAACAATGATAAAGAATCAAAAAAAAAAAATCCAGGACATAGACCTGAACAACGCAATGAATTCTGGGGTAGACTAGGCCTCGAACAATCCATCTGTTCTATCATTCACTGCCTGAGAAACGAAGGATGCATCTAAAAGAGATTTGGAACTGGGACAGCCTAGACGCTATCGGCCTGCGACTGCGGCCTTCGAAGGATGCAGCCTCTGAATTGGGACGCAGCAATAGAGCATCACAGTCCCGCCCACAGCCCGAGAGAGCGTTGGTGCCGGAAGTAAATTTCCCGTTCATTTCTCCCATTGACGTTTTGTAAAATCCATTTCTAAAGAGTTTTAGAGCATGTCTGAGGATAACCTGCTACGGCTGAACTCATAAGTATACAACATATCATTTCGAGTGAAAAAACTAAGAGAAAATCCCAAAAAAGTCAAGGGTACAAGCCTGTGTACATATTTCCATTTCCGAGTAAAGGAACTACTCCTCCCATAAACCACCGCGCCTCACTGTGCTGCGGCAACCGCACATCCAATGGTGTCTCTGAGGTGCGACCAATGAACTTAGCCCTACGTCATAACACGATGTTCAGTCTTCACGTGCCTTCGAGGGTTTCAGACACCTTACACGATTTCCACCAATCAGATGAATCACTGTGGGATTGTTCAGGATTGTGGGTAATGAAGTACTTATCCAATACATCGCGAATTATAGGGATTTATCTTAAAACAAGGTTAGTGCCCCATGAACTTTATTTATATGAGCATATACAATCAACTTAGTACAGCCGTAGCTGGTTTTAAGTCTACCATGTATGGTTACGTTTTAATGGCTTATATCCCTACTGTCAATGGAGAAATTGTATTGAATTTTTACTTCCGGCACCGGCTGTGGGCGGGACTGTGATGCTCTATAGAGTGAATGTTCATTTTTATTAAGCATTTCTCTTTCTCTCGTTCTGATATACTTCTCATACGCGTTGGGCTTGTTTATATCAGAGTGTGCGCGTGCCTCTTTGACGCAGCATACAGGCAGGTTTAACAGGTGAATGAGTTTTCTTAAAATGCATCCTTAATTTAAATGATTTACAATAAGGAATTATTTGTGGTATTTTGAAGTGCCCACAATAACAATATTGCACATGTCCATTGTCGTAATATACTGTGTTACCGTTTGCCGGTTACATGTCTATAACAAGCAAGCCAAACAACAATGTGTGTGTTCACTCACCGAGCCTTTTTCTATAACTCTGTTAAGCATAATAATTGCTTTGCAACGTTGTTCCCAAATCATTAGCCAAAAGTGACCACAAGTGTTCCTCAGGGGACCCTGCAGAAAGAGAAAAGTATCTAATTACATTACTGAATATGCTAACTATTTAAACAAGTTGCCCAATACAAAAGAAATGGAAACAATCTATGAGACATCCTTCTTTGCTCTACAAAAACTCTTTCCCGGCCAGCGTTTTTTGAAAAAGGTGCCAGCCAACATTAGCATTTTTGATCATTTTCGCAAAAGTTTCATGGCACCCAGAATATTTAGATGCATGAATATCTGAAAATGCAATATATTAAAAAAAGAAAGAATAGAGCCTGTGCTTTTAAAATAATGCATTCGTTATACATTTGTTTTTTATCAACACTTGCATTTGGGTAAGTTTCATAAAAATTAAATCAAAAATCTAAGAAAAACTAGTTTTTGTCAAAGGCTACATCCTGATCAGATTCAGAACGATGATCAAAACGTAGTCGAGTCCATAGCCCTATAGCTTGTCCTGGGTCGACATTTCATTCGGTAAAGTTAGGCAGTTTAGAATTTATATATGTCGTTTAATGTTGATGATGTTATTTTACATAAGCATCTGCTTACATATGCTATCGCTTGTTTCTGCATCTTCTTCGCATGTGTTTTGATCAGGAGATTCAGTAGATGCGTAATAGCGCCCCTACCGCAAAACAGTGAAAACACGGAAAGCCAAAAAATTCCGTCAATGGCGGGGAAAGAGTTAAAAAGGTAGGTTTCGTGATTCTAAACTTTAGAAATCCTATAAAAACAGGGTTTAATGTAAATTAAACGTGTTAGTTTAAAACAACCGCATGTGTATTTAGGCCACATAACACATCAATGCAAGTTAGTAAAATGCAAACGTTGGACTTACTTTTTCCATTACTGTCATACCTGTGTCAATATGTACCTTCTCTGGGCCTCCTCCACGGTAATTAAACTTGCATTTATGTAGTCATTCTCTGAATTTTCTAATCTCACCCGACTGTGATCATCTTAACACAAAAATGCGGATTATTAAGCCAGAGTCAAAACAAACATGTTGGCATAAATTTGTGTGAAATTCAACGTAAGCTTATAGAAAAAAGTTTTATCTCAAAGATTATAATTCTGATACACTCGTCATTTACTCGCTCTAATGTAATTCAAGTCTATATGACAATTTCTCAATAGAACCACACAAGGTCACAATTTATTTTCACACATTTTTCTTTCATACTTAATGGAAGTGAATTATTCTGATTAACATCCCTTTTGTAGTTCACATACAGAAAAGTCAGAAAGATCTGGAACAACATGATGCTGAATAAGGTCTTTTTTCGCCATGAACTATCCCTTTAAGGGCAAGATTACAAAATGAGTGAAACATTGTTAAAAATGGTTTACAATGGGAAGAAACTTACAGGGACTGACGTCTCTATATCTATTCCTATTGCGATTTTCTGGGAACTTTGCCACTTTGCAGGCGCACTCCTGAGACTGGTTACGGATTTCCTAGAAAGAGATTACAAAAAAACAAACATCATTGTGAGAACCCTAAGATCCATCCCTTAAAAGAAAAAAAAAAGCACTTATAAAATATTAAAGCTATTCTAACAAAAAGAGGGGGGAGTGTTTTTAAAATTAAATTTAAAAAGAGAATAATATATCCATCAAATGGGGGGGTTGGGCATGCCTATCTGGCAGAGTTTTATAGAGAACTGACAGCTTCGGTTCTTCAGTTCTTGGGAAGTGCTCGTCAGTTCTCAGAAACCATATCAGTGCATGGTTGCGTCTCAAAACCTCGCGAGCTCCCTAACCTGACAGCATATTTAGGCAGCATACACGCACGCAGGGGGGTTTGAAGGTGGCAAAAATACATGGCATTTAGGGTGCTAGGACTGGGAAACCTTGTGGTAAGTTACCAAAAAAATACAGCACGAGTAAGTGGTTTGAAAATGCTGTCTAGGTAAACAGCTCGCTAGGTGTTGAGACACATCCCACGTGTTCACAGGAAGCACCTAGTGAGCTGCTCTAATGTACCGCAATGTGACTCGAGCACTCATGCACTTCACATTACTGCCAGTCAAGTTGTTTTGACATATGGTATTTCGCTGTATGGTTTACTACAATAACACGCTGCCTACTCTCATTTTGCTTATTGACAAGAATGCAAAATATATAAACCAATTTAACTCAATATTCTTGTAAAAACATAAGCACTCGTGTTCAGGTTTACCGAGCTGAAATGATTCACAGAAGAAGAATATTTCAGATTTAGCAGTAAGTCAATGTGGACTGTATTTCTCGGTATTACGCGCATGCGCACTAACGCAAAGCTGAATTACCCATTCGTTCTCACGGGCCGAGTACTTGTCTAGGACAATTAGATAAACATTGCAAATCTACCAGGGCAAAATACTGCTGGTGTCCCAAGCGTTCATCTAAGGAGCGACTCATATTTAAGCTAAAAAATATATAAATAAAGCAGTATGACTTACATTATAAAGGTTTTGCCACTGTCCAGTTGAATCGATGTTCTCAAACTCCTGATCCATTTTTTTCGGGGAAATTCAAACGGAAAATGTTTCAATCAAATGTCGTCTGAGATCAAACGAGGGGCCACTATTCCATTGTTAAAAATTGTCATGATCCCGAAAATGGCAAGAGGAACGGAGCAGTACGATGTTAACCCTCATCAAAGAGGATAAAATTACTAGCACTTTCAGCACCCCCATCGGCTACTTCCGTGTGTCAGTCGAGAGGAAAGCGAGAAACGGCGCCCTCTGTCTGCAAGAGTCGACATGGCTACCTTGATTACTTCCAGGTGGAGAAACTTTTACATGAGATTCATTCCAATAACTCGAATCTTTTGAATCACCTCACCATTCATTTACTTGCTCTTCTTCAAGGCAGGTGACACTTCGCGAGGGGTCGTGCTGAATTCGGAACCGGCTTGGATAACTCTGCCAGCCATAGAAAGATATAGCCTAATACAAGTATAAAGTCGTTGGTAGATTGTGGTTCCCAATAAAGCAAGCAAATATCACGAAATTTATTTTGCCTGCAAATCACGTTTCTCCTCAAATGCATTAGCAGCTCTTTTTTTCCACCACCTACATTCACTTTGAGTGTGATTTATCAAGCTACAGAAAAGGGGACAGTATTAAAAGACTAAATAGTTTCAGTAATATATTTAGTGCTTTTCAATTAAAATTTCAACTAAAATTTTCAATTAAATTGAAATTTCACTCAAAACAGCGAACTAATAAGAGAGCTGAATTCGGAACACTAATCTTACTATGCCATATTTATCTCTATAAGCCAGAAACTATAGAGGCTATTCTGAATTCACTGAGTCAGTGGCCAACAATTTATTCAATTTAATGTGTTCACAAATTATACTTCCAGGAAAAATCAATGAAAAGAGCTCTAGGCCATAGGGTCATTTTAATTTATAGTGGTCATCTTTTCTGTTGTATTTTAGGCCCATAAGTGACATTTAGGGTTATTTGACATTAAATTGTATTGAGAAATGTAATAGTTTATCAAAACGTTTTTCTGGATTTACAGTTAAAGCTACACTGTGTAACTCTTTTAGTTTATTCTTAGCTGAAAACACTTAGTTCTTTCAAAAATATATGTGCTCATTAATGTATATTTTCTTTGTTCAAGTACTAAAGTATTCTCGTGAGTGTATAATATGCCATTGAAAATACATATAATGTCTGTCGCCATGTTGCCCCTCCATCTTGAAAGTACATTAGCCAAAGAGGGACAGACCCGATAATTCAAGATTACGTTTGAGTTAACACTCATAGACGAGGTCGAACTGGAAGCCATGTTAATCTTGGACTACATTGGCCACCGTAGGAGTTAAAATTGGAATTGGAATTGAGAGAAACGGAAACTAATATTCACTGGATGGTCATATATCTTTTCACCGCTACATGGGGGTGAAAATCACACAGTGTAGCTTTAAGAAAGGATTTAAAGTGGCCACAATAGCGAAATTTCAGTATAAAAAAAAAAAAAAACTTACGAAAACCATGTTTAAATGTGTAGCTAACTATTTTGGCGGATTGACTACCAACCGCATTTTTACTACAAATAGGTAGTTAGGTCTGACGCCGTCACGCCGACTCTCCGAAGCTTGCTGCAAACGGTCCTTGCAGTGAACCACTGCTTTGGATTTTGTATTTGTATTTGTACGTCATTTGTATTTGTACGTCACTAGTCACGTGAAAATGACTTCTGAAGCAAACACACTGGGTCACTCCTATAGTGAACCACCTGCTTTTACAGCCCAATCCAGTGTTGACAGATTTGAAAGTTGGCAGCTGTATTTCTTATAAAAGTGAAGCCAAACCATGGCAACATCGTGGGTTGTAGTCAGTGTTTGGATTGGCGTTATTGTTGAGGAGAGTGGATTGAGTTTATTTCAGTGTTGTGATGGAGCCAGCGAGAAAGAGTTTGGGAACACTTTAAACTTATTTCCCTGAATAAGGTTAGTTCGTTCTTCGTTGACCTTTCTGCATACAAATATTTTTACATGATATGGAGCACTACGTGGATTATATATGAAGAGAGATAACCAGTGGGAGCACTACACTGAGAACTGATGTGGCATCAGAAGAATATCAGGCAATATCTGAGT
Organism: Pimephales promelas; assembly: GCF_016745375.1. The sequence goes on from NW_024121455.1 coordinate 2,267,135, forward strand.
GCATGAAAGTGCAAGCCCCATTCCAGGTGGCCACCATTGAACTTTCTGAGGAGAAGAGAGTATCTGGCTCATTCCCATGATAATGAAACCCTCAACGACACTGCAATCCAGCTGGGACCGAATCTGTCCAGCAGATATATTTTCAGCTCTTGAATCGACAAGTCTTTTGGCATTAGCTACACTACTAGATCCACGATTTAAAACATTTTGGTTTCATAATCATATACAGGCCCAGACGGCAATTGGATGACTAACATCGTGCACAGCATTAATTAAAGATACAGCTCATCAAACACCCAGCCACTCAGCACAGCCAGATACAGCACACAATCTTAAAACTACAGGTCAAGGTAAAGTAAAAATCAAAAGGTTACTTATTAATTACTCGTCATAACATGGTTTTGTTTATAATTTCCCTTGCAGATGAGGTGAATCTTTAGGAGCTGCTGGACAACGATGCAAGTATGCAAGGAGGAACAAAAGACATTAGATGCAACCATAGAGGTCCAGCGCTAAATGACCGATCCCCCACTGGAGCGTTCTGCATTCGTACAAAGCAATATATCATAATTTATACCAGCTTTCTAAACAGTTTTGTGTACATCAGCATCATCTGTTCCATGCGAGAGGATATTCTCTAAAGCTAGTGAAATTGTAAAAAAAAAAAAAATCGGCTTCCACCAAAGAGTGAAGTGTAGAAAATAATATTTGCTTAATAATAATATATCATGATATGCATGCATGCAATAATATGCATGATGTACCCAAAGCACACCCTCTGCCACATTTTTTTAATTATAGAACATATGAACATTGTTACATAAAAACATCATCATCAAAGACAGAAACTTCAAAAACCCTCTGCAACCAGTTACACAAGCACATCCTTTTGGACATACAAAAATTTTAGACCCACCAGTTAACAAGTTATAGAGTTCTGCAGCTGAACAAGATAAAGCTTTCACACATGATACTGCCCTGCTAAAAAAACTATAGCAACCATTACAGAAATTCTATTGGATTTAATGGTTGTAATGGGAATTAGTTGTCTCTGAATTATAGTGGTCTCTGTAGATAAATGTGTTGGGTTCTATTGTTGGGGGCATTAAACCCTAATGGAATATGTCCCAAACATACTTCAAAAAAGAATTCTGTGGTGGATTATGTGGTAAAAGCCAATGGTTCCTATTGGTATTTTAATAGAAACCATTTGAATTTCTGATGGTTTCCAATTTTTTTAAACTGGTCTGATGTTCTGTCCTTGTCTAAAGAAATAACTTTACACACTCATCATGCTTAATGTTTTATTATCAAGTTGAACACAAGCATGAAATTCATCAGTATCAGTAAAATTCACCTACATAAATGTATTTCACAGCACTTCAGCTTTTATCGCCTCGGTAAACACGTAACAAGCCTTGCATTTTATGATCATTAGCTTTGTTGCATTATATTTACTTCACCAGGCGATGGTGCTGCAATTTCTATCTGAATGAGGCTCAGGCTTCGAATAACGAACCATTTTCGACACTCGAAACGCTTCATTTGGTCACTACAAATAGGCCTACCATATGGTTAGTTTTATAAGATTAATTTTCGTAAAGGCAGGCCTTAGACCGTCCAATTGATGTAGATAGCCTATAGGTTTTCCAAACAGGCTTTAATGTGATTAATAAGAGAACGTGGATTTAGTTGATGTTCACGTGCTCCACGAGACCAGCTGCTTCCAATAAATGGTTAATAAGATAATGCTTTTATCCCCCTCACACGTCGTAGTGCATTGTACAACACAATCCTCAGTCGTAGGCGATTGGGTAATCTGGCTGTCTGTTTGGTAGTGCTTGTTTGTAAAGACCATATCCATTTCAAATGGCTGCGTTCACCTTTATGGGTTCATCTACTCCTAAAACTCATTTAAACATGAGAGGAAATATTTTAACTGCCTCTGTGATTTTGATGTCTTTGTTTTTATTGGGTAAGTCTATTTCCATTTAGTCTATAATGCTTTGTTCAAATCAAAGATGGATTGAAACACTTATTTTCATACAGCATTTTAAAAATCACATGAGTGTGATTATTAGTTTGAGTAGCCTAGCCCTAGGCTATGTATAATATGAGTTTAATGGATACCATTTTTCACATTATGTAATTTGGTACCACATGTGCAAAAGTTATGATTTGTGCCATTATAACTAAGGAACTCTGATGTAAAAAGTTGTTGCATTAACTTGGGTGCAATCAACTTGAATGTTATGTAGCTTCAACTTAAATTACATTAAACTGACTTGAGTTGTAAAACGTTTAAATTGATCAGCTTATTCTTAAAGTTACGTTAACATGTCATGCTGATCTTTCTTTGTGTGTGTGCACTACACCATTTAAAAGTAGTATTTTGTTTGCAGGACAATCACTTGAGTGCTTTCGGTGTGATCTTGGATTCTGGGATCTGTGTTACACTACAAAGACAAACTGCAGTGAGAATGAGTTGTGTTATGTGGGAACTGGTAAAGCAGGTAAATTATGCCGATGTTCAGTTTTTGCCGTATTCTTTTGGCAAACCAGTCTCCCTCTGTTACTCTGCCTAACTTTGCCTTCTTTTTCAGCTTCTGTCCTGGATATAAAGGTGATGGGTTGTCTTCCCATGGAGGAATGTAACAAGACAACATATGTAGAGTTTCTTCCCAACAAGACCTTGTACACCATGAAGACCACTTGTTGTGAGGAAGACTTCTGCAACTCTGCCCACGCAGTTCAGATGTCCATAGCTCCTCTCTTGCTCACCATCCTTCTCATTGCCCAGATGATGGGTGTGTTTTGATGTGCTGGTTTTTTTCAACTTGACAAATTCTATTTGTAATAAGGGATTGAAAGCTTTTTCATGTTTACACTTGTTCATGTAGGCTACTATTACTGTTCATTTTACTGTGAATAACCTAAAACAGCCTGCCTTCATGCCAGAGCACGTTTGGATAGTGTTTCTTAGTTTTTGTTCATCCAAAAAGAGGAAATATTACAGAATATATTTATAAATGCATGTTTTCTTAACACATTTTTGCGGTTTTACCTTTAAATAAATGAAGTCAAACATTCATGGTTTCCTGTCTTGTTGTACGGTCATGACCATGTCCTATAGAGGGCGCTACTTAACTAATGTTGCGCTGTCTTACTGCGCATGCTCCTATTGACGCTGATCTTCACATCATCCTCTTAAACACTTAAACTCATCTTAGTGTGTAAAGATCTTAGAACGGATGCTTCCTGTGTCACATGTGAGTGGACCGGTTGCAACCTTACGTTTAAAAAGTGGGCAAGTGTGTACTGTTTACGTCCCGCGTGCCAGGAAGAATCGAGCAGACAATAAAGTATGTTTGTCGCGCGCAGCATCGCAGCTGATCATAAAGATCTGATCCACGATGTTTCATATGATTTTCACGGCCGAAGAATGGCGACGTGTTCCAGCGACCAAAGCATTAAGGTAAATTATTTCTGACACCACTATGGCCTGCTGAAGTTGGTTTACATTGCATGCTCGTTAACCACATCTGTTACAATGTAGACTTGAATCTCACCAGAAGTGTGCCAATTATTTACTTATTTAACGTTTCTCCTAGGTGTGGGACAAGGGGGATAGTGGAGAATGGAACTGCACAGCCAGCTGGAAAGTAGGTCTTTCTCTTGCCCTAAACTAAAAGTGATTTTCAACCTAGGGTCCTGGGACCATATGAAGTATTTAAATGAGTAAATTATATGAAAATGCTGTAAATTAAAATGCAATTACTTATGATTGGAATCATGTTACTCCATACACTTCCCCTTTTAACGAGGAACCATTGTGCCTTTTTCAAAGTCTTGGTTTGTTTTTGGGGTGTACTAGAATAGGTTTTCATTCTTGAATGTTCAAAAATGCAATCTTTTTTTTTTTTTTTTTTTTACATATTTTACATTGTTGCAGCTCTCTTCCCAGCCTGTTTTTAACCCTGTAGTTCCTGACTGTGTGAAATTTCTCCAAAGCCACTTGAAGGCTAGCCACTAGCCAGACTTTGACACTGACTGCAGAATGTCTGGACTCCATAGCAGCTTCCATTACCCGTGTATGACTGACGTGTAAAGCAACCAGTCAGAGTTTTAGTTTTGCGTCATGTTTAGTTGTGTGAAAATGTAACAATGTCCCTACAACAAGTGTGTAAAGCTCTTGGGTGTATAGTTGCAAACTTTACGTACTTTTTTCAGTGTTTTATTTGATCCTGATAAGCGCTCATTGTCACGGTTGTAAACACGACACTGTTCTTCCATGAGAGGGTTTGGCATCATGGCATCTTTGTTTCCAGGCGTACTGTTAAAGAACGTGATGTGTTAAAGGGATACTCACCATTTTTTCATATCGAACTATGTCATTCCCTTAACTAAGACGAGTTGATACAATACCTCGGTCGTCTCAGTGCGTGCACTCAATCTCACTGGTGCGCGTGACACTTTGATAGCACTTAACTAGCCCAGTTCATTCAATATGGGCCAAGCAGAGAAGCGACCAAACACCTCCACGTTTTCCCTATTTAAATACAGTTACACAAGTAGAGTAACTCAACCAAGAATGGTGACACAAAATAAAACGTTGCGCTTTTCTAAGCGTGTAAAGTGGATAACTATATTGTATGGCGGAATACCATAGCAAGTGGGAGCACTTCGACTCGGCGCAGTAATATCATCACTCCTGAAAAGTCCTCTCCCCCTCTCACTCTCTGGAGTGACGATATTAATGCGCCGAGTCGAAGTGCGCCATACAATATAGTTATCCACTTTACACGCTTAATAAAGCGCAGCGTTTTATTTTGTGTCACCGTCCTAGGTTGAGTTACACTGCTCGAGTAACTGTATTTAAATAGGGAAAACGTGGAGGTGTTTGGCTCTGCTTGGCCCATATTGACTGAACTGGGCTAGTTAGGTGCTATCAAAGTGTCTCGCGCGCCAGAGCGATTGAGTGCACGCACTGAGGGAATATCGTAGTTTAGTATGAAAAAAGAAAAACGGTGGAGTATCCCTTTAAGGAAAACAAGCAGCTTTGGCTTTACAGTTCAACTGAAATATATAAAATGGTGGTGTCCTAGAAATATGGTGGTGCCTTTGGGTCAAACAGGTTGAGAGCCACTGCCATAAGATCACCCCAACTTGTAATTAAACACTTTTCAGCATCATGAATATTTGAATACTTCTAGGATTGGTTGTTATTGGGGTGCATTGGGTTTTGGACTGTAATTTGACAAACTGTTGTTTTGTAGACTCACAGCGGCTCAGTTTGGCGAGTGACCTGGGCCCATCCAGAGTTTGGACAGGTGTTGGCGTCCTGCTCCTTTGACCGTACTGCCATAGTGTGGGAGGAGATTGTGGGAGAGTCCAATGACAAACAACGAGGGCAAAGCCACTGGGTAAATAAGATTTGAATTGGCATTTGCCTTTTATCAGTTGATTCCGGCGCTTTATCAAAGAGCCATTTCTAACTTGAATGTGCGAGGCTTCCCGTGTCAGTTATTTTAGCTGTACAAAAACAGTCTGTTAGGCTGTTTGATATTGCGGTGTGGTATTTATCATATTATTTTAATTTATCATAACCTTAAACAGGTTCGTAGTGCAAATAGATTTACTGTTTAATGCATTTTGTCTTGTAGTTGTTTAGCCTAGTTCTTGCAATAATAACATGGGCAAGGCACAGAATCAGTTTATTCTATTCCGAACATAGGTTGTTTATTACTTTAGGACTCTGAAAATGTCAGCATCAGTGTCTCCCCTGTTCTCACATCAGATCAAGAGAACCACACTTGTGGACAGTCGGACATCTGTGACCGATGTGAAGTTTGCCCCGAAGCACATGGGCTTGATGCTGACCACATGTTCTGCTGACGGGGTGGTGCGAATCTACGAGGCCCCTGACGTGATGAACCTGAGCCAGTGGTCCCTGCAACACGAGATCTCGTCCAAACTCTCCTGCTCCTGCATCTCGTGGAACCCCTCCAGGTGAGAGCGCACTGATGAGAGTTATACACAACTACGACATAGTCACAGTCATGCATGTTACACAGTCAGGAGACTCACAGAGTTCTCATTTGTTTCTTATCACGTTTAAATGGTTTTGAAGCACTTTTATGAATAAGAGCGTGATCATATAATGTAACGCTAGCCAAAGGATCATGGGAAAAAATGGATGTTGCGTTACATATTTGAAGAGTTTGGTTCCAAAACGCTATAAATCCATTTTGATGAATTTGAGTAAAACTGTGTTTTCTTTAGCAAGAAAATGGGAAGATGAAAACCACTATTTTCGGTTTCAAATTTTATTTTCACATAGCATTTGTAGGTTATAATAACAATAAAAAATGAAATCCAGGTTTTGCTTTCCAAAGATTTATTATAAAAACAGATCGTTTTTTTCCCCAAAATGCAATAAATCCAATAATTTATTTTTTTTCAAAATGCAATTAATCAAAATAAAATTTTATACACATTAAATTTCTTGTGCATACTATAAATCCATTGCTTTAATATAACAATATTCGGTAACACTTTAAGGGTTCATGTCATGAATTATCATGAATTCATGGATAAATGAATTATGCATTAATTCATATTAATATCATCAGGAACTATCAACGTTTTTTTTTTAACAGTTCAACGTTTTTCATTCATGACTTCATGGATGAACAAAACCTTAATTAAAACATTAACTAAGACGAGCACATCATCATGAATTATGATTTATTAAGCATGATCTAACGTTATGCATATCGCTGTTGTCAACCTTGGGACGTCGCCGCTGAACTTTTTTGATGGCGATCAGCTGTAAACTGGCTTGGTCCTGCTCGGTTTTTGTTGACTTTGAATAAAACAACTGAAAGTTTTCCAAAAGATCCTCTGGGGGTCAGTGTGTCAGCGTGACAGAAGTTTGATGCTGTCGTGTGTGAGAACAAGCAACAGCCGGCATTTCCTCCTCCCGAGTCCATCTTCTTCCTCACGTAAATGATTTGATTTCGATGTCACGTTTACCCATGCAGGATGCCTTACCCTCCGCAGGTTCACCAATGCTGTCAAAATTATTCATTTTTTTGTGTGTTTGTTGATTGAAAGGACAAAATAGAGAAAACCTTGGAAGCCGGGTTAGTTAAAGCGCTGCCGTTACTGTTTACATTGCGTGGAATGGTGCGTTGTGATTGGTTTAGCGGATATGTGGCATTTTGCAGAAAAGGGAGACTGGCGTTTGTCGCGGTTTGGAAAGAAAGGGAGAAAACATTACATAATAACACAGCGGATATCCCATTTTACGTAAAATTAAACATTGTTTTGTATCTGGTCGGTATTGAAAAGTCAGATTTTTGCAGTAACTCATTTTTTTAAAAATGGCGTTTATCGCGTTTTGGAACCAAACTCTTCATTTTTAACATGTTAAACTGAAAAAAAAAAATTGTCTCCGTTAACGCGTTAATTTTGTCAGCCCTTTTATTGTTATTATTACTTTGTAGTACAATAGAAATGTATTTCTGTCTCAATTTTAAGTTAAAGGAGTAGTTCACTTTAAAAAAAAAAAAACTTTTGCTGATAATTTACTCACCCCCATGTCATCCAAGACGTCCATGTCTTTCTTTCTTCAGTCGGAAAGAAATTAAGGTTTTTGATGAAAAAATTCCAAGATTATCTTCATATAATGCACTTCAATGGGAACCAAACGGTTCAAGGTCCAAAAGACAGTTTCAGTGCAGCTTTAAACGATTCTAGACGATGAATAAGGGTCTTATCAAGCGAAATGATCGGTCATTTAAAAAAAACCAAAGACGTTTACGTTTTATAAGCTCAAATACGCGCCTTGCTCTGTTCTGTGCTGTGCGTTTGTGACTCTCCTGTTCGAATTCGTTTATCAAAATGAACAAATCTTTTTTTCAATTCTTTGTTCATTCCGAACCAAATAACACACACACAAAAAAACTGTTTTGGACCTTGAACCGTTTGGTTACCAGTGAAGTCCATTAAATGGAGAAAAATCCAAAAACCTTAATTTCTTTTCGACTGAAGAAAGAAAGACATGGACATCTTGGATGACATTTTGAAAAGTGAGCTACTCCTTTAATGTATACTGAATGTAAAAGTCATTGAAATAGACTTTCACAAAAGGGTGAAACCTCTATCTTCTCATTAGATCTTGGCTGCAAATATCACAGATGTTCTACATGCTTGTCAACAGTAACATCAAATTTAATAGATGTTCAGCTACATTTCCAACAAGATTCTTTTGGTTTTCAATACCTCTCAGGCCACTTTGAGACTGTATTGTCCTAGCAAGTTGAATCAATAAAGGCACATGTTTGATTACTTAAAGGTTCACCCAAAAATGAAATCTTTTTGTCATTTACTCGCCCTCAAGTTGTTCCAAACCTGTATGAATTTCTTTCTTCTGCTGAACACAAAATACATTTTGAAGAATGTCAGTAACCAAACAGTTCATAGGGCCCCATTGACATCTATGGTATTTTTTTTTTTTGTGGCAAAATATTAATTTGGGGTAAACTGACCATTTAAGATATTTTTCTTTTGTCTTTACAGTTCTCGAGCTCACGCCCCTATGATTGCAGTGGGGAGTGATGACAGCAATGTGACGTATGGCGGCAAGGTTCAGATATACGAGTATAATGACGTTACAAGGTTTGCCTTCAAATCATTTTGTATCCTAGTTCATCCAGCAAAAACTCACATCCCCACAGGTTAAATATTTAAGTTTTTATTTATCTTTTTTGATGGTTGTAGGAAATATGCCAAAGCGGAGACACTGATGACAGTTACAGATGCGGTTCATGATATTGCATTCGCTCCAAATCTGGGCCGGTCTTTCCACGTGCTTGCTATTGCCACAAAAGACGTTCGCATCTTCAAACTGGTTCCACTTCGGTGAGAGAAATTAAGCCAAATAAGTATTACAGTAGATTCTTATCTTGTGTAATGATGGCATGAATTTTTCTTTATTATTCTAAAACTGCCTTTCCACCATCTCCAGTATTAGCATAATATTGTCACATTTCACCCCCAGTGGTCTTAAAGCAGCCGTTACCCTCAGCTTTTTCACCATTTCAAAATCAATGATTTCAATGAATATATCGAGTGTATCCACATTAAACAAATGGCTTCCTGATATGTCTGAAGGAGAAACTGTAGGTTTTCTTGGGGTTGTTCGGGGTTTGTTGTTGCTCTGATCACAGAAAGAGATGTCACTGCCATTACCATTTACATTAATTTTAAGAACTGCACGAATAAATCTTTGGAATGAATACTGCGATATTCCATAAAAATAAGATTTGTCCATTTTGACATCACAGTGACTTAACCTTTCAGAAATGTTGATAATGTTTCAGTGGAAAAATGCTGGTAATGCTGACCTCACATTCATAGTTATGATTACAATACATCATATTGGATGGTTGCATACAATCTAGCCACAGAAGTTAAAATATGTAAATGCGTCTAAAGCTTGAGTCCAATCAGAAATGTACGCATATGGTCAGAACTCCACGTAGCTCCTGGACTATTCATTGAAAATCATTGAATTTCGGTCTGTCGTTGGAGAGTGTGGAAAATATCAGGACTGCAATGCTAAAATGAATAAAAAGATGTGTAGTTTTGAAAAAGTTCCTTTCAGAATTCCACTCCACTCAGAGTTATTTGGTTTCAAAATATTTTAATTGTATTGCCAATAGACCTTATTCAGAGCAGAGCCATGACGGGTATAAAAGCAAGGCTGTGAGGGATAGACTTGCCTATTTTCAATGGCATCTGCTGTAAAAACCTCCTAGATCACTTATAATTTCCCACAGCTCATGTTCGTCAGCTGAACAGTCCAAAAACACATTGAGTAACAGGACAACCCATTGAAGAGATGTCTATCCCTCACTGCCTCACTTTCGTTCCTGTTAAAAATCAAAGGTGGCGCTGCTGTGAATAAGGTCTATAGATTTACCACAATTTGCATGCCTCTTTTTGACTAACAGAAAGGACAGCTCTTCGTCGGCGCCCACTAAATTCGAGGTGCAGGTGCTGGCCCAGTTTGACAGTCATAACTCTCAGGTGTGGCGCGTCAGTTGGAACATCACCAGTACAATTCTGGCCTCCTCTGGTGATGATGGCTGTGTGAGACTGTGGAAAGGTGAGTGTTTGCAAGAATTTGTAATTGCAATGATCATGTATGCAACTACTAGAATATTAACGTCAGCATTGATTTAGTCCATCAGGAATTGAATGATCGCATGTGAGGCCATGTTTACAACTGGTATTAAAGGAGTAGTTCACTTTTCAAAAAAACTTTAGCTGATAATTTACTCACCCCCATGTCATCCAAGATATCCACGTCTTTCTTTCTTCAGTCGAAAAGAAACTAAGGTTTTTGATGAAAATATTCCAGGATTCCAAAAAGAACGAATCTTTTTCTGAGTCAATTTGTTCGTTTCGTTAGAACCAAATGACTCTGAAAAAGATTTGTTCATTTTGTTGAACGAGTTCGAACAGGACAGTCACAAATGTGCGTCACAGAACAGAGCAAGGCGAGCATTTGAGCTTATAAAACTTTGTAATTTATTAAATGAGAGATCGTTTCGCTTGATAAGACCCTTATTCATCGTCTGAAATCGTTTAAAGCCCTTTGAACAGTTTGCAGTTTGCACTGAAATTGTCTTTTGGACCTTGAACCGTTTGGTTCCCACTGAAGTCCATTATATGGAGAAAATCCTGGTTTTGTTTTCATCAAAAACCTTAATTTCTTTTCGACTGAAGAAAGAAAGACATGGACATCTTGGATGACATGGGGGTGAGTAAATTATCAGCAAAAGTTTTTTCAAAAGTGAACTAATCCTTTAAGATGCATTTTGGTCGATCGGATCACAAGAAGATCAGCAAACCAAACCATCAAACAAACCTAAAGTGGGACGATTATAAGTTTTTGCGGGACATTTCAACTCTAAAACATACCCTGAAACTGTTATGTAATGTCTGTCTAACTTAATAAAAACATGTGTATTCTGTCTTTCAGCTGATTAAAAATTCTTTGTTCTTTAGTCCCTTCCAGAAAAAAAAAATCTTTATATTACATGTCATTTAAATTCAGCATCACTTGAGCCCAAAGGCAGTGGGCTTCATGCAGATCACTATTTTAGAAACATTTCTAAACTAAAATCCAACAAAATAAACCATGAACAAATAAAATATAAAAGCAACATGAAATTAGATAGTCTTATATATTAAGAACCAAAAACTTTCATATTTTTAGAATGGATGTGAATTATAACCACCACAGCATGCAACAGGTTAAACAACAACAGATAAATTCTATTAAATTAAATTTTTAATTGACCGAATTATCCATTTGTTTTCTGACAGGGAACACATGGTACGAATCACCGCTCCACATTTTGACTGACAGCAGCCACAACCTATTTTTGACCGCGTTTACCTTTCTTTTCAACCATTGGATAGGATATAAAAAACGGCTGTTGTATTTGTACTTATGATGAAGCGCTCGCTGCAAAATAATAAATAAAATGCTTTCTTAAAAAGGCAAAATAACACATGGACGTTTTCTTAATGATAATTAAAACCAATAGACTGATGAAAATGCGGGACAAGGGGTAAAAATGCTGTGTTGTACAACGCAAAGCGAGACAGGTGGTCACCCTAGTAGAAGAGTGAGACACATTCCTGTTTACACTTGGGATGTTTTAATCCGTCTCTTTTGTCAGATTACGTTTTAGACCCTGTTTATGCCTGTATTTAGCGTGGTCTACTTGTATATACTTAATATACTTGTTAATACCAGATGTAAACAGGGCCTAAGTGACATGTCTTCCCCTCCTGCCAGTAAATGTGTCATAAGAGAAGGAATGTTGCTGCAAGAGGGAGAAGTTAATTTGTTTAAAGCTTTCTGGGGCACATTCATTAAAAAATAAATAAATAAAATATATGTACAGATAAATCATTTATAATTACTGCAGTTAACAATTAAGAATTTTCCATTTTGATTTCATGGTGAATGTTTTAATTTGCCTTTTTCTTTTTCACATTTTACCAGCAAATTACATGTCCAATTGGAAATGCACTAGTATTCTGAAGGGAGATGGCAGTCCAGTATATGGGTCATCTGGTCAGCCTGGGTCTCTGAGTGCCGTCCTGGGCTCTGCTTCTGCACAGAGTGCTTTAAACGGGGCCACTGGACGATAGATGCCTTTCTACAGTACCACCCTGAGGAAATCTGGAGCTGAGCACTTCTATGATTCGGGACTTCACACTGAGACCAACTGATTGTGCTTGCTGGACATGTGACAAGACTGGCACTTAACATGGGTCCATTATTTTGAACTGCCTTTAAGGAATGATCTCTGTTTACTTTTCTTTCTATCTGTATTATTATGGTTTACTATGATCTGAATGAATTCTGTGAAAAAAAATCATGGCTTTCAGAATTGTTATATTGTCATCCTTAAATGGATGCTAATGCCTTGATCACAAAAGGGATTTTACATTTTATTTCTGTTCTATTTTGTCACATCGTCGACATTATTAAGGAAAAAATATGCTGGCATTATTACACTGCCAAAATGTCGTCTAATTGTCTTCACTCTTTTGTGTTACTGAATGAGAATAATATCTATACAGATAGTTGTCATAATCTGTATTGGACTGTTGTATTATGATGCAAGTGATTTAGTATTTTCTGTTTCACGGCCAAACGTTTCTTTAAAGAAAGATGCATACATAAAAAAGTGTGAATAAAAATACATTTAAAAAATAAATATAGAAAATAACAAAAGAAAGAAAAAACTATTAAAATTAATAAAAATATAAAATTTGTTTGGAGGTCATTTGTTCCTTTTCCTTAAAATCTAATTTATGTATATATGTTTATTAAAATTAAAAGGGCAAGCTGTATTAAATACCTTTTTTTTATATAGATTACACAGAAAAAAAATGATTAGGGCTTGAAATACTAAAACAATTTAGTGCCGAAGTAATGATATGGATCATGTAATTACTGACATTAAATTATTTTATATTTTAAGTGATCAAAAGAAATATTTTCTACAACTCTAATATTGTTATGGTGTATGATAACCAGATATAATGTACTGTATTTAGGAATCTTATTTATGGCCTTGTGTGACGGTATTTATTTCCAGTCTTAATTTTATCAGGCTATTTAAATATGCCGTTTGGTGATTATTATGACCGTGTTTAGTAAGCAACTGTCATGTTAGGGTCCCACACAGCTGCTGTCTCAGCTGTTCTGTGGATCTGCTCCAGAGATTCATTCACCATCTCGTTCGTGTTAGTTTATAAGGAACGTCATTTTTAATAACGAAATATTTATTAATTAAAAAAAAAAAAACGTTTTGTTTAATTTGAAGTCCAGCCAAGTCCTCATGCATTCAGAAATTATCTTCTGTACTATTATTACTACGCGTAAAGTATATATTTAACAGCATTATTTAGAACACATATGTATTAAAAGTGTTTGAAACAAACAGCTTCTTCATTCAAAACACCAACAAGTTGATTGGCAGGTGATTAAGCCACTCGTTGAATTCTGTTAGACAGGATTCTCCAATGAAAATCGCCGTTATGTCGAGGCCCCGCCCATGCAAAGAGAAACTAGAGGCGGGATTTTCTCTCGTAATGGCTTCACTTCATCGTTATACTTCCACTAACTCTTCTCAGAAAGCGGGGAGGTCGCTATAAAATCAACGTTTCTTCTTGTTATGTGGATTATTGTTGTCTGTATTTGTTTAAAGTATTCGAATTAACTTCCTTTATAAGGCACAAGTGGCGCTTTTCTCCTCATGGTAAGTTCTTATCGAAACAGATTCTTCTCAGCTGTTGCAAATCTTTTCCAGTGTTGTTGACACGGTTTAGGTTTTCCGCAAACGACTGGTCGAAGAAAGTAAGATTGAGCCCGAAAAAAAACGTCGTTTTTTTGTTTAAATGACATCTTAAGTGTCACTTTGTTTGCGTTTGTTTAACTGTTTAAGTCACACGGTTGAAGTGTTTGTATCATCATGGCCTTTGCAGTTGCACGGGGTTTGTTTGAATTAAGTTAAACAGCCCTTTTATCCTTATTCATGTCATTTTTAGTCAGTCCACCCGCAAACACTATTATTCTGGTTTTAATAACTTACAACAGCGTTTGATGTGCAGTTAAAGTGGTTATCGAACTGATAAAGGTAACTTAATGTTAGTCTGATGACTGCAAACGTCACATGAATGGAGCCAATTCTGGAGTAACAGTTAACGTTAAGCTATATGGAAAGATACAGTCAAGTTTACGATGTTGCTTAATTATTAATTTATATTTATTTAAATGCAACAGAAGTTAGCTGCCATGTCAACAGATGTCAGCTCAATCCGTGTAACAATATGAGTTACAAACATGTCCAGTAAACAAACTGGCACAGTATGACAATAATGTAATTTAGCACTGGTTCCCTATGGGAACTCACGAGTTCACTCTGCATGCCTGAAATATGCACTTCTTTTTTTTTTTTTTTTTGCAGTCACTCCTCATGTGCTGAAGCCCTGTGTCAATGAGTCACACAGACATGGAGAACTTCCAAAACATTGAGGATGAGCCGTTTCCCAGCTTCCTTTCCAACGCCTCGCTGGGCAGTAGTGGCCGCTCCACTCTCAGCAACCTGACACTGGGCTCCACACTCGGGATGCCCATGGCAGCCTCTACCGTGGCTAAAATTAGACCTCCAGTAGACAACAGGTGGGAAACTTCTGCATTTAATCTCATGAATTTTGTGACCATGTTGACTTCCTTAGTTTCTTGTTTGATAAACAGTGTTAAAAGGGGTCCATCTCAAGTAGTCCAATAATTGTAAACTTGGATTTATTTGTTTGAGTGATTGCATGCATTCATTGGTATTGTAAAACCACAGACCGGCCATTTTTGTGTAATGGCTTTCATCAAACAAACTACAATCAAAATTGTGAAATGGCTTTGTGCGCTTATCAAATCTTTAGAGGCTATGATTTAAAGTAAGCATAAAATGGAGGTTGCAATAGTTTTTTCTACCCTATCGTGACTCATCAACTTGTATCGACTCGGAAAAACAGGGCTTGACTTTGTCCATTGGGAATTGATTGGATTGAATTGTTTGCTAGTGCTCATGTGAGTGACATGTCCCGCCCTCATGCCAGTAAATGTGTCATCAGAGCAGTTTTTTTGATTAAAGATTACACATGATTTTTTTTTTTATAAAATAAAAAAAAAATCTTTATAAAAAAAATATGAATGGTCAGTTTTTGATTTCATGGTGATTAAGTAATATAGGTTTAGTTTCACAAGAAACTGTGGCACAGTAAATGTGCAAGACTGTCCTAAGTCTGATGAATGCCAAAGCTCAGTGCCCTTAAAGGTGCCCTCTGGGATAAAAAATCAAATCATACACCATATTCCATACCAGATGGGGGCAGTATACCTCCAGAAAAATACCTCCGCGGCCGCGCGCACTCATGTCTTCAAACAACACGGGAGAGCGGGTCTCCCTCTCGCATATTAATCAGTAAAACTAATAGTAAAAGGTTGGAAGACCGCAGTTTCACGTGGATCATTTGGAGATTTTCAGAGATTAGAGACTAAATGAACAACTTCTCAATACTAAATTATAAAGGCCGTCTCATAGACAAGCAGGAGCATTTCGACGATATGGGAAAATTAAAGCCCAGGCATTTTTAGTTTATGGTATTCGTTTTGTTCATGTTACATTTTTATCATTAGTTTGAATTAATTTGACAGACAGCATTCCCTGATGTGGACCAAGCTATCGTCTTTCAGAGCTGCCAACTCTCACAAATTCACAGTGAGACACAACTTTTCACACTCTCTCAGGCCACATCCATTTTGTCATGCACAGTAAAGGACACAGAGACCGATCTCAGCTCTCAGATTCTGTTCATTTTATTACGCAATTCAAACAATAAATGCAGTTTTGGCGCTTGTAAATGTTAGACGACAGATCCCTAGCGCACGTGAACCGATCATCTCTACTAGCTAATGGTAAAAGAACATGAACACTGTTGAAAGATATGTTACAACTTACCAAAATGTATTCCTTATGCATAATATCGACCAATCATTTATTTAACTCATCCCTGAACTGAAATTTAGTAGTGGGCTGTATTTCCACATGACATCACGACATGACATCAGGTTCAAGTACACACAAGCCGGCGCGACTTACTCGTGTTACTGCAGTTTGGCTGGTGGTAACGTTGCCCGCCCGCATACCGCCTCCCATGGCCGAAACTGGTATTACGACACCTGCCGGGCCGGGGCTAGTAATAAATTTAGCATGCTAATTTAGGTTACATCTCGGCAGTGTTGGGAGTAACGCATAACAAAAGTAATACATTACAGTAACATATTACTTTTTGCTGTAACGCAGTAGTGTAAGGCATTACTAATCAATTTTCAGTAATATTTTACTCGTTACATGTTCAGTGAGGCTTGTATTACAGTTGTATTACAGTGTATTGTCTGCTTTTACTTCTTAAAGGCAACAGACTATGTGAAAGTTTTAAAGCAGTCTTTTAGTGCCAGTTCAGAGTAGGGTTGGGAACCGAGAACCGGTTCTTTTCCTGAACCGGTTGTGTTTTTGAAAAAATACCGGAACCGTGCAAAATTCCTAAGTTTCGGTTCCGAAAACGGTTCTGATGCCGATGCGATATCATCATGTGGGCGAAGTGCTGGGAGTAGAAGACGCCGTCTTATTCCTAAATGACAAAAACTTCACCACTGAAGTTGCGATTTGCTCTCACACGCGCTGCATTTGTCACACACAGACACACGCACGCTGCGCGCGCCGACCGCCGAGTCACTCTCTAGCCTACATTCAAATCTATTTGCGCTGAGAGAGAGAGAGAGCAGTTGTCGATATGAAACTGCTTTACAATCACACAGTCTCAATATTTATTTGTTTCACATATTCAAATGATTTCCGTTACAGAATTAGTGAGATTATAGTTTGAGTAAACATTGACAGTAGTGGTCAAAACAGATGCAGTCCGTATATTTTTTGTGTTCAGATTTTACAAAATATATACAATGAGCGAGTGCATCATAATGTTTTTTTTTTCAAACCGTGTTTTTGTCTTATCTTGAATCACTACGTAAAGCCTGTAATAAGCGTTAATACTCGGACTTCTTTAGACTGGCCGGCGGATCGCAGCTGCTGCGGAGTAGCCCAATGCCTGCGTGACTCGTCATGGACATAAACAGAGAGAAGTAGCTCCGGCAACAATGTTCTTCCGCAAGACGCATGCAGTTCTGTTTATTAACTGCTAGAGCGCCGATTTATCCAGTAATGAAATAAGTAAAGTCTTTATGAATCAATCATTCAAACCGTTTTAAAAAATAATCTGTTCTACACACAGATGTGTGTTAAAGCATATACTATTCCTTCTGAGAGGGTATTCTTCACTGTTGGAGATACAATAAAGGAGAGGTCTAAATTATTATAGAGAATGCAGAATTTTTTAATTTCCTTTATATATAATTTTTTTTTTTTTGTGCAAAGATTGCTTAATAATATTTTGAGTTTGTTTACATAACCAGTCTGTTAAACTAATTTGTCATGTACTATAAGAAATAAACACAAAAAGGATTGTGGATTTTTCTCTTACTAATATTTTTAATTGAATGGGAACCGGAACCGGAATCGTTTGGCGGAACCGGAATCGGAACCGGAACCGGAAAATTTCTCACGATTCCCAACCCTAGTTCAGAGCGGTCGCGTCTGTAACATTGTTTTTTCCTCATAAATGCGAACAAGAAAACTAAAATAAAATGAATATTTTAAGTTCTATGGAGACTGGAGAGCCAACCCTTCCTCATCCGATTTGCGCAGTGTAAGTAACAGAATTACAAAAAATCAATTTTGCCTGCTATTTTTTTGTCACGCATGAATGTGTGTCTTTTCCCTAATATTAAAAATAAAACATAGACTGATATTTGTCTAATGTCTGGAGTCCTTTAAGGAAGTAGCCTATATAGCCGGGGCGGCAGTGGCTCAGTGGTTCATGTGGGTTGTCTACGAACCGAAAGGTTGGTGGTTCAATCCTCGGTTCCACCTGGCCAAGTGTCGA
Organism: Pimephales promelas; assembly: GCF_016745375.1. Next base: position 2,285,294 of record NW_024121455.1, read on the forward strand.
GGTGTCCATGAGCAAGACACCTAACCCCAGCTGCTCCCGACGAGCTGGCTGGCGCCTTGCATGGCTGACACCGCCGTCGGTGTGTGAATGAGCGTATGAATGGGTGAATGTGAGGCAATATGTAAAGCGCTTTGGTGGCCATTAGGTCTATGAAGGCGCTATATAAATGCAGTCCATTTACCATTTATACGTTTCAATTACATTATGTATTTTCTGAGAATTTGTATTTCAAGTTTTGACTGCAAATGTCATGTCCATAATGCTGGACTTCCCCAATTTTAAATAATTTATCCTCAACTAGTTTTGTGGTGTAGGTCTACGTATTTTATAATGTTAACTTCAAATAATACTAATAGCCTAATTTAAAGATAAGGCAGCATTGGATCTGGACGGTAAGGAGAATAACGCTGGAGTTGGAAGAGGTGTGTCGCGATTCTGTAGGTTCGTTGATCTGAGTCGTGTGGCGAACGGCGATTTCGGTTTCATATTGCATATCGCTACAGCCCAAAAGTTAAGTTCTACTTAGTTATTTTGGTGAAAGTAACTCAAAAGTAATACATGAGTAATGTAACGCATTACAATTCTGAGACAGTAATATTGTAAGGTAATGAATTACTTTTAAATAACAGTAACAAGTAATACCTAATGTATTACAGTTTGGAAGTAACTTGCACAACACTGCATCTCGGCAGCACTATAACTTGTCAGTTTTTTAATGACATCATTGCACTTATTTCTTCTCATTCTTTTGATGTGTGTAGCTCATTTTTTGGATATTTTTACCTCAATTATTGCATATGGCACCTTTAACGCACACTAAATCATCTACAGCCCCATTCACAAGAAAGATGACTATATATATATATGTATTGGAACAGGCCCTTAATCTCTGCAATGAATGCATGCAGTTGAAGTTTAAGATTTTAACATGCATTTAGGAATGCAATGTGTGCCACTTTTGCTTCATCATTTCCAAAATACATTTGTGGACAGACGATTACAGCATTTCTTATTCTACATGTAATTGAGACATGTTTGTGAACTCTGTTGTGACCGAAGCTTAAAGATCTTCATGCAGTTTTACATCCATGGGTGGAGGGTCAAAAAATGCTATTTAGTGTTATGGTCACATGCTGCACATGTATTGCTGCTAACTGAAATGATTATACTGCCATTAAACACATACAAAGATAATTGAGGTTTTTATCATTTGTCCTTTTCAGAGTTACCGATGTCCAAGCATCATATTTAGAGGATGGACAATTTTCACTCATGCATTCCCAGAGGTCGGATGGAGGCAGGGAAAAATTTGTTCTCAGCATCAAAGAAGATTTGTAAGTGTTCAACAGCTGTTAGAATTGTGATAGACTGAAATGTCCAAGAAATCTGCCAGTATTTGCCATTTTTTTTAAGATTATTGTCTATTTCAGAATTGACTGCACTGCTAGTTTCCTTTTGTCTACAAACAACCTTTATGAACTTATTTTTTTTTTAATGTAGGTTAAAATGCTTTCATTTTACAATTGAGTCTTAAGTTGTATTATGTAGAACTATATATATATATATATATATATATTGTATCTGCCGTCAGCCAGTTATGAAACATTGAAGAAATTGGTTTCTCTCTCTCTCCTTTTTGAAATGTTTTTTTTAGAGACAATGTAGATGACTTTGTTCCTGTGAATCGGTTCTCTGACCTGTTGGTGAATGTTAATTTGGATGAAACCGAATCTACTTCTGTTTCCAAAACCTCATCAGGAAGGGTGGCTCCACCTCTTGTGTCAGCTTCTGTTCCTCCACGGAATACAGGTACGTAATCTGCTGTTTTCCTTTTAGTTTTGGTTAAAGACTTGTCTTAAATTTAATGGCAGGCCTAATGATGTCTAATTGATGATGCTTTATTGACAAATTATTTGCAAAATAGTGGAGTTTGGGTAACTTGTTCAAGCTGAGAAAAGTATTTTGAAATATATTTTTTCTTTCATTAGACCTCTCAACTGGTCTACTGTCATTCTCTCATTTTGGAGACAAACAAACAATGGCAGATCAGGTACCCTTTTTTTTATATGAAATGATAATTATAATATAAAAGAAGTAACAGATTATTGAACATTTTTAGACAAAATCTGAAAAATAAGAATTGCATGTGTTTTTTTTTTTGAGTGTTGTTTTTCATACATCAGGCTTTTATGGCTCATATAATATGATTTAGAAGAATATGGAGCTCATACTCAAGCAGGAAAAAAAATCTAAATTCTGATATATTGTAATTTTAAATCCGTGAAATCGTTATAAAATTCATGTAATGGGTTTACTTTGTTCTTGGGTCAAAAATGATCTTCGGTGGTGGCGGACGAACAGTCACCCAAGCACACGGTACAAAGTACCCTACCTATGTGAACTGCGATACCAGTACTGACCAATAAAAATCCAAAATAATGCATTTATTTTGTTTTTTTGTCAATACTTGTCTAACAGTACTGAAGAAACAGTTTGTAAGCGCAGAAACCATTTGTAGTTAGGCTTGCACAGCTGTTCAGCCATACAACAATTGCATTACTTGGCACTACCCCACTATCATTTTGTTTTTTTATAGAAGTAAAAAAAAAAAACTTAATTTAGTTGGACAACAACGTTACAGTTATAAACAAAGCATCTGCTCTGTTTCATACAGAACAAGCTGCAGTGCAGCAAGAGACAGATTTGACTTATGAGAGGCAGCAGAGGATTTGGTGCGCAACAGATCCTAAGCGTCATTAGCAAATATCTTGTAAAATGTGTGGTCTGTACTGCCTCGTCCTATACACAGTGTGTGGTATTGCGAATACTATAGTGATCACAAAACAAAGTGCTTAGAACTATTTTATATTTAAAAATCACTTTCAATCAGATTTAATCGAGTGGTGTCCAACTTATTCTGACTACCTTAAATCCATCTGAATGCATTGTGTTCATGCGCTCGTGTCTGGGATTGGCTACAAATCTCAACACTGCAAAAAAATTGTTTATATAGAAACATTTGATGCTCTTCAGAGTGCTCACACAAACACCCACAGGAACAATTTAAAGGTACCAGTACTGCAAAACAGCAGGTATTTTCACATTAAATGATCAAAGATGCATTTTAGTGGCCGCACTGAGTAAACACTGGGTAAACGGGTAAACACTGTTTAAATTTAACTCTCAGTTGTTACTAAGATGGTTCATAAATATAGAATGATATATTTTTTAAATGCTTAGCTTTTTGATCAAAGCTCTAGGTTTAATTTTTTATTGCGTGCCCAAAACGTATAATGCAATGCAATGTAATGATGATTGAAAGACGTTTCCTCAAAAGCCTGATGTGTTATATTTGATGCATAATTGCTTCACTGAGTGTTTGTCTTAAAATATACACATTAACAATAGAAATATAAAGATTTCACACAACAGGTTATTCAGCAAAGTTTTGATCATGTTGTAAATTTACAGTAATTTGTGTCTCAAAATAAGATGCTGTAGGGTTAAGCTTTCTTCTGTTCTTCTTAGAGCGCATTGCTCCCAGTGATGATGGAGGAAGAGGAGGGCTCGGCCAGTGAAGGGACAGAAAGTGAAAGGTGCTGTGGCAGCATCGCCAGCTTCCTGGCTAATGAGAAACTGATGTCTCTGGACAGCATGGACAGTGATATCACTGGTTGGTTAATTCAAGTTATATGTCCGAAAGAGCTCTAAAGGACCAAGATAAACATTAACAATGCAAAAATGTACTTTTAGTTTTAATTTGTTTTATTTTTATGTCTTCTAGATGATGATATTGACGTGAACCAACTCAATGATGAGGAATTGGAGCTGTACTTCAACAAGTTGATCCCACCTCCAATGCAGAGAGGCCGTGTGGAAGGACAAGAAATCTCTGTTGTGAGTTCTCTCTTTTGCTGGTTGTTTACAAAAACTTTTTTTTTTTTTTAAATAACACACTGTTCCTGTTGTAGGAGTTGCCTTCCAGTTCATCTCAACCCACCTCTACCGAACCAGAAAGGAACAGACACAATTTCAATGATGACTATGACCAAGTATGGGCTAATCTTTATAAAATTAAATCAAAATGGACCACATTTACTTTCATGATGCCTGTTTCTGGTATTGTTACCAATGTTTGATATCCATGTTAATAACTTTACAAAGAATTTGTCTTTTTAATCTTTTATCCTTATTAAATTTCCCTGGCTTCTGAAAGTGTTCGGCTTATGTTTGCTCTTGCGGTGTCAATCCACAGAGGGAATTTCACATGCCTGATGTACGTCTGGCAGCCACGGGTATGGATTCTTGTCCTGCAAGTGATGAAGAGGATACAGAGGATGAGCTAGAGGCTTTACAGAACCGGAGCAGAGCAAGATTCCTGCTACCAAGTACCTCCAGACAACCGGTTTGTCTTAGACTCCTTTCTGCTCACATTATCTATGGCTTTTATTTTGACCAGATTCAAACACTACGAAAATAATTTTGTAATGCAATATTTCTCTATGGTCAGGTTGGGGAGAGCCATCGGCCTAATTTTCGACCAGGTTTGGAAGGAGGGAGCTCTGATGATGAGTTACAGACTGCAGGGAGGAACACTGACACCAGGACAGGCATTGAGCAGCGCTGCTCTGCGGAGGGACAGGTCATAAACTCGCCCATTACTGGTAAAGTGCTCTTGATTAAATATAAAAGCTATGTTTATTAAATAAAATCCCAGGAATTTCCTCACTGTGTTTCTCTGTGGCGTCAGGTGATGGAGGAGGAGGAGATGGGAGTAGTGGGAGTGATGAGGAGGGAAATGATGGAGGCGTATCTACCATTCCTTTGCCTCCCACCACAGTTCAGAGCACCTATGATGTGCTGCGTGGCCTGGGCATCGTGGGTGGAAGCGGAGAAACCCGAGATGATCAGCTTCAGACTTTGCTAAGCAGATCAGGCATGATTGTGCATGACCAGGTAAAGTTAGTGGCATGTAAGCATTTAATAATGATCAATGTAAAATTTTATATTTTTAAACTGGAAAATGCCATTTAGTTTTGAGGAAGTTACCTTCAAACTGTTTTTCTAAGCTTCCTGTTTTAAGAGTTGCACTAAGCTAACAAAACATAGCTTACTGCACTGAAAACATGCATATGTACTTCCCTTAAAAAGCTTAAAAGAAAATTCAGAATCTTTATTGTTTTTTTTCTTTATTCATTTGTTTTTATTATTGCCGGGGTTTTTCCTGGGTCAAAAATGGTCTTCTGTGGTGGCAGACTAATACAGCCATCCACACATAGAGTATTAAGTACCCTACCCATATGAACTCTGAGCCCAATACTGAAAATGTATCCAAAGTAAATGCAAAGAAACAGTTTTTAATATTAACTTAAAATATTTATTAATTAAATAAACATCATAAAACAAATTGCTTGGAACATTTTTAATTCATATGTAAAAAGTCACTGATTGACTGATTTGAAAGTAAACGCATCACATTACATAGAAAAAGTGTCAGGTCTATTATTTTGCATTTACACTCCAAGAATTTGTTTGACGTTCCTGATCAGATTGTTTTATTTTGTCTACTGTTATGGTTATCATTATCAATCAGACTCGCAATTATCACGCAATTAAATATGGTTGTCAATCTAGAGACTTTGCAATGTGTAGTTAGAGGCATGACAAATATGTATTAAATACAGAAAGCGATCAAAGTTCACTGCTTCACTGGTTGGTTATTTATTTTGTGCATATTCTACCATAATTATCCAAAATAAACTAAAATACAATCTGTAATTGTGCAATTATTTGTATATTTTCAGATGGGTGATCGTATTGGTCCAGTTGGCACAGGGGAGGCTGGTAATCCTGCAGTGGCATCTGGACCTGTCAGTCGATGCCCAGTCGATTGGAGCATGAGTCTGGACCGACAGGAGGCTCTTGTAAGTCTTTTTCTGTTTCCGTTTGCTGTAGTAAAAATTGTTGATACCCTTAACGCTTTTCTCCTTAACAGGATGCAATGGATAACCCAGCAGAAGTTCATCTGGACTCCATATACTTGAGGGCAGGTGTTGGTCACAACCCTCAGGACATTTCTGCTTCAGTCAGTCCCTTCCTTCAGGGCACCCAGAACAGTTTCCACCTCTCTCAGATTCTTCAGGAATCCCATAATAAAACAGATGAAAGGGTCTACCTGGCTAACACTGTGGACAGCGGTGCCATGGGCCTACGTGATGGCCCTCTTGGAGATTCTCCAGGTCTCAACAAGGAGCAGAGCACCAGCAGTAAAGATAATCAACCTGAAGAATCTCTTGATGCTAGGTACCTTTCCCAGAGCTTTAATGAGAATCATGAGGATCATAATGATATTTGGAATAGTCAGCCGGATAATGTGGAGCTTGAGTTACAGCAAGGTAACTTTTTCTTCCATTTCTAATGTTATGATGTCAGTAATTTCTCTGAAATTTGTAGTATTACATGACGATTGTTTTTAATATACTTTAAGAAACCATATACATGATCTACAAAAAAAAAATGTTCAATATTTCCTCAGGCGAAAATGCCACTCATAGCGTGGTCTATCAGAATGAAGAGGGAAAGTGGGTCACTGATTTGGCCTATTACTCTTCCTTTGAGAAGGAAATGGAGGCCAATATGCCTGAGGAAGTTGCTGTGCAGTTCCAGTCTGAAGATTTTCTTGCTGGAAGTAAGTGGAATGCAGTGATTTCTCATCTTTAAAGGGGAAGTATGTAATTGCAAAAAAATTTCAAACAACCTTGCAAATTACCCTTTCATGCATTGCACCTCCCCCCAAATCCCAAACACAGCTCTTACAGGTGCATGTAAAGAAATGTCTCAATGGATAAAAGTAGGTTACTTTCAACAAAATAGCTACAAAGACGCATAGCTAAAGCTAAAAGTATTGAGTAATGAGGGAACAATTGAGTAGGCTAACACTTTGTCCAGAGCAAATTGCAAGCATTTTATATATAAATAAAAGCATTTTGAGTTTGAGAGATTAATTTTTTTATTTTGTTTTATCTGCCAAATGCCTAAATGTAAATGTCTTCCAAAGCTATATTATTGCTTTGTATGATGAGAAAAGTGACAAGTTATTCACTGATTTCCTTTGCATTTTAATGAGATGCATTTTAATGAAAAATGACGAGAAGTCATTTTTACCACCTGGGGGTTATTCAATTTCTCCTGTTATGTTCCACTTGTGAAAGATAGTCAAACATGTTTGGAACAACACAAACATTTGTAAATAGGCACATTTATGCCATAAAAATCAATAATTAATTTAAAGGATTACGTTATCCTCCCTTAGGCCAGGCTATGGACAAGATAGTTGAGGATCAGGAAGAGTTTGAAAAGGAGCACCGGTTTATGCAGGTATGAATGGTTCTCTTTAGTTCCAGTTTGGCTGAACTCAAAAAACCTAAAGTCCATTTTACACATGATGCAAATATGTGATTTAGGAACCAACAAATTTGTTTTTCCTTTTTGTTCTGGTAGGAAGAGCAGATTCAAGCTGTAAATGTGAGTGAAGTTCTTGGAGACACCTCTTGGAAAATCCCAACAAATAACAACGTCCTCCTGAGGGCCTCCCAGGTCTCCTCTGAATTCGAGGCTGAGAACCAAAGTTATCTGCGCATTTCACTGGGGGAGTTTTTTCAGAGGCGCTCTGAAGCTCTGGGGTGTCTTGGTAGCAGTGACGAGGACAATATTAAAAGGGTAAGTACTATATGTCTGTCCCAAATACCAGTTTGGGAAAGTGTCTCCTAAACATCTTTGAGGTTACTTTGCAGTTAGGATGTTGAGTAATTTGGAAAACACTGTATGCCATGCAAAGTGTACTAGCAACTCGATCAAGATTTCATAATCTGACTGTAGATTACACTGTAAGGAGATGGCAATGCAAAAATCTTGGGCTTGCTTTCCATGGTATCCATGGAAATCTTAAATGGAGTGTAAGTCAATTGTGCATTTAGAATTTGGCCAGCTGTTTTTCTAACAATCATTGCATCAATTGACCTATGGCTAAGCCACGCCCCCTCCACTCACTCGGACAAACAGTCAACATTCGGGACGGGCGCTATGGCCGCTGTCACAGTAGGAGACATTTCACTGGAGGCAATTGGTGATTTTTGGAGACAGAAAGATTATATATCATCTCGAAGTCACCTAAAGGACTTTAACTATGCATTGGAGGGTTATATTAATAATTTTGTTGAAGGTCGATGAAAAGCTTCAGCTCCAGGCAGAGATGTACAGATCACAGTGTAAACATAACCCGCATATCGTTGCCTTCACTGTTTGGTGCTACTGTATTTACATGAATCGTTCAACACAACATTGTTAACATTTTTTTTATCTTATTTACAGATACAATAATGAAGCTAAGTGACATGATGTACAGGGCAGCTAGAAGCTAAATTTAACGTTTTCTAATGTTTGCCTAACGTTACGTTAGAGATTTTAAAGATAACGTTCAAATACGTTGTTGACTTAACTTATAACAGATGCAGACATCCTTATTTAATTTATCCACGTTTAGTTGGTGTGGTCTACCGCATAACTTAATCCAGAGCAGACGCTTATATCGGGTGAGATATGGCTTGGGAAAGGGTAAAAATACACACCGTCGCCCAGCCTCTCGGCAACCTAGTGTTGGAGTTGCATGTACGCCATGCACACTGTTTGACCATTTTAAGCTTAAAATGACAAGAAATAACTAATAAAAACCGACTAACTTCAGTGCATTTCAATGGATGTGGAAGCAGAGGATGTCCGAGTGTATTGGGTTAGCTGCGCACTGTGATTGGCTCATCGCGTTTGAGGGCATGGCTTAGCCATAGGTCAGTTTTTTACTTGGGTTGCCGTAGAGCAGGGGTGCCCAACCCTGCTCCTGCCGATCGACTGTCCTGCATATTTCATCTCCAACCCTAATTAAACATACCTGCCTTTAATTTCAAAGTGACCCTGAAGACCTTAATTGGTTGCTTCAGGTGTGTTTGATTAGGGTTGGAGATAAACTGTGCAGGACAGTCGATCGGCAGGAGCAGGGTTGGGCACACCTGCCGTAGAGCAGAGTTGACCAGTCCTGACTCCTGCTCCTGAAGGACCACATTCCTGAAGAGTTTAGCTCCAACCTTTTTGCATCTGAAATTGCATAGTCCCTTACTATAGTAAGTAAAAACAGTATGAGAAATATAGTAGTAAGTCCAAATTCACAGTATTCATAAAGTAGGTGGAAAGTACCTAGATGACCTACTATTTCTGGCAAGATACTAAAGTGTGTATGTGTGTGTGTGTGTGTATATATATATATATATATATAACATCTGTTTTAGCAGTTGCAAAATGATTACTTATTCAAAATTGAGTACTTACTCCTAGGCTGCGTCCGAAATTGCATAGTCTAAGTTTCTAGTAATCCTGAAGACTGCTGATTCTGGTGTTTATTTGGGGCTAGAGCAAAACTCTACTGGAAGGTGGCCCTCTTGGATCAAGGTTGGACGCCCTGACTGTCGAGTCTTCAGAACCAAGTTAACCTGACAGATTGTCAACCATTTGGTGTTTGTTTTTCAGCCATCATTTGGGTATTTAATTACTTCTCCTGAGAAGAGGGAACCGTTTGCATTACTCCGGCCCTCAGATTTGTTCTCCAGAGGAAACTCCGTCCACATTGAGACGGGTCAGCAAAGTGATGCTGATGGAACTCTTAATCAAGGTGCATTCAACATACTTCTTACATTAGTTAGTTATTGATTTTTGATAATTAATTTGATATGCTTTATGTGAACTACAGATGATCTAGATAAGACTCTTGAGCCCAACACGACTGAAGTTGCACATGAGAAAAATGTGCAACTACAATCAAATGAGGAGCCGGTATCCCAGGTATTCACAACCATTTAGATTTGGACTGCTGCCATATAGTCTGTTAAAAATGTGCAATAATTTTGAAACCTTTTTCTTTTTGTCTAATTTTGTATTAGATCTCTGCACAATACGGAGATAAGGAGGTTTCTGGCCGTAGTTCAGAATCGCCCAACTCCACCAGCAACCTTATGCTCAGCATCAGTACAATTGCCTCTGCAATTGCTGATGCCTCCATCAGCTCGGATCCAGCCCAGCTTGCTGCCATGATCATGGAGCTGTCCAAACGGAGTCGCTCTAAAAGCCGCCAGCAAGTAGCAGAGGAGTCAGTTATCAGTCCTTTAGCAGCCTTACATCAGAATGGTCAACCGGAAGACCCGCAGAAGACCACATCATTGGGAGACCTTAGTACTCCCGACATGGAGAAATATCTGAAGAGGGCTGAGGCCTCAAGTAGCGACAGTGATGGATCTACTTCACAGTCCTGCTTGGACATCCTCACTTTGGCTGATAGTTTGGCCAGTTCTAATAAGCAGACTCAACAGTCGGCGACTCTAGAAAATGGAACCACCCATAAAAATAAAGAGTATTCATTGATGGAAGAGCAAGCAGTAAACAAAAAATGTCAGGTTCTGGCAAGTAAAGCATCCAAACACATAGAGGAAACTTATGTTGTTTCACCAAATCCAAGGTCAGATGCCAGACGAAGTTCAATTCCTCGACCTAAGTCGAGCTGTTTACCAACTGCCACTGCCTCTGCGCATCCTGCTAAAAGATCGTTAGGCTCTGGCCAGTCATCAACTTCCACATCCTTTAAACCAAAACCTGGCTTTGAGAAAAACAAAAAAGACTATTGTGCAACAACATCCACCAATAAAAGTGTCTCTGAATCTAAGATCAAAATAGGAACGGCTCAATCACAAGTAGCCGGCAGTTCCACCACAGGTAACCGGCGATCTCTGAAAGGTAACGGGTCCACATCAACACCTGCTTTTGGCCCAAAGACCTCACCTGGCCTTCGAAGTGGTGGCAGCTCATCATTGAAGACCTCCCCGCACCAACCCAGGACAACAGGAGGCCAGACAGACAAACCTGTCATAAACCAGGCGCGATCACCTAAAAGCCCTAAAGCCTCTCAGTCTGTTTCAAAAGAGAAAATTACAGCTGTTGATCATCAGGATTCACTGCCAGCAACAGAGGAAAAATTTGGTATATATTTGATTTTTTTTAACATGTTAATCCTGTCATATTGCTGGTTTTATAGTTGGGATGAAATGAAAATCCTATTTATTTTCTAAATCAGTGTTTTTGATTTCTTTTTGTGAACAATTCATCCATGCATTCACTGGTGAAACAGCAGACTTTTCTCTCATTTAGGTCACATAAATCTCACCCATTTCTTAGTCCACCACAAGCTTGCAGTCAGGTCTGCCTCTATACAATCAGCAACTTATGAATAAAACCAAGTTCCAAACCTACAAACAAATATAATTATACTTGACTCATAATATTGAAGAAGAGATCTGTCACTACTTTCATCATGACTTAATTAGATTTTTAAACTGACAGCCCTTTAATAAAGTTGACTGGCTCAGGCCTCACATCAGACAGGTATTGTAATATCTGCAAAGTTTTTTTTATCAGGCATAATAATGTAATGTCTTTGAATTCTACATATTTATGGTCTTTACTCTGCAAATAGTGAGATGCTGATTGCTAAATGCGATTAATGGCATATCATATAATTTGATACATTTTGTTATCAGTCCTTGTTAGACTTCTTTTCATTTAATCTCTTGTCTGTGCTTATATTTGCACGACACAAGCTTCAGAAAATTAGGGACACTAACTGTATTTACTTTTTTTTATTATTATTATTATTATTAAAGGCTCGCCTGAGAGTGGTGCTCCTGGTGTTGTGGATGTGACCCATTGTAATTTCAGACCGTCCACCTCCCCTCTTACTCACTCCAGTCCAAGCCAGACCTCCGTTCCAAGTGGATATGGGTAAAAAATAAAATACTTGTATACTTATATCGCTCAGATTTCCATCTCACTTTTTTTTTTTTTTTTTTTTTTTGGTGTAAGCCACATTTAAATTTCTCTGTATATTATTACTTGTTTTGGTTGTTTAGTAATCAGCCATAGCAGTTATTACTGAATTTATTGAACCTCAATGAAATGATTTGACACTTATCTGTGTGTTTTGGAAATAGGGAGACGTCTCCGTGCTCACCCAGTAGTGGAAAGGAGGGTGGAGATCCTGATTCCTCACAGTCTCATTGTTCAAGCCCAACTCTCAGCAGGCTGACTTACCTCTCCATTAATGAGAACACATGCATGCCCACCCCACAGAATAAGGTGAGGGTTTTTTTTTTTAAATACCCATTTTAGTTTTATGTGGATTAAAATATTAATTGGCTATTTGGGATGTAAAGTTGTTGCTGCTTTATTTAACCCAGATATTCAAAAACCTAAGTTGCTTCAGTTAAATGTTCATTTTTAAATATTACTAACCATTTTAAATGTATTCTTACGTTTACTTTATAAAAATCAGTAAAGTTTTAACAGAAAAAAGACGTGCATCACGACAGTTCTAGAATTATACTAAAAGGTCTTTTTAATTTAAATATAATCAGATGACAGAGCATGTACAAAAGCAAAGTTTGTTATAAAAAACATTTTCTGCTATATCTGTTATTGGATAATTTTCTCAGAGTAATATTTGGGTAAAATTCAAGCAAGCTACCTTGATCTTTAGATACTGACATTGGCCATTGGAAGTCCATATTAGGTGACCACTATCTGATGGTAATCGTGTTTCCACTGATTTGCTTTATGGTTTAAATGTACAGAAGAATATTATTCTCTGCTTCTTCAGAAAAACACCTCAATTTCTTTAAGCACCACTATAATCAGAGCCAGCCCAACTCCTCCAGTGGAGCCGTTTGATAATGGGAATGTTTTGAATTCCTTAAAGAGTCCGGAGCCTCTTAGCCACTCTAAAATTCCAGGACTCAACCAAAAAACCTCAGAACTGGGCCCACGTAGCCAGAGTGAATGTGACTTCCATAAACAAGAAAACGGATACGCTAATGGCAACCGCCAGTCTGAGCCTGGGCCGAGGTTGTACACTCAAGGGGATTCTGGGTACTCGAGCAAGATAAACATTCAGCATCCACCTGGGACAGCCACAGAACCGGCCCACCAATCGTTGCCTCATGTCTTGGGGTCTGGATCTTGTTTTGGTATTGCGGATGACAACAATACCAAACATTCATATGGGCCAGTTCCGAGCTACAGCTCTCAGGGTCTCCTGCCAAACCTTTCCAGCCTCCTAACAGGACGTTCCCTCTTCAGTTCCCAACTGGCACAGCAGTATCTGAGCTCAGAGGGTCCTCTACATGCTCATCCCTATCAGATTGGAGGGCCATCTGGTTTGTATGGAGTATCAGCTGCAATGCCTCCTGCAAACCATCCATCAATGGGACATATGCATGTCCCTGGATCTACAAGTCTCCAGTCTGGCTACCTGAACACCGGTCAACAACATCCTTCGCATTATCCAGTCAGCAAGACTTATGGACAGCCAAGTGTTGGGTCATGGGCTGCACGGGATCTGGCAGATCTTAGAAGTGAGTGGAAATCTTTATGTATTTCAAAGACATCAGTGTTGTGAAAGAATTTCTTAAAATAAAAACTTTTTTTTTCTTCTTTTTTTCTCACTTTCACTTTAGCTCAAGTGATAGTTCCAAATGAGCTGAAGTTTCCCAGTTCTTGCTGTGTGGGAATTGCCTCTCAGACTTCCCTCAACATCTTCAACCCCTCTGAGCGCTGGCAGCAAGTTTCCATCTCCATCACAAGCCTATCCATTGATGGAGAGAAGGTGAGAAAATCTGTCAAATGTTGTCTGGATCAGTGGTTCTCAACAAGGAGATGATATGAATGATGCATTTAAAAGTTTGTTTCAGGAATGAATTTAATATACAATTAAAACGTTGTGTTTAATAATAAATGAATCCTATTTTTTTATTAAAGGAACTTTAAAATTTTTCATTCACTGAAAATGAAAAGAAATTCAGTAAGATATTTGTTTTGGTGCATCACTATGTAAAATTGAATAGGATAAAGAAAGTATTAAAATAATCTTTAAAAAAAATTTGGTTTTCTAATGAAATAAAAAAATGTCTTGTGAAAATCATGTAAATGAGAATTATTTTTCTAATGAAAAATATACATTTTTCACTATTCGCATGACATTTTATAAACGTTGTACATGGAGGCCAAGCTCAAATGGTTATAAACGACTGTAAAAGGCATGTAAATGGGTTTATCAGTGGTAACATTGAAGACAATTCAGCTCCTAAAACGTCTGGAGTCCTGCTTTATAAAAATTTATAAAAACTAGAAATGAGTATTGGGCCTTCAAATATTTGGTGTGGATAATGGTGGCCTTGGTCTAAATTTAGCAAATTCTGTCCAAAAAGCGGTTTATCTGAACCATCTCTTGTAGATAAATGTCTTATTTATTGTGTGTTTTTGTATGTAGTAGTATTATACAGTAATTGTTTCATTGCATCTCAGGTGGAGTCTCTCCCATTCCAGTGGCTGATAGTAAAGAATAAGACCATAATTGGACCTAATTGTACAGAAGAACAGAAGGTTTTGTTCATAGCTCCAAGGGCTGGCCTGTATCAATGTACTCTCAGTGTGTCATCCTGGCCTGCATCTGCAGAGATGGAGATGGTTGCTCACGCTGAAGTCTTTGCCAAGAAAGTGGTGATGATCGCTGTGGCTGAGAACCCTTCAATAGAGGTTAAGAGTTTCCTTTGCCCTTATTGCTAGTTCAAAGCACTAAAACTGCATCTAATTCACTTTCTTTTTCTGTAGGTTTCTTTTAGAAGTTTTGTTTTAATCCACGTGAAATCCAAGCAGAAAACACTGTCTTTATCTTATTTTGATAAATAGGTAGATGTTGGAAAGACGGGCTGCTTGGAATTCGGGGACCTGGCAGGGGGCAGTACTAAGACTCTGCCACTCAAAGTGGTCAACAGGACTCATGCCACTGTGCCTATTCGACTGGTTATCAGTGCGGTCAGTGAGATCTTTCACCATTTTTTTGAACCATGTATTAAACATTTTGTTTATGATGTAACGCTTATGAGACTTTTGACGGATAATGGCAGACCTCGTTCAATGGCTTGTTAAACAGTTTCTTAGATTTTGTCTCTCATAGAATGCATCAGCATGGCATTGTTTCGGCTTCTCTAAGAGCCCGGATGCCATGAGCACAGACGGTTCCCTTCATTCTGGCTCAACCATGACCTCACTTTCAACTTCATCAGTCATAAACCATGTGCTGCATGCCAGTTATTCAGAGGTGAATTTCTCTCTAAATATTTTTTTCTGAACTGATGGCAGAGTTTAGTGTTTAAATGCATGTCTTTTCCCAGAATCAAGAAAGCTTCCTGGTGTGGGTTAATTTCACTGCCCCTCAGAAGTACATTTCAAGTTCAGGTATGTCTGTATGTAAACCTAAAAACTTGACACAAGTTGAGAAATGTTCATCCTGTAGTAGTTGCATATCAGTGATACTAAAATAACACACACACACACCCACCCCAATCAGGCATAACATTGACCACTGACAGGTGAAGTGAATAACACTGATTATCTCTTCATCACAGCAACTGTTTGTGGATGGGATGTATTAGGCAGCAAGTGAACATTTTGTCATGGGCGGCCAAGGCTCATTGATGCACGTGGGGAACGAAGGCTGGCCTTTGTCGGCTGATCCAACAGACAAGCTACTGTTGCTCAAGAAGTAGGGCAGCACAATTTGGGCCAAAGTGATAATCACGATTATTTTAATCAAAATTGAGATCATGGTTAATCAACAAATAATCGTGATAATTAATCAAAACACATGTTATTGTCATATAGGCTAATTATAACTGCTTTCACATCTATATTGTGCTACATTCCTGCTAATGTACATGTGCATCAAAATAAAATAGGTCCTCTTATTCACCAAAATTTAGTGGATCTCCTTAAAGAATAAATAAAAATAAAGAAAACAAAGAAAATTTTACATTGTGTAAATATATTTTAGGAAGCAAAATATAAACTTGCACTATACCTGCATAATGGCTGTTTTGGCAGCAAAAGGGGTCAAAACATAATATTAGGAAGGTGGTCAATGTTATGCCTGATCAGGGTGTGTATATTTGTGTTTC
Organism: Pimephales promelas; assembly: GCF_016745375.1. The sequence continues at coordinate 2,301,397 of NW_024121455.1, forward strand.
GTGTTTTATTTGTATCTTTTCCCCTTTTTTTTCTATTCGATTTAGATTTTTTTTTTTTTTTTTTTTCAATTCTAATCTTTTATTTAGTTAAATTAATGAAAGTGAGAAATTATGCCTTGGCAAATTCCTGAAATAAAGTTTTTTTTTTTAATAATTTTTTTTTGGTGTAATTTAGTTTTTTTTTTTTTTCCTAACTAAATTACATTAAAAAAAATGTAAATAAAGTGATAAACTGCCCATATGCAGAGCTCGCCTAGGCACGGCTACAGATTATGTGTCCCTAAAGAACCCACGTATCTAACAGTAGTTCCGCATTACATTAATTGCACACCAGATTTATTTATTATTAAACTAAATATATTTTATTTAGCTTTATTTTCATTCCGTGTATTCTATGTGTAAATTCATGTACCGAACCGTGACGCCGGTATTGTTTCAGTTCAATACGAATACATGTGCCGTTAAACCCATAGTCTATAATAACCCTGCCCTCTATTCAGTAAAATAAGGCACAGAATGAACATGAGCTGGTGTTTCTTTTTTTGTATTTAGGTGAGTTGGGGCCAGCTGATGAATACAGTGCACGGGTGGATATTGAGGTGGACAGTCCAGGCCCCAGTCATGTGATCCAGAGTGTAGCCCTAAGGGCAAGAGCAGGCACTGCAAGAGTACATGCACCCAAAGACCTACAGGTAATGTAGCTTGTAGAGAATGTTTCCTCCTAGACACACATGGCCTTTTTGGGGTTATGAAATTGGTTCAGTTTCTGTTTTTAGCTTGGTTTTGTTTGCTTGGTCACTTGTTTACGACATGAATGTCTTTACAGACGGTGTGTCTTCAGGCTCCTTTGGGGCAGACTGCAAAGCAGACTCTTCCCTTAAAGAATGCTGGCAACATTGATGTTCTGCTCAAACTAAAGGTACCTGATGAGCTTTACTTTTTAATACACTTCGATGTTTCTCATACAGTGACATACTCTAGAATAAATATCTTAGAATATGTCTCAAAAGCTTTGTTTTTCATTCTGGCTGTTTTTCAGAGTGCTGATGGTGACCGCTGCTTCACTGTGAGGCCAGAGGAGCTGACTCTGAAAGCTGGGGAGGAGCAAGGCGTAGTGGTCTCTTTTACTGCCCAGGACGCACAGAAACACAAGGAGAGGCATGTTCATTCATATAGATATAGTTTTTGTGGATGTTAATTTTTTGTTTTTTTGTTTTTTTTTTACCTCATTAGAGGTTTGTATTTTTTGCTTATTTTAAATGCGACACTGTTCAGAGTGTGTGTGTGTGTTCAAAATATGCTTGCTACATCATATTGCTGCACTTTCAAGTAACTTAATGTTTTTTTTTTTTTTTTTCTTAGCATGTTGACTATTTTGGTTCTACCCAGTGGACCTCAATATGAAGTGATGTTGAAAGGAGAGATGGTCCAAGGAGTGTCTGGGAAAGTGGCATCCCTACCTGCTGTGTTCTCACAGGCTGAAGTCCCACCCATCCTCTCCAACAAACAGTTCATGGCATGGGGAGGAGTTACGCTGGGCAGAGCAGTGTGAGTACTCATAGACTGTAACAATGCCCTCATGTCATGATTCGATACATATCACGATACTGAACTCACTATATGATATTGTGATACTCCAAAAAGAATGGTAAAAGGTTAATAAAAAAATGTACAGTTGATTTATAATGCTAAATTTGGTATTACATTGGGTTTGGAAATTAATATATTTATGATTCTGAAGCTTAAAATAATTATTTTAGATTAATAAGCATTAGGGCTCCAAATTATGGATTAATTCATTTATTGTTAGTTGATCGACCTTCTCGATCGATTAACTGATAAGTGGCTATTTTCCTGAGAATGTAAATTTCTCCTGGTATCAGTAGTGTCTTTAACCTAAAAAGCAAAATATTGCTTATATACTGAATAAAAATGCATGTAATATTGCTCAATTGATGTTTTATTGTGACAGTTGAGATAAGGTACAGAGAATGGTATTTATTTAGTTTAACAATAAATTATGCACAGAAAATTAAAATGCATAAAATAATTGTGTACTGGCTCCCCTTGTTGCATGTGAAACATTAAGCAACATACTTTTTAACTGGTACTGATACACGTGTTGTCTTTCTCGACTGTTTGGCTCACCAAGACAGGCATTTTAACATAATTTTGTGTAAAATTGTCTGTTCAAGCACAAGACATGAAACTCAATTTATTCACAGAAAACCTCTCAAAACATGTGCCAGTTATGTCACGTCATCTTTTGCTTAAATGTTTAAATTGGCAAGGCTTTACACGTGTATATACAAATAATAGTTTCATGATGATTCAGCACTGGCCCAGTTGGTTTAAATGCAGCGGCGTGTCTCCTTCGCTTACCATGCTGAATTGCACCACACCAGCATGTAAAGAACTGATGTCAGCAACAGATTTACATACTAACTGTTGACCAGACAGCTACTCGCAAGAAACGTATGCGTGTAATCACTTGAGTGTTGTAATTGCCAAACCATATCACAAATGCGTCGGCAGATTTGAGATTAACCACGGTGCAAATGCGTTCCGAAACAGTGGGTGGAGAACGATACAGTTTGGTTTTTCACTAAGAACCGTTAATAGAAAGTCAAAGAAACTGCTGTAAATTTAAACATACAAATGAAATGTGTGTGGATGATGCTTTCGTGTTTGCAGGCAACAGAAACTGGTGCTAAGAAACAATTCACCCTCAACATCACAGCAACTCAGACTTCTCATCAGGGGTCAAGACCAAGATTGTTTCCAGGTAAGCTCACTTAGTTGCTGTGTGCTTTGTGAGTGTGTAGCATAATAGTAGGAAAGGTTTGGGACACTACTTAATCAGAGTGGTCCGTTAGAGACACAATTGTCGCTTAGTTACTTGCATCCTACCACCGTATGAACAGCCCTGTCAATTATCTTGTCGCAGTTAAAATCCTCCACATACAATTTCATTTAATTTCCTTCCAAATTGGAGAGAAATGTAATAGCACGTTGATCTGCCAGTCGAGAATCTTTCATGCGGAGAACTCTTCTCATGTGTTTGCATAATGATGCATTTACAGATTAAAGGTTCTCTAAGTAATTTGGGGCCAAAACATTTTTTGTCACATACATCAAACGTCTCCTCACTATCGGCTAGCTGCCTGTCCCCTAAACACGGTCTCTGTAGACACCACAGGCTCCAAAAACAGCAACAAAAACAATCATGTCTCACCCGGACCACGAAACCTAACAAACAGTGTTCCAGCCAATCACTGGCAAGAAGTATTTGAGGGTGGGTCTGGGGGGTTAGTGCGCGTGCACATGAAGGGGGTGTGTGTGTGAAGGAGATAGAAGCATCAGAGGGAAGTTTGAAAAATGGCCGACACGACCAAATAGACGTCGTTCTGAAGAACAAATTAAAAAGAAGGGGTCGGATAAAGAACGTGCGAAGTTCCGAATTTACATCGGTAGCAAAGCTTTTTAACGATGGCGAGAACTCCGGCGGCAGAAGGGCTTCCAGTCCGACATTCAGGTTGCTCTGTTTTTGCTGGACAGGTGGGTAACGTTAATATGTTTTTTTTTCTTCTAACTTGACGCTTATGTTCGCCAAACCCACACAAGGATATAATTTGCTAGAAATGCACGTTCACAATTATTTCAAGAAGCACAGAAGGGAGGGGGAGGAGATGAGATGCGGAGGAGGGAGGGTCTAGCTAGCCTCCGATTTGTTTGAAAATATTCCGAACGTCAACACCCAGGATCGCTTAGAGAACCTTTAATAACCAAGTATTATACCTTTATAAAAGTTTTACTCATGATTATAATTTTAATAGAATCCATGTCCAACGCACAATGGGTTGTGGGCAATATTAGCCATTAGAGTGTGCACGGATCTGCACTATAACATATCTAAGTCCATAACATACTATGAGTATGTTTTACACACTAATTCGGAATACTATTTAGGATGGATAGTATGTAAATTGGGACAACAGTTGTGTACATTCTAGGCTTGCCGCGATAGACTGTGTTGACGGTGTTACCGGTTTTAAGCCCCATCACCGGTGACATCACTTTCCCACCGTGACACCGCGATGTCTTGACTTTTTTTTTTTTTAAGTATTCGTTTTTTGCTAAAATATTTATTTGAATTAATTAAAAATAATAATTTTCAATTATTTATTTCTGAAGAGAGCATTATAATTAAAAATGAACTGCGCAACGCGTGCCGTCACGTCACAGATCAGCAAGCATCAGGATTCCATTTAGCACGTGTGGAGACGAGAACGAGTCAAATTACAGAAAAGCAAGATAATGGCGGAAGATTTGGTGTCAAAACGCAATGCAAAAGCGCCTGTTTGGCAATATTTTGGCCAATATATATTAATGTTAATAAATGCCAATTTATAGTGTTTTACTTTTTTTTAGAGTGCTGTCATTTATGTAGGCTAAGGTCCTTTTTAAAGTTTTTATTTTATATTCGTCTCTTTTTATTTGGTTTTATCTTATTTAAACTTTGTTTAATTTATTTAGGCCTATTTTGTTTTCTACGTTAATAAACGTTTTATTTTTTTGGGCCCACAGTTTGCCGATTTTCACTTTTTTCAGCCTATGCATGGGGTTATTTTTATTCGTTCGTTATGCTAATAAAAGTTCTGTCTATATTTTATTCGTTTATTATTCTAATAAAAGTGCTGTCTAAATAAAAGTTTATTGTCAGCGAGTTTTTTTTTTTTTTTTTTTTTTTTTTTTTTTTTTGTCCATTCCAGCAATTGACGCTGAATTGCAATTGACGCTTATTTCGAAAGTGAAAGTAGGCCCTATGTCATTTATGTAGGCTAAGGTCCGTTTTATTTTTTTATTTTTTTTTTATTTTATATTCGTCTCTTTTTAATTGGTTTTATCTCATTTAAACTTTGTGTAGGCTAATTTATTTAGGCCTATTTTATTTTCTTATTCGTTAATAAACGTTTTATGGTTCTTATTTGTTTGGGCCCACATTTTGCCGATTTTTCACTTTTTCAGCCTATGCATGGGTTATTTTTTATTCGTTCGTTATGCTAATAAAAGTTCTGTCTATAAATAAATTTTATTATCAGCGAGTTGTTTTTTTTGTCCATTCAAGCAATTGACGCTTATTTCGAAAGTGAAAGTATAACGCGCACGCATTTAAAAGATATTTAACCCCCCCGCCCTGCCCTCCACGGTGACACCGGGATTACCGGTGTTGTCACACGTCGATTAACCGGTGGGAAATTTTCCTCACCGCGGCAACCCTACATTCTTCATTTTGCTGCCAAATACACGAAACTGATGTTCACCAGCATTGGTAACTTGCTGCTGCATGTTTTTGAGTAAAGCGCAGCTCTGCGATAAGTTACATGCAAGCAGCTTATTATTTTGAGTGTCTCGGACAGCCCGGTTTTGCAGTAAATACTGCTCCACGTGAACTCCTTAGTACAGAGATTTTGGTTTGCTTATGTGGATTTGAAAATGCAACACGACACCATTTTTTCCCATGTTTGAAATAAGAATTGCTTATGAATCTGTTGTCAACAAAATAGACTCTGTAGTTTTCTGCCAAAATAACAGCTTCATGACAAGTCAGATAATTGGCAGAGGTATTTGTACACCATTGAGGACATATTTATGAATAAAAATATTGATTTTAAGTAATAAAATACATAAAGTACACATTGTCCCTTTAACAACCTCTGAACTCACTGTAGGTCTGTTTTTAAATGTGTGGTTTTTTTTTTTCACTTCCAGAACCCAACTGTTGCACTCTAAGGAGTTGGTTATCCTAGGCCAATAGTTTTGTAGAACCAGTGGCTGTATATTCACATCAGAGTGTTTATTTTTTTTCTCTCTCTTTTGTCTTTCTGTCTCAACCCTCCAGCTGCAGAGTTCATTCGGCCCAGATGAGCGACTGACGCGTAACAGAGAGCTGTCAATCAAACCCAAAGAGGATGTGACTGTTCATCTGCTCTTTGCTCCCACACGCGTTGCCTCTATGCTAGCCAAACTGGAGATCAAGCAGTCTGCTCCTCGTGCCTCCCAGCCTGGGGTCAAGTTCACTGTGAGTTTATTCATAATCTCTGATAAACCGTAATATCGTGTCACAAATAGGTGGTGTTACACTTAATCATGATGTTCTCAGATCCCTTTGTCGGGATATGGCGGCACAAGTAACGTGATCCTGGAGGAGTTGAGGAAGCGTTCTGATGGCTATGTGGCCACGATTGGTGGAGTGCAGGCCGGACGTGTCAGTAAACTCTGCGTGTGCGTGCGGAACACGGGCTCACGCGCTGCCTTCGTAAAAGTGGTACCCTACAGCAATCTTCAGAATCGAGTTGTCATGGACTCGACCATTATTAGCTTATCCCCTTCACAGTTTGTTCTGAAAGAGAGAACGCAGGAGGTGAGCCAAGTGCACATTTTACTTTAGTTTAAAAAAAAAAACCTTAATATTTTGTTGTGGTGGTGATTTTTAGAAAATATTTCTTCCACATAACATTTATAGATTTTATTCATAAACTGCTTTTTGGACTGCCATCCATATTTACACCTGTATTTTTTTGGAAGATTTATCATTGCTGCTTCTACAGGTGATCACAATAGCGATGAAGGCTTCACGCAGAGAGCAGGCACTCTGTCAGTCCGCTGCCGCTCTTCTTGCAACTGTCTGCCTCTTCTGTGGGGACGAGGTCTCTCGACAACAGTTCAGGAAGTCAGTGACTTTTCTCATTTGACTCGATTGACTGAATTTTCAGACTAAATGATAATTTTAGTAAAATATTTCATAAGTGGTTTCAATTAACTATTTATTAGGGTTTTGACGATAGTATCATCAATAGATCTCGCCAATGGCAGATGCATTTGGCAACTTTTAGCATTATTATAAAGATGGTATTGTTATTAAATTAATATTAGGAACTACAATTAATTTGCCTTGCCTAAATTCATAACATCACGCTACAACACCAACACGTGTAAATGAGGACTCCTAAGAAAATGTTTTTAAAACTGACTTAAAAACTGCATCCCACATCACAATTGGATTGCAAGGTGATCCATTCATTCACAAATTGTCAAGATTTCTTGTTTTAACAGACGCAAAATTGTTGAAAAAAGATTAAAACTGCATTTTTCGTCAGTATCTGTTTCCATAGCACATTAAAAAAACTTTTAATGACACTAATAACACTAAAAACAATACAATTAGGCTACTTAATTTTTATCACTAAAATGATATAGGTAATAACAGTCTTTAGTGCACGAACACAGCACAGCTCTGCCATCTGTGAAAATCAAAAACGGCTTTAAACACAAGAAATATTCTTCTGTTTTTTTTCACTGTCATTTAATGTTAAAAATATTAAAGGGAAACTCCACTTTTTTTGGAAATAGGCTCATTTTACCACTCCCCCAGAGTTAAACAGGTGAGTTTTACCGTTTTCGAATCCATTCAGCCGATTTTCTGATATTTAGAAGAATATTAGTAAACGCACAGTTTCTGGTCTCATTGACTTCCATAGTAGGAAAAAAATATACTATGGAAGTCAATGAGACCAGAAACTGTCTGGTTACTAATATTCTTCTAAATATCAGAAAATCGGCTGAATACATTCGAAAACGGTAAAACTCAACTGTTTAACTCTGGGGGAGTGGTAAAATGAGCCTATTTCCAAAAAAAGTGGAGTATCCCTTTAAGTCAGTAAAATTAAGATAGTCGCTATAGGCCTACCATTATATCCATCGTCGTCTCTGAGAGAATGCGGCGTTAATGCAGCGACAGATGCCGAAAGCACAGTCCGGTTTTATTTTCACATTCAGGGAATGAGCGTGTTTACTTGCACGTCCTTAACCCGATTATGCTAAATAATATGTGGTCATGTAAACGCATTAACCCGTTTTTCTTTATCAGTCAAGTCATAAGTTTGTATAAACCGATCAACTCAGATTTTTTCCCCTTACCCTGATTTCCCCCGGCATTTAAAACACATTAACCCGCGTTCTTTGGGCTTATTCAAGTGCGCATATGTGAAGTGCATCCAGGTAGAGAGAGCGCTGGTAGGAGGACATATCGCAAAATCCGACTCTTTCTTGACCCAAGAAATTATTAAAACGTGTTTTCTCCTGCAGAAACAGTCAAAATGCTGCATCTGTAACATATATATTACAGATGTTGTTGCAGATGAATAAATACAGTATACATTACTTTTGATCATTTTGATCCATTCTTGCTAATAAGTTAATACATTCATAATGTAAAATTAAATTTCTTTTTCAAATAAATGATATTCTCATTTTAGTAATTTATGTACTTTTCCAATGAAAAAATAAGTAAACTTACCAAATAATGTATTTTCTTAGAGGCTTCTAATTGAACATGGGGCAATGTGTTTTAATCTGAGGCAACCACTGATCTATATAGGATGACATTATATTGTTATATACTATTTAAAGGTATAGCGGAGGATTTTCTTTTTCCGGGTGGGTAGTCTATACTATTGGTCCACCTAAGTGTCAATCATTCTGGTGATATGTTTACGTAAGGCCGTCGTACGTGCCCATCCCTATGTAGTTTTCACTTTCAGGTGTATTATGTCGGAGTTGCTGTTTCAGCCATTCCTTTGAAAATGGCTGAGGGTCGAAAGAGAAAAAATGTATACGACGTGTATGATAAGAAGAGAAAGGCCACAGAATATAGAAACAAGACCAGAGTGATTTTGGGTTAATATGCTGGCGTGCGCTAAAAGCACAGGTTGGGCTTCTCACTGATGCCGCAGTCGCGAAGATTCTACTAGACGGGTAAAGTTTGTCATGCTATTTGGAGAAATCAATTTAAAATCACTAGTAAAAGTGAATGCAAGCTACTTAGCAATGCTAGCCCTGGCACAAGTCATGCACCGCATAGACACGGTAAACATCTCAATTTGTCTAAAGTAGCCTTTTGACCAAATGATAAATGGTATCACCCTGAAATATTCTAAAACCTTGTGTGTTTATTATTACACAAATGCAACAAGCTACTTCTCCATTACATATGCAACTTTGTATAAAAATAACGTATTATTAACAATGAGAGATATTAGGTTAAGGACCAACGTAATAGCACTGCTTATATGTTGCTATGTAACGTAATTGCGATTTGCAAAATAGTTTCCTCAGAACGTATTTCGTGTGATACAGGGTTGCACATACCATGTCTTGAGTCCTCGGTCACTCAATCGATCAGTATAATAAGTAAATAAAACACGGTAGGGCATTTGACATGTTGTCTTTTTTATTAATGTTTTTGAGTTAGTTTATAATTTGCAACATAATTGTGTAAGGCATAATAGACGTTCCCTCTCGGGAGCAAGAGTGTTGTGTTTGTCCATGTGCATTTTTTAAAAAAAATGGAGAGGGCGGGTCTTCTCTAAAATTCGGAAAGATCCTCCGCTATACCTTTAATATCATTCTATAGATCAGTGGAGGCAACCAACTCTTTACAATACAGATTGTTTCAAAGCAGCTTTACAAAGCGCTCTATAAATAATTGTGACTTGACTATCACATTTTTTTTAAGTGTTGCATGTAGCCGTCCGTAGTGCACTGGAGATCTTTTTGGAAATTAAACATGATTCACGCTTACCTGCTGAGGACATTACCTCCTTGAGGTCCTTATTAAATATCAAATTCATGATTCGAATTTGAATATGTGAGGATTTTTAGACATTGTGTGATGGTAAATCATGTTTTATGATTTAGTATTTTAATATGTTTTCAAGGCTACTACAAATCAAACCTGAAGCAGGGAATAAAGTACTGTCTGAGAACAGCTTACTGAAGAGTATCCCCTTTGATGAAATGTTCCTCGGGGAGGAGCAGGTTCAGGAGGGTAAGATATGCTCAAATTGAATCTTTTACTCAACTGACCTTGGTTGTGAATAATTTTTATTTTTTGGCTTTATGATTGCTTCGTTTTCAGCCTATGATTTGCCTCAGAGGCCAAATGAAGCTCAAATTTTCTATGGCAATATGAGCAAAGTGATGCTGTCACTGTTTGGCACTGTGGAAATGTCAGACTCTGGAGAGAGCGACCATATGGAGTCCATCAGACCTTCACAACGGCAGGCTTCTGAATCGGACAGGTAATCATCATCAACGGATAACATAGTGAACACAAATAAATGCTTTCAGACTTCAGGTGCTTATGAAGTTAATGTGTAGTTCTCCACGCAGCGGTTTGGGGTCATCGGGCCGTTACATCAGTAATGTTTCTCTGGACGTGCTGCCAGTCAAAGGTCCTCCATTAAGCCCATCGGGACCGGTGCTGAAACAAACGGAGCTGAACCCGGAGAACACCTGGAGCATCAAGCCTGAACAGCTGGTTCTCACTGCACCCACTATCAGTAAGACTCATTTGAGTTTAGGAATGTGATATTGAAAATGACCTCAAGTGGTTTAAGTGTTAGAACATTAGTATGTGTGTGAAGCATATGCACTTAACATAGTGGGGATGTTGTTTTCTGTTGGTGTATTTGCAGACAGTGCAGCTGACACCAGGCATGTGCAAATACTGAACCGCTCAAACAGAGAGCTGAGCTTTGAGCTGTCCTGGCCTGCCCACTGCCTTACCATCACCCCACAGCACGGAGTCATTGAACCTCAGTACGAGACTTGCATATAAACAACACCAGGAAAATCAATGAAACGCACTCACCTTAACATTTTGCTCTCACATTTCATTTAAAGCACATAGCTTATATAAATATTTGGCAATAAATTAATCTATAGCCATTTTTTTGTTTTCAGGAGCCACTTGCAAATCCTTATCAGTCCCAATCCCTCTCTGGCAACCAAATCCTCAATGCTGCCCTGGAGTGGACAGATCTATTTACAATGTGATAACCAACAGAAGGTATAGTTTCACTCAAAAAAAATAAAAAAAATAAATAGTTTTCAAGGATTGTCTCTAGTTTATATATCAACAGGTGAGACATGCTGTTGATTTACCACAGAAAATCATTTTAACGTAATGGTCTTATTCATATTTCTGGTTTTCCGTTTCAGTCTGACTGCTCTGATCAGATTTGTTTGTAGCTATTCTGCCTGTCTCTTTCTTATGCCACGTAAAATGCAAACATGCTGAAATTGTTGCAGAAACAAGGTTGTTGCAAAATGCAGATCAAGCAGAACATTTCAGTTTACTGCTTGTCCGCCTGGCCTACACTCCTTTTTTGAGACAAGCGGAGATGGCAGGAGTTACGTTTGCCAGCCTCACCCGTTTCTGCCGCTGCCTCATATATAGTGTAGTAGTCCAGCATCGCGGCTTACCATTGACATCCTGTAAGACCGCATATGAATTGCAAACCTCTCCGTGTTGCTAATGCTAATTTGCCATTGGAAATGAAATTTCTTCGCCATAGAAGTCAATGCAGAGATTCCTGAAACAAAACGGCTCCATGGGGAAAACAAATCGGATCTAAACCATTGCGATACACAATGGGGACAGTCAATCCTTTAGATCAGATTCCAGTCAGAGAAAAATAATCAGATTTGAACTGATGGTGTGAACAGTTGCACAAGCATATGGCGTAACGCATTCAACAAATGTACATGAAAAAAAACAAAAAAAACACTTAAATTCTTCTGTACAAAATGCAGATGTGTTACTGTGGGTGCAAATAAATCATCATGGTGTTGCTCTCTCCATAACATCTATTCTTATGTCTCTTTCTTTGAAGTCCATCAAAGTCCAAATCCGACAGGATCTGGCCATGGATGTCTCCTCCACTAGCTGTGCCACGGACCGCTCTTTATACCCACTACCACCTCAGGCCGAGACCCCTCCCGTACTAGGACAGAAGCCTCAGAGCAGCAGCGCCCAACCTCAGGTGGAGATCAAGAACCGAACCCTGGTCTTCTCACCCACTGCCTCTGGAGAGTCATCAGGTATCTTTAGAACCGGCCGTCTGAACTTTATCATTATCATTAATTAAAATTGCGTTTTGTAATTTTGTCTTCAATATAAAAGGCCCAGTTGTCCCGTTTTATGTCCGCTATGTCACTTTCTCAAAAATCACCTGTCATTATTTGTCCAGTAACAGGATTTTGATCAGTTTGAGACATTAGATCAGGGTTTCTCAAACTCGGTCCTGACCCTGATCAAACACGCTTACCTGTGACTTTCTAGTGATCCTGAAGACCTTGATTAGCTTGCTCAGGTGTGTTTGATCAGGGTTGGAGCTAAACTCTGCAGGACAGCGGCCCTCCAGGACCGAGTTTGAGAAACCCTGCATTAGATCTTTCAATAGAAGTCGGAAATCTTGGCCTATGAAGATTGTGTAAGGAAAGCTTCTTTCCTTTGTACAGAGTGTTCCCTGGAGGTGGAGAATCATGGAGAGGAGGTGAGGTGGTACCTCTCTTCATTTGCACCTCCATATGTGAAGGTGTGTGATATGTTGGCACTTGTAAGAATTTTGAAACCTTTCATTCCTGAGGGATTTATTGATTTTGAATTTGCTGTTGTCTCTTGGTTCAGGGCGTTGATAACAGTGGAGATGTTTACCGTGCCACATACTCTGCCTTCAGGTGTGAGAAGGTATCTGGGACTTTGGGGATTCAAGAGAGGATGAAGGTAGGGCTGTGTCAAAACATCTTAGCCCCTTTTCCACCAAAGCATTTTGAGAGCCGGTTCAGAGCCGGTGCCTGCGCGCGAACCAGTTCTTTGTGTTTCGACAGCCAAAGAACCGGTTCGCGGCTGGGAAAACTGGTTCCAAAGCGGCACCAACTCTTTGCTGGACTAGAACCGTTCTTTTAGCACGTCATGCTTACGTCGGGGGCGGGTTTTAGATGTGTTTTAAACATATTTTTTGACCATCGCAAAACCAGGAGAAACTGCAGAAACGCGCAAGCGTTTTTATTTATTTTTTATTTTTTATTTGAAACGTAAGCAAAGAAGTAAACAGTCACGATATAGAACAAATAAATGGAAAGAAAAGACACAAGACAGGGGTAACTTATCAGAAAAGATTACATATCAAACGAAAAGATTAAAAGACTTGCATATTTCAATTGTTTTTAAAGTTTTCTTGGTACACGAGTTCGAGATAATCCCACTAAATAATGTACTTGCAAGCGTTTCTAGCGACGTGTACAGTGACGTAACGACATCGTTCCCTGGGCGCTCTAGTCAGTGGAAAAACAAACAGGTTCTGAACGGGTTCGCAAGTTGAACCAACTTTGAACCAGCACCAGTTCCGAACCAGTTCTTTTTTCGGTGGAAAAGGGGTACTTGTCATCTCTGGCAGCTCTAAAGGCCAATTTATACTTCTGCGTAGGGTGCGCACAGTAGGTACGGCGTAGCATACGCACAGACGCGTCCCATACCGCGTACCCTTCGCCGTCGCCTGACGCGCACCTCTTCAAAAATGTAACTACACGTCGCAACGACGCGGACCGCAAGATCGGTGATTGGTCGGCTTGGTAGCATCGCATTTCCTCCTACGCATTTCCGCACGTACCTTCTCGCGCATTTCCACCACTGTCTATGATTTCCACACGTTTCATCTCCTCCGACGTCTTCTGTCATTTCTGCCTTTCAGTTTTAGTAATTTTTCACTAAAGTTAACTGTTTTTCCACCTCAATAAGCTCCAACTCCAACATGATCAGCTCTCTTTCAGTCGATATTGCTTGTACCTAGCCGCGAGGAATCTAAACGCAGTGGAACATTAAAACCCTCCGCCGCCAACTAGTGTTTTGGAGCAGTACTGCAGAGCAACCAAGACCTGAACGCAGAAGTATAAATGCTCACAACGGCGTCGCCTACGTGCGTAGCCAACGCCGTGCACTACGGCGTACCCTCGACGCAGAAGTATAAATTGGCCTTAATGCAATTTATCCTGATTTAACCTTTCTTTGGTGGGGTTTTGTTAAAAGGTTCCATTCACTTTCCTCCCACGTGACCGAGGGGATTATGCCCAGTTTTGGGATTTGGAATGCCACCCTGCAGCCAAACCTCAGCACAAGAGCCGCGTTCGCTTCCAGCTGTGCGGCTCTGTAAGTCTCTTGAATCCAGTGCTCTGTAGTTTCTTTATAACCATACTAACCTAGAATCAATAAGTAATACAATACATGGGTAATCTAATTGGGAATGGCAGTCTTTCACAGTTTTTGAGTGTGTTAATGTTTGTGTGTGCAGGGCATAAGAGCAGGAGAAGGAGCGAGTGTTAAAGAAAATTGCTCGTTGGTGAAAACGGAAGCCACTGTGAAGAACCGGAAGAGACTGGAGTCTGCAGGCTCAAAGACCGGCGGGTAAGACGGTCTTTTTCACACTGAAGGACTACTGACCGTCTGTCTTATTAACATGCAGAACTCAACGTTCTAGATTAGATTAAGATGCAGATTGTAGAGAAAGATTGAACTTTCTCCTTTTCATTTTTCAAACATTTCATAGGGCATATTTCGCTGTTTCTTTAATTCATTCAGATCTTCAACTGAGACCCAAAAGAGGGGAGTGTATGCACCCCAAAGTCTGTACACATTTCCTGCCACGCGTGTGGGCGTCACCAGCACGCTGAAGGTTAACTTCAGAAATAACTCTTTCGACACACATGAGGTGAGTGTTATGTTACTACTTTTGAAGGTCATTAATGTGGCAATATTAATGCGGTTTCTATGAGGAGAAGAATTCACAGAGCAATTATTTACCTATAAAATACATTAAAGTCCTAACAACTTCAGTCATATTGCATGTTGATGTGTGCAGTGTTATAATTGCTGCTCCTAAATGTCTGGCATGAGACTTATTTTGAGCTTTTCTAATTAACTTGCAGCTAAAATTCATAAGTCCTAAAGAGCCTTTCCACATCAAGCATTCAGATTATTCTCTAAGGTGAGTTAAATTTTCTCTTGCTTCATATCTATTAGTAGTAAGTATTACTGTTTGCTCAAGCCAATTTAAGAAATAAGCAAGTAGAGATTTTATTGAAGCGTTCCATGTCACTTCCTGCTGCCAATGCCTGATGTGAAGGCTCTGAATCTGAGCTCTGCCACAGGTCGGCTAGATTTTTTAAAATGTTTTATTTGTAGCATTGTGTGATTGTGTATGTGTACTTAATGTGTGTGTGGTGTTAAATCACTTTTCATTTGAGTTTGCTGCACCGTATGCATGTGTTTGTGTACTAAATGTTATATATATATATATATATATATGAAGAGTTCAGATGCAAAAGCCTCTAAATGCCATTTGAAATTTTCTTCTTTAATGATGATTTTTATCAAACTTGTATATTGAAGTTCAGTAATTTCACTTAAATAACAATTAATAGGTAATTATCATTGCCATTTAAGTGAAATTACTGAACTTAAATATACAAGCTTGATAAAAATCATCATTAAAGAAGAAAATTTCAAATGGCATTTAGAGGCTTTTGCATCTGAACTCTTCATATATATATATATATATATATATATTTTTTTTTTTGTATTGTGGAATTCATGTTCAACATTTTCCCATGCGTCTTTCTAGATCACAACACTACATCAACCTCCCTGTACAGTTCGTGCCGGCCACTGCGGGCCAGTTTTTCGGCACGTTACTCGTACAGACGGGCACAGACGCTAAACTGGCCATAGAACTCAACGGAGAAGCCTTGCCATAAAGACCTGCTCGACATACCGCTCACCGCCAGCTGAGGCCACTACAAGATTAAGATAATAATGAAGAGACATACTTGAACCTTTTTCTTGTAAATGTTTTGCAAAAGAATGTCAAGCTTTGTGTTTTCCCCCACCCTTAGTTTTTCTAGTTGTCAACTATCTTATACTTTCTTTGGATATAAGCACCATGCAATATGGATATTATATATCCAGCATCACTTCTCCACTTTTGTCATCATTTGTATGTTTGCCACGGTTTATCACCTTCGTATCACTGATGTAATGTTTTCTGCCTTGTTGTAATGATTTGTTTCATTTTGTGTAACTATTAACATGAGCTCACCTGTTGATAGAAGTGTTATCACAAAATGAGGCTGGACTAATATTTTAAAGAGATTTGAATCACCATTAGTTGAAGATTGCATATGCTCTATTCAGCACAAAATTTTTTTTTTTTTTTTTGTCTGTCGTAGGTATTTATTTTAAATCAGTTCTTGATGAATAAAAAAATAATTTTATTTATTGGTGAATTGTCTTCCACTAATGTGTATCCTACCTTTTACTATGTAATTTATGCGGGGCATCAGTTAAAGTTCACCTAATTATAGCTTATGACATGTTAATGTGACCCCGCCCACTGAGAGCGCGCACTGTTCAAACGCTAATGTTGAGGCAAACTAATCAACTGTTATCCAATGCAAGCTAATGCAATGCACATATCAAAATAATGAATCCTTAACTTTGAAATATGTATTATAAAATGTAAATGGTCTACTTTAAAAATATGGAAATAGAATTTCCTTTTCAAGATGTTTCCAACTCTAACTTTGAACCAATTCTACACAATTGCCCATATAACCAATTTGACCAGGATTTGCAGCTATGACTAAATTTTTTTTTTTTTTTTTTTTTTATATTGTCCTTTCAATTTTTTCTTGTCTGACTCACCTGAATGAAAGGCTCATTATTATTGCAGGTCTTTTGTTTCTCTCAGGTGAGAATCACCTAATTATACATGATATAACAATATAACCCAAATGACAGTTTTATGTGAACGATTAGGCAGGATGATTTTCAGGTCATTGTGAAGAAAAAACTCTAGGCGACAACATCCATTATTCAAAAGTCTTGTGGACGCTTATTTCGTATGTGTTTTGTGGCCTTATTTCAGAAATTTTCTTTTTTTTTTTTTCAATAACCACGCATAAAAAATATTATCTCAAAAATACAAACATGTACATGTTGCTCACATTTTAATGGTTGCCCTGTTTGTGCTAAATAGAGTGTAATTTCACCTGTGCCATTAATATGTTTATAAGCAACTTAAAAAGCACAGATGTCAGGGCATGTCAGAACATCTCAAGGACCCCAAATACACCTTGGTCCTCAGAGGGTTAAAACCTGTTCGCCTGAACTTTAACTTTGAAATGTTTTAACTGATGCCCAGCCTCTTACTTCTCAAACCTTTTACGTTATGCCATTCTATGGGATCGTGCTGGGAAAACAGAAAATAGCATTGTGCTTTACGAATTACCCATCGCTTGTTGGTAAATGGCGTGTACCACAGATTGCTTTGCCGATTGGCAAGGGGGTGCGTTTCCCAACACTATAGTTGCTCACCTGTTAGAAACTTGTTGGTTGGCAATGGGAAATTGCATTGTAACCAACAATTGGGAAACGCACCCCAGTTTGAGATCATCCATCTAAAACAAGACACGGATAGCTGCAGGTTGGAGTAATGGGTGTGCCGAGAGGTGAATTTCTATAAAAGAAACTAACCTTAACCCTGCCCTACACCCTGACAGACCACTTTCGCGACCAATTAATAATTTTCTCTCCACGCCTTATCCTTCTTCACGAATCAAACTGTCGTCACACCCATTATTAGGCTATGTTTTATCAGCAGTAGGACAACAAAACAAGGTTATTCGCAAAATGCATTGAGTTTTATTTACAGTTCCATAGTGTATCATTACCATTTAAAAGTAAGTTTTGAAAGTTAATTTGTTACGATGAAACAGAATATTAGTACCGCGGTTTTTTATTTAAGCAAAAACAGAGATCATAAATAAAGGGCCTGAATTGTTAACATTTCATTATACACAGGCCATAATTTGTGCAACTCTTGCCAACTTTAAAATTCTTCATACGTTTTCATAAACAATTACTTAAATATCATCAGATGTCTGGAATACTTGGTATCCAGGCTAATGAACTGGCCTCCTTATTTTCCACAAAAATGACGTTAGTAGGCTAATAAAGCAGGGAAAATGACATTCTAGATAGCTCAGTTGAGTAGTTACAAGGTTCAGTATGAAGAACAGTTTAGTCCATGATGGGATTGAATCCATCAATACCCTTGAGTGTTTCTCATTTCAAGTGTTCTGCCTGAAGAGGAGGGTGATGAGGAGCAGAGGTAGGACCATCAGCCACCTGTGCAGTGAAACGCTGGCGGCTCCACTGTAGTTACACAGGTTACCGTTACAGCATGTCACCTGCACTCCATCTCCATTGCTGTCCACAGAGGCAGATGCAGCAGCACTTGCGCAGATTTTTGAATAGGAGCAGGACTTCACAATGGCTGTTAGACTTCCTAAAAAGACAAATACAAAGTTATCTACAGTAGTTTTCCCTCTACCATGTTGAATAGTTGTTTATTTTTTTTTTTACCTCTTGAACTTTTTTCTTTTCTTTTTTTTTAGCAAGGCCACTTAGTATAGCCTAATTCTAAAACTTCAGGTTATGGTACTATGAAATCTTTAAAGGAGTAGCTCACTTTTGAAAAAACTTTTGCTGATAATTTACTCACCCCCATGTCATCCAAGATTTCCATGTCTTTCTTTCTTCAGTTGAAAAGAAATTAAGGTTTTTGATGAAAACATTCCAGGATTTTCTCCATATAATGGACTTCAATGGGAACCAAACGGTTCAAGGTTCAAATGAGAGTTTCAGTGCAGCTTCAAAGTGCTTTAAACGACACCAGACGATGATTAACGGTCTTATTGAGTGAACTGATTGGTCAATAAAAAAAATAAATAAAAAAGTTTAAGTTTTATAAGCTCAACTGCTCGCCTTGCTCTGTTCTGTGATGGCCGTTCGTGACTCTCCTGTTCAAACTCGTTCATCAAAATGAACACATCTTTTTTCAAGTCATGACTCGAAGGGTCCTATAAGACCCTTATTCATCGTCTGGTGTCGTTTAAAGCCCTTTGAAGCTGCACTGAAACTCTCATTTGGACCTTGAACTGTTTGGTTCCCAATGAAGTCCATTATATGGAGAAAATGAGTGAACTACTCCTTTAATGATTTTTATGGGATATTGTAAATTAAATCAGTAGAACAGACCACAAATGCAGTAGCCTAACATGGGTGATATTGTCTTTCTTTTTTTTTTTTTTTCTTTAACAGTTACAGTGGAATGCATATAAGAGAACATAATGAGGAAAAGAACGCAGGGTTACATTCTTTTTTCTTTGCATTCCGCAAGTGTCACTGAATGCAGAGACTGATAAAATATCTTGCCATAGATATTCTTGTGTTAGCCTATATCACATATTAAAGTGTCAAACGTCTGAAAATAAGGGGAATTGACGGTTCATTCTGTCACACTGGCGGATAAGGATCATTTGTAGGGCAAAGCTTATTTGAAATGTTTCGTTTCAGCCTTTTTGTTTATGTTCCCCAGAACGGGTGCCTCTTCCTGCTTCATATCTCTTCCGATGTGGCGGTAAATGTTTTGTTTTTCTTGTTGTTTCTCTTCTCACGGCAGGCTACATTACAAGCTATCAGAATTTCATCTTACTGTTTTTGTTTGCAGCTGCAACAAATTGCTTATATTTGCTCATGTTTGGGCCTCTTCAAATGAGCTCATTTAAGTCATAATATGAGCCATAAAACCCAGATGTATTATATATTACAGACCTCGGATAAAAGAAGTTTGGCAACATATTTTGTGAGTGTCTTATCTTACTTTCATTTTCATGGACTTTTAGGGTATGTACCACAGTGATCTGAGGTAATGTCGAGGGCATGTGCTCACCTTTTGTGCCTACAGTGGTCATACAGGTGTCCAGAGGAGCCTGGCAGTCCTGAGAGTTTTTGTTGCAGTCTTGATTTGATGTCACAGAGCCACACATGTAACACTTAAGCGCACTTACTGCAAAAGAACAAACAAAGGCTGTTCTTAAAGAAATACATGAATTTATGTTATCAATATTCAATTGAATTGTCATTTTTATTATGCAATCTAACAGTTGAAATTCACAATAAAGAACACTGTATTCTAATATTTCACCACCTTTGAAACTGTTAGTGCTGGAAAATGTTGTTTAGTTTACACAATACACATTCAGGTTAGGTCGGGCTAAATATGGGCTCTATGCACGGCGTTATTTCCGGTGAAGCATTAGGGATGCTCGATAACTTCCGCCGATCATAGAGTCCAATGCAATACCGAGAATTTATATTGAATTTTATACTCCATGGTTATACTAATGAAACGTTAGTCACAAAAACAGATAAAACAGACACCCCTCGTTGTGTTTATGCTTCTTTTTAAAATTATATTAAATAAACATAACTATATATAAAATTACATCTAAACGTATGTACGTTTCGTTTCAAAGACGGGAGGACAGTAAATATTGAATACTCTGCCATAATCCCGTTTTCTCCGGTTTTCCTCCGCTTTAATCTACACAACCGGAAATGGACGAGCATACTTACGTCAAATGCGGAACTTATGCGTGCATATAGCCCATTAACAGTCACTTACATAATCATGGAAAGGGCTAGAACATATGGTAGCCTACCGTTTAAAAGTTTGGGGATATTTTTCTCTTTTTTTGGAAAAACATTATACTTTCATTTAGCAAGGACGATTAAAAATACTGTTCTTTTGAACGTTCTATCACTAAAAAAATCCTGAAAAAGTATGGTTTCCACAAAGTTTCCGTTTTAAAGTGATTTCCGATGAATCACGTGACATGGAAGACTGGACGCTTTGCCATCACAGGAATAAATACAACTTTCAAATTTATTAAAATAGAAAACTGTTATAACATTATTAGTACTGTTGTAATAAAATTATTAATATAGTAATACTGTACACAATACTGTTTTACTGTATTTTTAATCAATTAAATACAGCTTTAGCAGGGGCGGCTCGCCCATAGAGGGCGCTGGGGCGCCGCCCTCCCTCCGACCTGTCTGTCTGTTTTTTTAATATATATTATAATTTATCATTTTGAAAAATAATCTTTGTTAATTATATGCTAATAATGGTTTTACTTTGAAAAGTGTTTTGAACTCACCAGAATGATATTTGCATTCACTTTCGTTACTTTTATCATGTTGGTGTAGTAGTATAGCCAATAGGCTGTCTTCTCAGGGCGCCAGTTCGCTCAGCCCCACAGTGCTGGAATTTAAGCCAATGGTTCCCCGGTTGCTATGCAAAAAAGTTTATATTTCGCCAATCAGCGCCGTCAAATTTTATGGTTTGGGGGCGCTGAAAATATCGCCCACAGTATCAGATTAGGGGAGTGCACCGTGCACGCGCACCACGGGATATTTTTTTACCTCAGATGAGAGAAGAATGGCAGCGCCAGTGACGTCGAGTGGAAATAATGTAAAGTTAGTCGCTCTGTCACTCACTCACTCACTCACACACACATAAACACTGTTTCACACACATTTGATATTAAAATAGTTATAGGAATATTAATACCTGTGTGTTTGCTTTGTTTTTGATGTTTTTAAGTTCTGAGCTAGATTACTGTGTTTCATACTAGTTAAAATCAACTTTCTTCTCATACTTGGGTGTTACAATCAAGAATGTTGTCCCACCCTCTCTTTCAGAGCCTTTTCTCTCTCTCTTTCTCTAGTATCAACACATTGTTATCCATTATCCAATTGTCAATTTGTCAAAAATATGTAGTCTACAGCTGGGGATTGATTAAACTAGATTGTTGTATTACCTATTTTTTTTTTTTGTATTACCTATATTATAATTTATCAATATTATGCGTTTGCACTTTTTCTGTCAGCACACAGAGCATAATAAACATGCAACTTGTTCATTATCATTAACTGTCAAACTGTTATTGTATTATTTGACCATTGGTATTGACTGGTTTAAGTTATTTTATTGGTATAGGTAAGGGCATGGCCTAAGGCCTAAAATGCACCAGAATGCAGGAAATCACATCTACTAAATTCAAAATTTTCTGGGGGGGAACCCCCAGACCCCCCTCTTATTCAGCCCCCCCTACAATAATTTTCACCAGCCGCCACTGAGCTTTAGTGAACATAGGCTATATAACATTCAAAATTCTACAGACTCGAAATTGATAATATCAATCCTTTTTTAACCATACATTAATTCTTACCACTGTTTCGAAATAGCAAATGGATTTTCATTCAACCACAAAATTAGACAGATATTACAGAACTGTTCTTTCAAAATGGATTACAAAATATTAACCATGAAAGCACGTTGACAATCCAAAATGCAAGCAAGTGAATGAAAAGCCATACCTGAGTGTACAGTTAGAAGTAAAAAGAGCAGACTAGAAAGAGTCTCCATGTTGCTGAAGCACTGTCTGCATGTGTGGGAGAAGTTCGCTGGGTGTTTCTGCTTCTGACTGAAACTCACTGTCTCCTCAGATCCACCCATGCAGACATTCCTTCACTTGTCCTTTAGAAAGAACAAGTGAAAGAAGCCACACGTCAGCACAGCTGGCATTCCCTCATACTTTTGGCCTTGTGTCACATTGTGCATTCTTACACGACAACTGTTAGATTTGAATTTTACAAACAGAGCATTTTGTAGTCACGGGTGATGTCATATCCTTCTCGGCTTTACGACTGAGACGTATTAGTGTAAGAAAATTCAGACGAATCTAGACTGACTTTAGTGAAAAATTCAGTAGCAATTTATTCAATCATAAAATACGAGGGCACATTTACACTCTAGCTCGAGTCTGTAAATATGGTTTGTTTATCTGATATCATCATCATGGTGTGTACAATATGTTCCCTCCCTTCTGAGTCCAGACTAAACAGGTCGGACTGCTTCCTCTAATGGTTGAAACTACCACAACACAGATAAAAATCATGTCCTTTTTTTTGTTTAGGCAACAAGATGAAAAACCCAGAAGAAAATAATTCTGTTGTCAAACTTTAATAAAACATTCTTTAAAAGTCAGATAAGATATAGTCAAACAAGATGTATAGTTGACTTTTTTCATGTAAAATGACACTTTCATAATAAACAAGACCAAATAATGCACATGACAGACTGATACTCTTTAAACATTTGCAATAAATACTGTACTGAAGCTTGCTATTTCAGAAAATGAAAATGTCAGTACCTTATCAACAGATTCATTTCCTGTTGAAGTGCACAGCATGTCAAAAAGGTTCTTCTGTGTATTCAAATATGGTTCAAACAGAAACTGCAAAGCAGCTAACTCAATGTGTTTCAAAATCTGTAGAATGTGCATTTCTGCTCAAAACCACTAGTGAGTGTTATTTTGGACCTTTAAAAACAGTTGTGAAGATTTAGTAATCACAGGTTTTGCCATTGCAGTCATTCTTTCAAAGGACGTAAAAGCCCAGGTGGGTGTTGCTGTAGTTT
This sequence comes from Pimephales promelas, assembly GCF_016745375.1. The sequence continues at coordinate 2,324,688 of NW_024121455.1, forward strand.
TTTTTTTTAGAGCTTACATCACTGTAATTGTTGGATGGATCGGCCTGAGTGAATAGTACACACTGATTTAGTCTAAAGCAGGTGTGCTCTGCTATTCTCATCAGTTCTGGCTAGTTCAAGTAGGTGTAGATTTTGCAGCAGACAGCAGGAGGCAGGATCGTTACAAAAATACACAGAACTTTCGACGACTGTAATGCCCTTCTTCAGTGCTCTAGCATTTCTCCTGTATTGCATGCATGGAGAGCGCAAGCTGTCAGAGAACGTCGCGGACCCTTAGTCTTCATGTAGCTTTCCTTTGGGTTTCTTCCTGTGCGACGCCCCGAAATCACGCGACCTGGACTTGCTCACTGGATAAATCCTGAGGACAGTGAAATTAACATTTGTTAGCCATGGCTAATAACTGTCTCCTCAATAAAGACTGGAAAACTACTCTGTCACTGTATCAAGTTAAAAGCTACTGGTAATGTCACGTGTATATTCAAGCTTACATAGGCTTACTAGTTACTACCATTCAAAAGTTTGAGGTCTGCATTCATTTGATCAAAATTACAGTGAAACATGTCAATGTTGTGAAATATTAGGCTATTACAAATATAAAAAATATCTGTTTACTATTTTATTCTATTTAAAGGACCTGTATGCAAGAAATTTATTTCAAATTATCCTAAAATTGCCCTGATATCATGTTCATTTCAAATACTTATATCACTGACAACTAGGGTTGGGTATCGAGAATCGAGTATCGATTGGAACCGAGACTAACTTTTCGTTTTTCCCGGAATCGTTCAAAAGTTAAAATTTCAATTCCTAGTGTTAATATTCACAGTCCGCCAAGCGGAAGAAGAAACCGCTGAACAACACCAATGAAGAAGCGTCTACCGGAAGTGTTGGCATAACCACGCGAGTCGAACATGAGTAGCTTACGTCGGCGGTCCAAAGTGTGGCTTCACTTTTCTAAAAATTAACGAAATCTCGGCAAAATGCAAAATTTGTGACAAGTATTTGTGACAGAAGGAGTATTTCCTTCAGAAAGACCGTTGGTTAGCAAGGTTAGCTAAACTTTTTTGACCCTGCCTCTTAAAAGAATCGAAATCGAGAATCGTTAGGAACCGGAATCGAAACAAGGAATCGGAATCGGAATCAGAATCGTTCAAATTCAAACGATACCCAACCCTACTGACAACAGTAGTCCAGCCAGGATATTGTCATTTAAAAAGTGAACTGATGTTGATGTTGTCATGTTGTGTTTTGGTCTGATGCTCCACCCTCCACCGATCAACCAATCACGAAGTCAGTTGTGTTGCAGCATTCGGGTTGCCAGCTCTGCTTAGTGACCACAGTTGCAGATACAAACGTGTTGGATAAAAAAAGTCAGGAGGGAGGGGATACACCGCTCTACAGTAATTTTAAAGTGATTGCAGAACCAATTTTGGCCACAATCTTACATACGGCTCCTTTAAAATGTAATTATTAAAAAAAATAATTTTCAGCAGCCAATCACATTATCCTTCAGAAATCCATCTAATGGCGCTTTTCCATTACACAGTACCAGCTCGACTCGGCTCGCCTTTGTTTGGTTTTCCACTGTGTAAAAGTTGTACCTGTTCCTGCTTTCAGGTACTTTTTTTTGTACCACCTCTGGCGAGGTTCTGAGCGAGCTAAGGCGATACTAAAATGTCACGTGAAAACAATGCTGACTGCTGATTGGTCAGAGAGAATCGTCACCATTCACTGCGTCATCATTGCACGTGCCAGATGGAGTATCCATAATAACCCCGCTATTTTTAAATAGTTAGGCCAGAGACAGTTACTAAACTAACTACTATTATTATGGCAACTCGTAAGAATACGCCGTGGTCAAACGAGGAGGTGCAGACTGTCCTTTGTTTGATGGCCGAAGAGAGGATCCAGCGATAGATTGATAGGGCAACGAGGAATGAAAGGCGTCGCTATGACTACCGGGTACTATTTTTGGCCTGGATGCCAGCCCGAACTCCGCCCACAACATTTTTTGGTCGGGAAGTTCGGTCTGGACTCGATCCATTGAGGAGTAATTATGATCAGGCAAAAAATGATCGGGCCAATCAGATTGCCAGGGCGGGCTTTATACGATGATGGATAGATGATCTGCAGGGACGTAATCATCACGTTATCAAAGAGCGCTAACGTTAACTGGTTTCCCTCAGAGATGACTGCAGCTGGAGAATTGAGATGTATAGATTCCGCTGTCGCGTCTGTTTTTAAAATTAATCGACAGGCCATTAATTTTAATAGACAAACAGAAAACTGCAATCAAGGCATTTGTCGATCGAAAAGATATTCGGCAAAAATGTGTAACTTATCAGCTGGCTCTGACGGTCGCTAAGTTAAGAAGATGGGATGTAATGAAAAGCATGTGGTCGTTGTGGTTTCTCCTTTGGTCGCACTCATGAAGTGAAAGAAGCAACACTCGTTATTTTACTTCGAAAATAAGTAAGTTCTGTTGTTGACAACTATGCTATGCAAAGTATTTGACTGACTGCGTTGCTCTGATTGGTTGTAGGTCTCTCCGACTATCCAATTGAGTGCAGAGTTTTTTTTTTTTCCTGGTTCGGTTAAGACACGCCTCATAATCAAAGCCTTACGGAGCGGTCTTAGACTTAGAATATTATTCTGACCAGAATATGAGTATGACGAAGTCAGGCTAGTCTGCAATGGAAAACGGAACGAAAAGAGAGCCGAGGCGAGTCATGCTGGTGATGGTAATGGAAAAGCGCCATAATATGCTGATTTGGTGTTCAAGAAAGGTCTCTGTTGCTGTTGTAACTTCTGTCACCTGATGGATGGAATGAGACATGGTGTTGAAGACTGACACTAGGGGGCATACTTGGATTCCTCTGATACTTCCGAAAAGGTCAATGAGAATTGACAAGTGGAATTTACATGCGCCTCTCCCCCGGACATATGGTTATAAAAGGATCTGGCGTGCATCCACCACCAGGGGAAGGAGCTTTGAATTTGTTACCTCCTGGGAAAGAGCAGATCCTGCCATCCCTGGGTCACCCGTCTCAGGGACGCTTCAAAGCCTTCTTGATGTTCTTGTCGGGTCGCCTGACGAGTGGGCTGTGTTGCTTTCCAGGGAGCAACTCGACTCTGAAGCCTGGCTGTGGGCTCCGGCGAGACTTTGGTCACTCTGAGAGTGAAGTCAGACGCTAAGCGTAGTTCCTGCATCAATCCTGACAGAAGTACCCTCGTGCAGCTCTTTAAGAGGTTTAGCCAGATGGACCTGCAAGATGGCCATGGCATGCAGGGTGGAGGTGCCAGCAACCGAAAGCCTTCGCTGTTACAGACAAAGTTAACTTAAAAGCCCTAGAAAGGGAGTCTGGTACGATTTCGCCAGGTTGCATCATTTTGCGGGCATAAATGCATCGCAAATGCACTCTCCACCTGTGGAACCTCTGTATACCCCTTGGCTGCCCCACCGTTGAGGGTAGTGAGGGTGGAAGAGCTTGTAAAGCGGAACCAGGCTGTAAAAGGTTCCTTCCTTGACTTTGTGAGCTCTTCGTGCACTTCCGGAAAGAAAGGTGCTGGGGCGGGGCGCAACTGTGAGCCGTGCTCCGAGCCCAGATACCAATCCAACCGATAACGGTTAGGACAGGACAGGGGATTCCACTCTAGCCCGAGGCTCTCGGCGGCCTGAGCAAGCATGGCCACCAATTCAGAGTCACACTCAGACTGGGCCACCGTACCGGATGTTGCGCCATGTGACGCCACATCAAACTCATCCGGGAACTCCACAGGAGGCAACATGCAAGGAGAGGAATGGGAGGCCTGTGGGGATTGACCCTACGGAAATGCTCCCGTTGTTGCCCTCATATATCCCTTAGTGTTAGCCGTCGAGGCCTTGTGCATTGCAGAAGGACCAGCGCTGAGAGTGGCTGAGGTGACACTCTCTTTAGCCAGAAAATGAGTCGAGATCACAACTTTGACCCCCCAGTGTCCATCTTCGACACCAGACAGATGGAGAACATTTCTTTCATTCTCTTGAAAACAGTTGCTTAAATGGGACATATCATGCAAAATCCACTTTTTTAGCAGTTAAATGCATTTTGTTGTATATTTGGAGTGTTCATAAGTACAGAAAAGATGAAATTATTCTCTTCAGGTGCTTCGTTTATATCTTTATATTCTGTTTTGGTCATATTTTTCAACCTGTTCAGATTTTTCTGTTCTCTGTTACATTTTTTGAACTATCAAGTCATCGTATTTGCAGCGGAACTGACAAATAAGGACATTGACTATCGGCCCAACACTTCGAGCAATCCGCCATTATTATTTCTCGCTCCGATTTTGTAGTCCGAGCTCAATGATGCAGAAGTTACGAGAGGGCAAGTCAAAATGTTCGGTTGTTGGATGTAGTGACCTGAAGCACTTCAAGGATCCCCACTTCAACAACCTCCGCCAGTATAAAGAAGGGTTTGCCGATCGACTTCGTCTGAATGAGGGGTCAATTCCTTCTATCATTTAGCTGCTGTGTTTTCTGATGCTTTTTTACACGTAAGTTATTATATTATTATTAATACAGATGTTTAGTGGTAAGATTAGACCGTAGTCATTTACGTATCTTGTCAGTGTGCTTGTTTTAACAAGAGAAATAGTCGACTTTCACTAATAACACAACATAGTTAACTTAACGTTACAAACCCCTGCATCCATATGAAGACGTTGTTCTGCAGGTTCGTCGTCGACTTTATCAACTCGCTCGCTCTGGCTCGAATATGTAAGGCTTGATGGACAAGTCTTTCGTTGTTGACATTTTGTTAACGAGTGACTAAAAATGTTCTTTGAAGCTATAGTAATCGTATATCTCTTATCAAACTACAATAATGGCCGAACGCGGAGAGTTGAACTCACCGTGAACTCAGCGACCTGGAGAGTGGGCGGGGAAAGACGCAACTCTATTTTATTTAAAGGGGCCGCTTTGAAACGGGTCGCTCACAGACGCATAGTTGGTGTATGAGTCTTCAATGAGAATTGCTTCTTCAAATTTGAGATGGTCAACTAGAATCTGATATTTAAACCTCTCTGTACATCCTTGAGGAGGAGATTTTTCAGGGAGGTCTTTAGCCTAGCAAACTCGCGTGGGTCCCCTCTACAAAAGTCTGGGATAGTGGGTTGAGCACCTCAATATATATACTCTGTTGCTCGGCGGGAATGAAAATTACTCTGTTCATCCGCTGTTCTCAATACTAACTCAAAAACGAAACTTATCAGTCTGCGTAAGCAGGTGCCCTCTCTGTGACCGCAAACAACGGCGCTGATTGGCTGATCCCCGTTACCCCGAACATAAATAGCAAGTCCTTCTTTACAGATATCATCAATTGACAATTCATGCAAAGAAGTGTTTTTGTCAGGCTAGTCCTGCGAATGCGCATGCTCGTTCAGGAGTAACAACAGGCTATTATGTAAAACAGTTCCATTTGTCTATCAAATTTGATCAAGTTATTTTTGATATGATATGTAACCTGCCTTGACCATAACAGGACTGCCAACTCTCACGCCACACATTCATTTTCTCAAGCAGTTAACTTAAAAAAACTCACCGACAGACACAGAGCAGGTTACTTTTGTAATGAAACACTTTGTCAAAATGATTACAAAATTCAAATCAATAAAAATAAAACCTTTTTGGCACTCTTTAAAGGGTTCACCCAAAAAAAATAATTCTGCTTAATATTTTTGTGCAAACAGTGATATTTTTTTCAGTATTCTTTTATGAATATGTAGTTCAACAGAACAGCATTTGTTAAAATAAAATGTATTTGTATCATAAATGTCTTACCTGTCCCTTTCGATGTGTCCTTGCACAACAATTACTTAAGTATTGCTAATTGCAAAAACAATTACTGATGCCAAACTTTTGAATGGTAGTGAACTGTATTCATCTGAAACCTATATACCTGAAACCTTAAAACCTAAATACAAGAAGTAAAATACAAAAAGTGATTTATATAACGCAGTACGAAAAACATAGTGATAAACCGTTTCACTACATATTTAAAGGGTTAGTTCACCCAAAAATGAAAAGTAAGTCATTAATTACTCACCCCCATGCTGTACCAACCCCGTAAGACCTTCGTTCGTCTTCGGAACACAAATGAAGATATTTTTGATTAAATTTGAGAGCTGTATAACTACCACATTGGCTCCTAAAGGACTACCTCTTGACGGCCCAGAAAGTCAATGAAGAAAATGTTTAAATATCCCAAGTGACTACCGTGGCTCAACTATATGTTTATCAAGCGACGCGAATACTTTTTGTGCGAAAAAACAAACAAAAATAACGAGTTTATTCGACTATTTCTTTTCTTCCTTGTAGGCCAGAACGAGACTTCCTTAGATTTCCACGACGCATGCGCGAGATTTGCGATCTGCTCACACCAGCTTACACTACTTCAGATCGCAATTCTCGCGCATGCGTCGTGGAAATCTATAAGGAAGTCTCGTTCTGGCCTACAAGGAAGAAAAAATAGTCGAATAAACTCGTTATTTTTGTTTGTTTTTTCGCACAAAAAGTATTCGCGTCGCTTGATAAACATATAGTTGAGCCACGGTAGTCACTTGGGATATTTAAACATTTTCTTCATTGACTTTTTGGGCCGTCAAGAGGCAGTCCTTTAGGAGCCAATGTGGTAGTTATACAGCTCTCAAATTTAATCAAAAATATCTTCATTTGTGTTCCGAAGACGAACGAAGGTCTTACGGGGTTGGTACAGCATGGGGGTGAATAATTAATGACTTAATTTTCATTTTTGGGTGAACTAACCCTTTAATGTAAAACTGGAAAAAGCAGCAGGGATTAGAAAAGAAATCTGTGAATCATTAAATTAATCCATCTAAACAAAACTGGATCTTCCTAATTCTTCAGAGATAGAGGACAGTTTGGGAGAATGTGTTTTATTAATGCTACTGAACCTACTGGAAAAAAAAAAAACTTGCTAGTGGAAAACTGGATACTGTCAGGAAAAGAACTGAACTATGTCATGCTTATGAAAATGTAGCTAGATTACTAAGATTTTTACTTTGCAAGGGTCTTTTTGTGGATTGACTCGTTCAATCCTTCATCCTATTCCACATGCACCGACTGTAAAACATGCACCCCACCTGCGCTGATAGAGGTAGATGAGGAAGACCACATCATCTCTGAAGCATGCCAACTGATGGGGTCCAGGGGTTGTTATTATTCCACTGAACACATCACTGATGAATGTGTTCAAACCCTGAGAAGCAAAAGCAATTTATCATACAGTAGTGTGTCTATTTTGGAAAGGGTCTCTTTATATTTAAGTCTTAAGACTCCCTATTAAGCAGAAAAAACTTAAAATAAATGTCATATTGGTTTTCCCCATTGAGAACAGTTACTGTTCTGATATATATATATATATTTATATATATTAAAAGGTCATTTTATCTTATTTTTTCACCTGAGATTTTTCTTGTATCTAAAAGTCAAAGTCTGGCCATTGTAATATTAAATTACAATATTAAAGGTACAATTTGCAGGATTTTTCGCCACCAGGTGTCGCTAACCTCTTACAATAACAAAGGCGTATATTAAATGACGTATATTCCGCATTATGCGAAATTATGGATCTTGTCGTCAAGCTGATGGATCTTTTATGAATGAGTGAATACTTTGATGTTTTTAACATGACTGTGGTATGAAGCAGGGCGCGATTGCTAGACGTATACCAGCGCCACACACAACGCAAGTCGCACGGATATAAAGGAATAAGGACATTTCCTTCTACCAAACTACACGCAAATGCTGAATTAATACTCACACAGGTCAGTTTATTAGAGGAATTAAACTTGAGGTAATGCAGTACTGTTTCACTTGCTCTAACAGTTCCACTATCACAATAAACGGCATTTGAGTGTGTTGAATTTTGTTAGTTAGGTTGTTTGTTGGCTGTAGACTAAGCTAGATTAACATTATAGAATAACATACAGATCATATTCTAACTTTTCAACATGTTGAACTATATAACATTGATAACTTTTATATACATTAATTTACTCACCTGTCTTATATACTCTATAACATTGATAAACTCTGTCAAGTCAAAGTTAGTCGCGGACGTGGAGCTCTCGGCATCTCGAAAGATGTTTTAGTCCGCTTTTTGTCTCAAAGTCTGCTTGCCATGGTCCATAATGTTTTACAAAACAACAGTTAGCATCCTTTTAGGCATAACCGGCATGACACAGTTGTCGACGTCTGTCGCCATGGTTACTATTGCAGTACGAGGTCAAACCTGGCGGAAACCGGGGGTAACGCGGACATGACGCCATTGACTGGCGACTCCTCACCCCTGCTCACACGCCCCGTTTCCTTGGTTAAAATCGCAATTTTCTCACGATTTTTTGGGATATTGTAAGTAATCAACTAAACAAAATATATAACATTGGCCTAGTGGTTTTGGGATATTTTACCGTAAAAATCCTGCGTATTGTACCTTTAAATCAGCCCTAAAGCTTCAGCCCTAACTTTAAGATCCTTCTGAAGGATATGCAGAGCTGTAGGTGCTACACACACAGCCAGAAACATGTAAGCTTTCACACATTTTATATTCAGTTCTTCTAAGTCAGTGTTTCTCAACTGGTGGGCAGTGTCGCGGTGTGCATAGTCAAAGAATAAACAACAACAAAAAAACTTTTCAAATAAACTTTTAGAAAATACAAGCATGAAACACGGTACGTACATTGTCAGTAAGTCATGAAATTACCCAAAATTGTCAGAATAGGAAGACCTGCAGTGTAAATGCATCCTATGTGAACAGCCTCTTTTTTAATGCTCTTTCTGAGAGTTTCAGTATGTTTTCAATAAGATCACAGATTTCAATCGATTTCTATTTTTAAATTAACACTGTAACTTACCTTATACATCAAGACGGACATCTGCAGGTGAGCCACAGATTTTAACTGTGAAGAAAAGCAAAAGACACTCTTAAGGAACATTCCGAGGAAAAAGACAACTGTAGTTGAACTGTATTTTAGAACTGGCCTATAAACAAACCTTGTAATTGATGAACAGCTGAGGAACCATTGACAGAAACCCGAACGCATAAACACCTTAATGTTTAAAAAAAAGAAGAGGAATTTTATTTAGAAATTCTTTGTGCAGTAAGTAATTAAGTGTTCATTAACATTTTTACAATTAAAGCTCTTACCACTAATAAGGCCATTGGTTATCCAAGAGTACCAACTATTGAGAGTACACAACATAACAAAACATGAATACATATATTAATAGATATCAATTTACAGAGGCTCTAAAAAGTTTGTGAACCTTTTTTGTGAATTTTCTTTATAAATATGAATTCGAAGTAGAGCTTTCTTATTTAAACGAGTTGAGGCAGTGTTGTTAGGATGAATGGACCAAAATACTTGTTAAGCTGATATAGAACTGATTACACAGTTACATGGAAACATTTGGTTCCTGTTATCGCTGCTCAAGGGTGTCATACCAGATAACAACATATTTATTTTGCTTTATAATTAAGTTAAAGTATGCAGTTTTACTTGTTTTATTGGATTCCTCTTTATCTAGTTAGAGACTTACAGGAAGGTTTCAATATGATGGTCAAATTTATAAAAGATGCTTAAGGGTTCACACATTTTGCAGTACCACTACAGTAAGTATATATATATATATATATATGGAGAAAAGCATGAACCTTTCTATTAATATTATTTTTAAAGTAAAAACGTTACCTTTTATTTTGGAGATACAAGTATGAGTATATGGCCCCACTGATGCACAATGGATACATCAGATATGACAAGAACTTCATGGCCTGTACAAGTAAAGAGAAACTACTAAAAATAAAACTGTCAAAGATAAATTACAAATTCTATAGGGACTCGGGTAACATGAATTAAATGGTTCAATGAACACAATGAAAATAATTTGTTCACACCTTAGAATCATAGTCCTCCGTTGTGCGCTCAAAATCATCCATTCTTTCATCCTTCAAGAAAACAAATTACAGTGAGTACGATGTGTAGCATATCCCTTAAAAAGACCGTACTGTGCTTGCTTACTAAGCACAAGTAATAAACACTTACATGAAATTTGGGTGAAAGTGCTAAGACCTTGTTCACTTTCCATAACTACAAATTCAAGAACAAATGACAGAGGAGAAAAGTTATGTTAGCTTTAAACAGAAATAAAGGCCAGCTGTCCAAAATGAGCACATTTCACCTATTTTTATACCTCAATTAGAGCCGAGATCCCAGTGGGAAGCAGAATCAGCCAGCTGGATTTCTCTTCTATCAGGTGGAGGAATATTACGATGGTACTGAAACATCTCCACACAACTGCAGACAGAAACACGATTTTATAGGCATTTTTCCCAATTATTTGTGGCTCGTCTTGTCGCACCGACATACTGCAGCTATTTATTCAGTACCTGATCTTCTAGAAATACCAACTAAACTCTTCTTTTCTCGCCAGAACCTTATGTCATTCTTGAAGGCAAAGACCTCGAACGAAAGCTGCAAAACAGAATATTACATTATTGGTAAGATAATGCTAATATATAATAATAATAATAAAAAATAAATATCTTAATAAAGCATTTTTACATGGAATGCAGGCACTAGAATGGACAAAGCCAAGATGTGCAGCCCACTATCAACAAACATGGCTTTAATTTCATCTAGATTCTGCTCCGAAAATCCTGCCAGAAGGAAAGTAGAGAAACGTGCTTCTGATTAAAACAGAATTAAACAATAAATCGGAGAAAACTTGTAAATCTAGTTATTGAATTATTTTTGTATATTATGCATATATGTCATGCATTGTATGTCACTCACCAAAATGTTTGAGTGAGTATATGACAGCTTGTATGTGGATCCATATTCTGAATTTGCGTAAGGTAATGGTGTCATATGATATTGTCAGTGGGACTGCTTTTGTGGTGCTGTTTATCTCCTGTGTAATTTAACATGTAAACGTGCATTCAAAAATCGAACGCATTTCAATTTTTTTTTACATTTTAAATAGAAACTCAGAGTTTTTACATACAATCAAGTCCTTTAATCTGCTTCTTAGTTCATCGACCAGTAAAAGTGGCAGATACAATTTCCTTTTTTCCTTTTTTCCATCTTCAACTCTGAGGGAATAAAATGAAAGTAAAAGAAACAGTGTTGAATTTTCCAGGTAATATATACACACAAATCAAGGTTTCAGACAATAACTCACATTTTCATATAGCGGCGAAGGTCGCTGGGCACCGCTGCACTGTTGAAGGTGAAATCCTCATTCATTACATTCAAGGGAAGTCGTGATTTCCAGTAAGAAACTATCTGCTGCTCTTCTGGTGCCTTTACACAGGAAAGTATCCACATTTAAAGGGACAGTTCACTTTTAAATTAATTTTTGATGTGTTTTAGCTTACTTCAAGGGCATCCAAGATGTAGGTGTCTTTGTTTCCGCAATAGTTTTAATTTTGATATTTTAAGGCCAAACCGTTTGTGTCAATCAGTCATATAATGCAGGTCTATGGTCACCACCTCAAAGAGCATGAGGTAAAAACGATACAAATACTGTTCGTTTTCTCACACAAACTGCTCGTTTCGTGTCTTGGGCCATCAATGTGTCCTTACATGTACAAGTCATTAAATCATGTTTAATTTGGACTTTTCTGCATGCTCTTTGAGGTGGTGACCATAGACCTCCATTATATGATAGACCCGAACGGTTTGACCTAAAAATATCACAATTGAAACTACTGCGGAAACAAAACACACCTACATCTTGGATGCCCTTGAGGCAAGCTAAAACCACAGTTAATACCAACAATTAATTTCAAAGTGAACTATCCCTTTAAGTTATCTCTTCATCTTATCTGTCATGATGCATTTTTGATTTTAGTCTATTAAACTTTTTCGTTTTTTTGTTTTTTTTCTCGAATTTTCGTTTTGAAGTGAACTATTCCTTTAAAGCAACGTTTCTGAAGAGTGTGCATGTGCGTACGGGCTCTAGTACGAGAGGAGTATATTATATAAATATTGGGAACTATATTCTCAGAAGAGTGCTTCGCCTTCTGAGAATATAGTTCCCAATATTTATACGGTTAAAAGATACCTGTCTCATATTACCTTGTTATTTGTACACTCTGTGACTATACAAATCACAACATGTAAATAGGAAAATGTTTGCGTTATTTTGTCTCTTATTGGGATTATGCTAGCTGTAGCCATTTACATCCAGTCTTTGTGCTAAGCTAGGCTAGCGGTGGGTGGGTCAGATAGAGTTACAGCACGCACAGAGATAAAAAAAAAAGTATGTATGGACTTATCTAACTCTGGGGGATATGGTGAATAAGCTAAAATCCCAAAAAGTTGGAGTGTTCCTTTAAGTTAAACTAAATGAATTTAATATAAATTTAAACGATAATCCATATATAATGTTAACAGAGAGACATTACATTCAGTTTGCACTCAAGTATGTTCTTTTAAAGCATATTATTTCTGCAAAAGTAGTCCTTTTTAGAGTATGCTAAAATCATGTACTTCTTTTTCACAAGGGTAATAAGGGTACCAAATAAACTGCCACAATATTTGAAGAAGTGTGGGCTGTAATACTTTGCGACAATACCTCAGGGTTAGTGCTGGTGCCAGACTGAAGAAGGATCACTTGAGAGGTGAGACGGGTCACAAGACGCACGTGTCTGCTGTCTTTCCAAGGAGAAACTCCGCTTTTGTGCACAAACACCACGGCATGGACGCTCCCGTTGTTATGGGTCATCTCTGGAACCGCGACACTCACCTTCCTTTAATCACAAAACATTGTATGCTATCTGAGGAACCAAACAATGCAGTTTCAGTTGTACAATAAAAATGTCCAAAAACCATATTAATGTACGTTTCTCAAATTGAATCAATTTCTCACCAGATCACCAGTTCTGAGCCACAGTGTACTTTCTGCAACTAAATGGGAAATAAGATTTTCATCTAGCCCTAATGAAAATGTACTGTGGTGATCTACATGGATCTGATACTGGATCACATGGTAAATCATATGGTATCACACCGTAATACTTTACTGTTCCCTTAAACCGCATTTAAAAACAATTCTGAATTTCATGAAATTATTATTAAAATCATCAAACCAAGTACCATTTGCAAGGAAAATGGCCATTTTATTTATATAACACTTTATTTATACATGTACATTACTCAGAGTGCCACATAAGGGATAATGTACGTCCAGCCAGAATGAACCCCGACAGGGTGATCAGAATGCATTAAAAGCAATATGAGGGACATCAAACAATAAGAGGCTTAAAACAAAACATCTGCAAACAAATTAATTTTAGACCTTTTATCAGGACAAACTAACAGAACTAGCAATTTTGCAATAACTTTGACCTAATTGGTCCCAATCAATAATTGGCTCAAATGTCTGTGGAGCTTTTTCATCTGTCCAAACTTTTTTGGAATGTGTTACAGCCATCAAAATCAAAATTTGTTAAAAATTGACAAAATATTAATTTGACCATTGGGAATTGCTAAATAAAGGTTCAAGAAAATCAACAAATCACAGATTCTTGATTTTACTGCATTTTACATAATGTCCCTTTTTATGGAATTGGGGTTGTAATATAATACTAATGAATAAAAGGTTAAATTGAAGGTTTTATTTAAAAGTATGTTTTAAATCCTTATGTTTTAATTATCTTTTGTCATATTTTAAGTACACTTATTTTGATGTGTTGAGCAGATGTAAAGAACTTGATTATCATTTTAAATGTAGTGTGCTAAGTTAATTTAAAGTAAATATATTTTAAATGTACTAAATTGCAACTTCATAATTACAAATGTGTTGTTACAAATATGCTATTAAATCATTCAATTTTATCATAAATCCTTGACAGTATCAGCATAGGGTACCACGGGGTTGTTGGAACACCTTAATAAAAATGTGCTTTTCATACTCTACGTTCTTGAAATAGAGAAATAGAAGTTTGCATTGAATATTGCTGGAGCAAAACATTTTGACATTTAATACAAGAAGACATTTTAATTGAATTGCAATTTATTACATTCACTTCACACTTAAGTAGCTAGCTTATATAGTTTTAATGCAGGGCCTATTATTTCCGTTATACGGTATTAATGTTATGCTATTTCACAAAAAAAATAAAAAAAATAAAAAATCAGCTTGCCTTTCGAACTTGGCGTTTATATCAAATCTGTCCACTTTGAAAACCAGGTTGTGTCCAGCTTCATCACTGGGGTCCAAAGCGGAATAAACACTGAGCTGTTGACAGATAACACGCATTAATAACTAAGATTTTGAAGCAACGGGTGACTTACAATACATCTGACAAAGACAGTTAAATGAGATAAACTCACCTGAAGTCGAGGCTTGACAGTGAGATAAGATGTAACGCAGCTGTCCCCTTTGGCGCTGTCACAGGGTTTGGTGTGAATGAAGCCGTATATGGCCCAGCACGTATGCAGGACATACACCACCAACACCCCACAAATCACTTTAGTGTAAGACATCTTGAACTGAGAGCCATTTTTGGGCTTGGAATAGCACGACGGGAACATTTTCACGCCGATGTCAAGTCGTTATTGTAAGGGGACGAATGCAGAAAATGTTCTTTTAGCGATTCCCCTTAGCTGGCAAAGCACAGCAACACTTGCCTGGTTCATTCATTCATTGCGCGCTCGCGGAGGGGAAATGATGTCTTTTTTCCAGGCGCTGTAAAGCATCAGCGCAGCAGCAGCGAGGTGATGTTTCAGTGCCACCAGAGCACAGAAACTGGACCGGAGATAATCATTTATATGTAATTTCCCAAATACCGAATATGCAACCGTATGATCTCATGTATGACCACCAGCATCTTATACCGTATTTGTGTTGGGCACTTGGCAGGGTTGAGTGGTGTGAATGGGGAGAGCGCCATCGTGTGGCCGCAAAGACAATCTGCGCTTGTGACTTTTTACGTCCAGAAACATCCACCCCATCCCTCCAACAAATGTTGTAAATTAATTAAATTCAAATATAAGTAAATAATAAAAAGATGCGGACAAGCAAAAAAAAAAAACAAAAAAAAAAAAAAAACACACACACACAAAACAACAACAAAACAATACTTTGTTTACATTGATTGCATCCAGGGAACATGCAGCTTTTTGAAGATTTCTTATGGGACACAAATAGGCCACTAGTACAAAAAAGACCTAACAAAGTTTGCACTGTAGCATAAATTCATTTTAAAAAACAAGTTATTTATGGAAATGTGTGGTATTAAAAATTTGCTAGCAAAATAAATAAACTAACTGTAGATTCAAGCCCTCTGTCGTCTTTGTTTTTATAATAATAAAATAGGCTATAATATAATAATATACAACATACAGTCCTTAACTTAATATTTACAGCAACAGAATTTTATTTGTTTACAGCAACAAAAGTTTCTTTGTTTTGTTGAACACAAAAGACATTTTGAAGAATGTTGGTATCCAGACAGATATGGCACTGACAGCACCCATCGACTTCCTTAGTAGGAAAGTCAATGGCTACCGTCAACTGTCT
Organism: Pimephales promelas; assembly: GCF_016745375.1. Next base: position 2,340,280 of record NW_024121455.1, read on the forward strand.
GGTTACCAATAGTCTTTAAAATATTTTCTTTTGTGTTCAACAAAACAAAGAAACTCATACAATTTTGGATCAAGGGATCAACATAATGATGACAGAATTTGAATTTCTGGTGAACTATCTCTTTAACGGCTTCATGTGTGACGTCACTACCCATAAAACCAGCGAGCGCGTGCTGTACGCATGCATCACGTCATCAACAGTTTCCGAAAAGATGCCTTTCAACCACTTTTGATAAAGTCAGCAACTCGCTGAACTATTCCTGCATTTATGTGTTCGTATAGTGAATATATTACGAGATAATAGTAAAGCGGAAGTACCTGCAGAAGCGAGTTAGCAGGACAGCTAAACACATCAAACCAGGACGTTTCAAACCAGGATTTCGGAGATGTTGTTCTTTACTTTGGCAACATAATCGGGTTCCAATGGAGTTATAGAAAGACCCAAGCAAGTGTGTCATATCGCACAGTAAGCTCACCTGGGTGTCGGGGTAAAATGGACTTTTAACTCAAGAGTTTTTAAATATGGAGCCATGTTTGAGGTCTGTGTGTCGAGAGAGTCTCAGGAAAGTGTCTATGAAATGCTGGACATGGAGACCCGTGAAGTGCTCAAGATCATCTGTCAAACGCCCTCTTACAGCAGCGTGTGGACGGACACATCACAGCACTTTTCTGCAGAGAGTTCATGGACCCTGTTGCACAACCAGAGTAAAACATTTCTTTCTGTTGCCAGACTTCTGCTGTCGCCAAAGAGCCACAGATGCATCCCAGGCAGCCCTGTCTAGTGTGGCTCCAGTGTTTGTTGTGGTAAGACAAACATTTGTGCACCTTTTAGTTTTAATCACACACACTGTATCCCTCGGTTTCACAAACGAAGCTTTAGCTAGTCCCAGACTAAAATGCATGTTTCAGTGACATTATCCTGGCTTAATCTAAGCCCTGCCTGTGAAACCTGGCCATTAAAAGGTCATTCACTCACCTTTACTAATTTGTGTTCTCATTCAACAGATGAAATTTCAGCGTGATGGGAATGTGACAACATTTGGTGAGTTGGATGCTTTCACAAACTTACTGTATTTTCAAGATTTTGGTATGATGTTCCTTTTCTTAGTTCCTTTTCATTTGATCTAATATTAATAATAAGTTATATTTAAAAGATATGCTCTTACTCAAATAAAAGCAAGATGCAGTATGTTGTCAACATCTGTATTTCCTATGGAAAATACTATCTTCACAAACTAAAATGTGCAAAATATAGTTTATTTTTTACCCATAAAGTGAGTCACTTAAAAAGTCAGTAATGTTTGTCATATATATATATATAAAAGACATATACAATTTAATGGAGAAATTCATTACAGTGCAATGCATGTACTAATAAATTATATTTGAAATTTACGCTCTTACACACATGCTCAATTGAACTTGGAAAAATACTGTCTTCACAAACAAAAATGTGCAAAATTGAACTTATTTAACAATAGAGAGAATAAATTTGCTTATTATCATATAAAAAATATTATTACATTTTATGGAGATTTTATTTTATCTTGCAATGCCCTTACTATACATCCCCCAATATTATGAATCTTAAATATTTGCTTTTGGGGGAAATTATTTTCTTTTTTGGTGCTTGTTTTTTTTTTTTCAAGAATATTTTATTTCTAATTTTAAATGGTGTATTTTTGTAATTAATCTTGTTTATTATCAACCACCTATTTCAATCTATTAAATTTTAAGGATGTTAAAGGAGCACTGCAGAAGTTTAAGAGAAACTGCAGCCAGTCTCATGCTCGTTCTCGGTGCGTACGCTCGTTGGCCGCACTAGATAAGGCTTTTTTTTAACTTATGAGGATCCGTGGGTATCTGGATTGTGCTGGAGGCTGGTCGCTTTTTTCCGTCCGCAGAGTCCATTTGAAACACTACGGCTAGCGATTGCCGCTGCTTACTAATGGCTGCCGTACAGATGTAAGCCCAAGTAGACGAGAACGCACATGATGTCACATTTTGTGAATTTTCACGCCAGTTCGTCGGACCTGATTCCTCCACACACAATTGGCTTTATGCACAGCTGCACTACTTCCTGAACTTAAGCCAGCGCCTTGTTTCCTGTCTTCCATTATTGGACAAATTGATTCATTCAGGTGTGCCTGACCTCAGTAGTCACAGACACACCTGAATTAATCAAGCTTCGCCAATAATGGCAGACGGGAAATAAGGAGCTGCATAAAGCCAATACAAGCTGATAGAGGCAACCGTGGTGGACAGTCATTCTTTGTATTACATTATGGTTTGCTCATTAATGTACAAATAAAGACTCTATCTTAAAGTAAAAACCTACACATAGTCCCATGAAATAATGTGGTTTTAAAATATATTTGTGTATTATCAACCCATGTTTTAATCTGTTTTATCATTCAATAAATTCTTTATGAAAAGACAAGGATAGAGAGCATCCTTCTGTCTTTAATTTTGTTCATTAGTTTTTTAAGGCCAAAATATGCCATGTTAGATTTTTATGGATGGATCTGGCTCTTATTCTGCTCTCTAGAAAAGAAGAAGACTGAATTGTATCAGGAGCTTAGTTTGCAGGCGAGAGATCTGAGATTCCAGCACTTAACAAGTATTACGGCCCGGAACAATGCCATCATCATACGCATGGAGGTATGGACACACGTCATCACACTCTAAACTTCTGAAGATTGTTTCATAAACATAAAAGATGATCTTTATCTTATACTTAAAGAAGTAGTTCACTTTTAAAAAAAACATTTGCTGATAATTTACTCACCCCCATGTCATCCAAGTTGTCCATGTCATTCTTTCTTCAGTCGAAAAGAAATTAAGGTTTTTAATGAAAACATTCCAGGATTTTCTCCATATAATGGACTTCAATGGGAACCAAACGGTTCATGGTCCAAATGAGAGTTTCAGTGCAGCTTCAAAGGGCTTTAAGCGACACCAGACGATGAATAAGGGTGTTATGACCCTTCGAGTCATGACTCGAAAAAAGATTTGTTCATTTTGATGAACGAATTTGAACAGGAGAGTCATGAACGCTTATCACAGAACAGAGCAAGGCGAGCATTTGTGCTTATAAAACTTAAACGTTTTAAATAATTTTTTTAAATGACCGATCATTTCGCTAGAAAAGACAAATTCGTATTCGTCGGCTGGTGTCGTTTAAATCCATTTGAAGCTGCACTGAAACTCTCATTTGGACCTTGAACCGTTTGGTTCCCTACCCATTGAAGTCCATTATATGGAGAAAATGCTGGAATGTTTTCATCAAAAACCTTAATTTCTTTTCGGCTGAAGAAAGAATGACATGGACATCTTGGATGACATGGGGGTGAGTAAATTATCAGTAAAAGTTTTTTAAAAGTGAACTACTTCTTTAATACCAAATACAATTAACATTCTAAAGATAAACTCATTTGTCTTTGGAAAATGAATATATATTTTTTAAATTATAAAGAACCCCCCCCCCCCCCCCCATTATTTAATGTGTAGTCCATGAAGGCAGTGGTCACCCCGGAGTGTTTACTGGTGCTGGATTTTCGTGGTCTCGGCCTGGAGAAATGGCTGGTGTTAGAACTTGGGCCACAGTTGGCGGGAGATGGAAATTTGGCTACTTACTCCCTGCCCTTTGAGTTCAGAGCTCTGGAAGCTATTCTGCAACACAGGGTGAGTATTTAAAGTTATTCTTTTAATAAATAAATGACAATAACAACAGGGTAATACACTACCATTCAAAATTTTGGGCTTGGAAAGATTTTTTAAAAAGTAGAAGAAGGAAATCTGTACTTTTATTCAGCAAGGATGTGATAAATTGATCAAAAGGGACAGTAAATATGTTCATGATTTTACAAAATATTTCTTTTTCAAACAAATGCTGTTCTTTTTTAACTTTCCGTTCATCTAAGAATTCTATTGAAAACATGGTTTGCACAAAAAGATCTGTTTTCAATATTGTTAATAATGATTCGCTAAATTACAATATTGGACTGATTTCTGAAGGATTGTGTGACTGAAGTAATAATGGCTGCTAAAAATTCAGCTTTTTAAAAGTGAAAATATATTAAAATGAAAATCAGTTATATTATGTGTCAAAAAATATTTCACAACATTATAGTTTTTACTGGATTTTTGATCAAATAAATGCAGCATTGGTGAGTGAAATTGACTGATCAGAAATAGTGATCATATCTATGTATCATAAAATATATAAGTTTGTTATCGCTATCTGGTGATCATCATGGCTACTGTGGAGTTGTTTCGTACCACAGTCTGATCTCTGATCTTTGTCCATGTTTTTGTTCTTGATCTCTGTGTCTACTTGATTATTTGTCCATGTTTGTACGTGTAATCATGTGTTGTTGCATGTGTTTGTGCACAGGTGAATTTGCTGCAGATGCGACTGAATGAAGTTCAGCCTCAGGTTCTGGATTGTCTGGAGTCGTTGGTCGACCCAAAGCTCCTCTCTGCCGACCGAAGCAAACTCCATTTGCTCCTGCTTAATAGCAAGAGGTGAGTTCATTAACTTCATTAAAAAGCTGCGCTAAATGCCTTTCCCTAGCCATGTTGTTGTATTTAGAACATTATGTCCCCAAATGTGAGAGGCATTTAACTACACAATTAAGAACCTTACTTTCTTATTAGCTAATCTTAATGAAAGATCGCTATAACATAATTTAAAGGCTATTTGCTATTAAGCTTATCCAGAGTTATAAAACAATTGTTTTGTTGTGTTTTTCTTGTTAATTAGGGATGAGTCAGGATAGTCGACTTGACCGTCTAACAGCTGATTAGGTTGTTAGTAATGTCCCCTAGTGAGTTTATCTTAGTTTTTTTTCTTGTCTTTGTATCTGTAATATTTGTGTTTGCGCTTAAGTCTTTGAAAGTTTTGTGGTATTAAAGCCTAATTAAGAGCTTCCAAGTTGTCTTGTCAGTTTTGAAAATATGTAGTTTTGCTCATCACTAGGGTTAATTAAAAGTACTATCTCTGATAGTATCTAATATTTTATTCATTTTGTTTTTCTGTGATGGATATTGCGTTATGAAAAAGAAAAAAACATGAATACATTTTCTAATTGGGAAAGAAAAATTTGCACTAGAATGGTTGGGGTTGTTTTGCAGGGGAGTACATCTGCATAGAATTATAATAATTTAACAGCCTTTTAGCACTGAGCAACTTGGGAAAAATGTGTGTAATTGACAGTTGGGTGTACTTCTTATAAGAACCAACTCATTCAGTATGACTATAAAATAATAATTGTGTTTTTTATTGTGGTTATTATGTAATAATATATATATTATTTTTTTTTACTATTTTGCTGTAAAATAAAAATAATAATTTTATTGGTTAAATTATATATTAAACTATTGAGCATTAAAGCATTAGAAAACTATTTTTCTATATTTTTTAACTACTACTATTTTTATAAATTCTATAAATTAACATAAAATATCTGAATCAGGATTAAATAAATAATTTGCATACATAATAAATAACATTTTGCAGGTTCTGCAAGGTGTATGTAAACTGTTGAGCACGACTGCACACACATCTAAATACATTTAGACCACTTAAATTAGTGATTGATTTCAGCATGTGCAGAGACTTTTAACCAACATAATAAAAAAAAATGTTTCTGGAACAAATCACTTATCCTGCCTTTAATGCTGAACAGTATTTACCGCTAGTTTTTCAAATCAAAAACGGTTTTAATGATAATTAAAATATGAAATGGCGATACTAACCATCAGTAATTTGTATCATGGTTTATCATCTACCTATATCTGACACATCTAGCTATGTTATAAAGTGAACCTAATAAAATGACATATCTAGTCCACATCTCATTATTACTTGGCAACATGTTCTGTCTGGTAGAAGAAAATGATTTCATTTTTGAAGTATATTGAAGTCATTGCAGTGTTTCTTTTACAGCAGAAGCTTTGAACTAGCATGATCTATCGTTTTCTTTGAGAGAAAAAATCTTTTTATCTCCCTGCAGCCTTTCAGAGCTAGAGACGGACATTAGAATGTTTAAAGAGAGTCTGCTAAAAATCCTGGATGAGGATGAACTGATAGATGAACTCTGTGTCACCAAGTGGAGCGACCCGCAAGTGTTGTAGGTGACGCATCACAGAATTCAACTTCATAGTAACACGTTTACAATGAACACAAATATTCTTGGTGTCAGTGTAAATATCTGATAATTGTTGTGTGGGTCTTTTATCTGCTGGTGTGCCTGTGTTTGTGTGTATGTGTTCACATGGAGGCAGTGAGGAGAGTAGTCTGGGTATAGATCACGCTGAAGAGATGGAGTTACTGCTGGAGAATTACTTCATGCAAGCAGAGGAGCTTGGCAACAAAGCCAGAGAGCTGAAAGACCTCATCGATGACTCTGAAAGCGTCATCTTCATTAACCTGGATAGGTACTCCAGTGGCAAACTCATCTTCTATAATGCCTTTTTTAGCTGCTCTAGGGCTCTACCTCATGATGCAATACACATCAAGACACAAGACACAATACACATTCAGGCACTGCTCAATTTTGCCCTATTTCTCTTCTATCTTTCAGACTTGTAGAAAGTGAACATCCAAAATACACATTTTAATTTTATTACAATGCATGTCTTTTAAAGGCCATTTTCTTCCATAAATCTCCCCTTCAGAATCAGTGCACTTACATATATGCACTTACAGTACATATACCAAACTTTTTTGGTATGTGTCAGGTTTGTCCATATTTACCTGATTTATATCATATTTTGTTCCTAAAAACATTTTGAACATGTTTTTTTCCTAGGAGAGATAAAAAAAAGATATCCAAAATTACCTTTCATAAAAACCTTCAACTAATATGTTATCAAAATGAAACAAGACTTTTGAACATGGCTTTATCCAATATCAACATTTCTGTTCTGAAGAATGTATGCAAATTATTGCCAGCTTAATTAGATAATGGGCCCTATCTTGCACCCAGCGCAAATTACTTTGTACACATTGACGCATGTATCATTCCTATTTTGCACCCGCTCAAAGCGGGCTTTTCCCTCCACAGACGCACGTCAGTAAACTAGGAAATGAACTTGCGCTCACTGGGCGGGTCGATGCAAAAAGGAGGCGTGTTTCAGCGCAAACATTCCCTAGTGCTATTTTGCAGTTCCAGAAAACAATTCCGCAACTGACCAAAAAAAACCTGGTCTAAAGTCAGTCGCGCGTGTTCATAATGCTATTTTAAGCACGCATGCTTGGCAATAATGTAGTGGGTGCACAACGCGCGTGTACTTTGATTCTCTCATCAACACAGATGCAGCAGTTTTTATTTTTGCAAATCATACATTATAGCAAAGAAATCATTGCGGTGTCCATGAAGATGTAAAAAAAAATTTAGCCTAAATCTAGCTTACACATTTACCCAAATTTTTCAGGATAATTGTAGTATTGACGGATCAGACCTGTTTGCCCAATAGTGGCAAGACAAATATTTATATATGAACATCTGACAAATTAGTTTGTCCATCAAGAAAAAGTCTGAAGACTGCGAAATCACCTGGAAAATTTGCCATAATAATAATAATCCGTCATGCAACATGCGCACCTGCTCTTAAAGGGTATGTTGGGTGATGCTCTGATTGGTTTATTTCACGTTACGCCCAAACCACACCTATGAATAAGGAAGCTATTTCAGACCAACCCCTTTTAAACTTGTGAAAAACGTGCGAAAGAGTCCTTTATCCCGCCGATAAAATATCAACAGCGCCCAAGACCTGCCCACAAAGTTACTTGCGCTTCGCGCTTGATACTTGCATTTCAAATAATTAAAATAGGGCCCATTGTCTTCTTTGCATATTTAATCATAACATTTTAAAAATTTGCAATACAAATCATTTGTTTTAATGTACTGTGATTAATCACCAGGGAGTATGGCAAGCTGTTTTAGCTTTTATTAATTTCCAGGATATGAATTCTTGATATCAACAATTTCCTTGATATTATCAACAATTACTTTTTTTGATATCCACAATTGAATTGCTGATATCTGTAATTGTATTTTCACTAGTGAAATTTCACCATAGGCTGCCATTCAAAATAAATTTTTGATATCAATAATTTATTTTTTACTAGTAGAAATATCATTTTTGATACCAATAATTACATTGTTATTAGTAAAAATGTGAATTCCTCATATCAATTATCAAATTGTCACTAGTTGAAATGTATATTCTTGATATCAACAATTCAATTGGTACTAGTAAAAATGATCATTCTTGATATCTGAAAATATATTTCTGATATCAATATTATTTCAGATATCTAAAATGGCTTTCTTACTAGTAACAATCTCATTCATGATATCAGAAATTAACATTGTCAGTACTAAAAATTGAATTATTGAGATCAAAAATAACCATTGTTACTAGTAGCAATTGTGGATATCAAGAATAGACATTTCAACTAGTAACAATTGAATTCTTCATATCAAAAATAAAGGTTTTTACTAGTAATAATTGTATTTCAGACATGTGAAATTGGAATTTCAACTAGTAAGAAATCAATTCTTGATATCAACAATTGCTTTTGAATGGCAGCCTATGGTGACATTTCACTAGTGAAAAATACAATTGTTGATATTAAGAATTCAATTTTTGATATCAAAAATGTAATTGCTGATATCAAGAATTTAATTGTTGATATCAAGAATTCATATCCTGGAAATGAATAAAAGTTCAAACGGCTTGCCATACAGGGAGAAGGATGATGATCCCGATTAGTTACCATATTCACCTGCGGTGTCTTGCCTTTAGCCATCGGAATGTCATGATGCGCCTGAACCTCCAGCTCACCATGGGAACCTTCTCCCTCTCCTTATTTGGTCTGATGGGTGTGGCTTTTGGAATGAATTTAGAATCTTCCTTTGAAGAGGTTGGTACCGGTTTTCTTCAGTTTACCGTTTTATTGCCGTCTACCGTTTTACTTCTCAAAGTCTCACATTGCCAGACCTTCAGACTCCATAACCGCTTTCATTGTCCAAGGACCGTCTAGACTAGAGGCCGTCTGACTGACAAATATGAAGCAACCAATCATGTGTAAATGTGAAGTTGAGGTCCCTTCGTTAACAAGCCGACTTGTAAAACTCTTGGACACTTTTTAAAGAGTCAGAAGAAGACGACGTTTGTGTGCCTTTATATTAGTGTCTGAGGCTGAGATCTGTCTGACTGAGAACATGTTTATCGACCCACACTGATGTGTGTGTGTAGGACCCACGTGTGTTTTGGTTAGTGACCGGGTTGATGTTCCTGGGCAGTGGACTAATCTGGAGAAGACTTCTCTCTTTCCTGGGCCGACACTTAGAACCCAGCTCTCCACCTCCTGTGCGTAACACAACACTCCATGTTTACTTTGCAACAGCTCTACAACTTTATAGTGATGATTGTAACTTTTTTTTTTGTCTTTTGACAGATTCCCCCTGTTTGGAGGAAAAACCATATTGGCACCTTAAAAGGAACAGACGTTAAACCTGGAATTAGATGATAGTGTGACTGCTGCGCTTTCGATATCTTCTCTATATCCCCCAATGCATTTCACCTCGCTCACCTCAGTCTAATTTAAAATCACATTTAACTATTCAGGTCCTATGTGGTGTCATGTAGACAGTTTTTATCCTGCAATACGTGACATTTTGTCTTGCAGTTTATTTGGGGATAATCTCTCTATTTATTGTTGTGAATATTTTAACGGCATAATGATCCGATATCTTTTATAGACTGTAAAGTGTCTGACATACTTTCATGAGCAAAATTATCTGCCACTTACTCAGATTCCCTCGTTACCCTTTAAAAAAACAGATGTTTATGAATATATAACTATAATAAAATATTAAAAACTTGTATTTGTTGTGTGTTTTTTTATTTTAGGGATTTAGAATAAAAAATCTGATGTTGATGCAGCACTAAAGCCCTCATGTATACATTATTCAAATTTTGATTTTTAATTAAAATGCTCTGAACCTCTATTTGCATAAAAGCGCTCAATAAAAGCAGTGTATAATGCATTATGTATTCTAAAGTGTGCTTGTGTTATGTGTGCTTATATAGAGCAGAACAGCAGGGGGAGACAAAGTCCCACTCAGAAAATGTTCGCTTAGATAGGTTGAATGTCCCAGATGGTGATATTCACATTACGAACAAACATTATCTTACTAATTAAAATGGTTTCATCATTCTGAAAATAATACAATCTACAGTAAAAGATGAAACGTGTTCTAAAAGTATATTATTACATTTTCTTAGAAATAATCAATGTTGGGTAAGTTACTCTAAAAAGAATCGAGTTAGCATCTAGCTAATAACATATTTAGCCATGCAGACTTCTTGACTAATTACTCTCTAGGTACTGCTTCACTTACTACAATTTATGTTCTAAATCCCACATTAACCTTGACCAATTTAATAGACAAAAAAACAAGGATAGACATGAAACTGCTCTTTTTAATCATTTCATATAAATATCAAATTCCATAAATGATTCATGAACTGACCAAGGTTTCATTAAAAACACATTTTAACAATCAGAGTTCACTCTTCGGCTGGAACTCGGCTTGCGTACGGCTGTTACCGGAATCCAGTGATTATAGTTTGTAAAGTTATAAATATGGAGTTTTTATTTTTTATTTTATTTTTTTACAACAATGCATTGCTTCATTTAAAGGTGCTATATGTATTTTTTAGCGACCTCTATCTGTGATGTTTCAGATTGCAACCATTTTTTACAAGCGCTCTCATGCTGCAACACACTGGAGAAAGCATCTCACAACATGCTGGAAACTCATGTAAACTCCCACTGCAGCTTGACGTTGAACTAATGCTCCATGCTCGTACAATGATAACATTACATTTGTGGTATTATCTATCTCCATAATTCAAACGCTCTGCCGATGTTGATCCGTGTTTTCGTCCTAAGTCGATCAGATTCACGTTTTGCCTGACGAGCTTCAGCAGATAGATTTTTTTTATTGTTACATTTCTGTGGAGTTTGTGTTGGAGTGTGTGTTGTGCTGGAGACAGGAGTTTTTTGGTGTTATCAGACTGCATGTCGTCAGCTGCAGTGCCGTCGTCGCATTGACCGTATATAAAAAGGAGAGAGGCTCGGGAGCGCGCATGCAAGTCACATCCGATGGATTTCGCAGAAAATCCGACCCGGAGAGACTTCAAAAAGAAATACTGGCGTTCAGAGGTAGAAAAACCTGACAAGTGGATCATTGTAATGTGTGATTACAACCCCTTCACACACAGGCAATAAAAAAGGATTTATTTTAGAAGAAAAGTTACATATAGCACCTTTAAGACGGCCCTGGAGCTGTATGGATTGCCTTTATGATAGATGGATGTGCTTTTTTGGATGTGCTTCAAAATCTAAGTTAGACCTACTTTTCACTCCCATTATAAAGTTTGGAAGATCCAGGATATTTTAATATAACTCACATTGTGTTTGGCTGAAAGATAAAGTTAAATACACCTGGCTTGAGGGTGAGTAAATTATGGGACAAACTAACCCTTTAAATTACAGAAAATTAAGAGTGATCTCTTTTTATTTAAAGTAATTAATGACTTAATGATGCATTACTTACACCCATGTCAATAGTTAAAACAACAACCATAGTTTGAGTTAAAATACAATTGGACTGTTATTGTTAGTACTCTGTAAAACATTACTAATTTAGGATCTCCTAAGAGAAGATTTCAGAATCTGTGACCTTATCTTTGATAATGACTTTGGTGGCTGATTATCATGTGATTACAGCAACAGCTGTTACAAGCAAATAAACAGAACAATAATAACTATGATAAGCTGTACATTTGATTTGATTAAACTTGTAGCACTGCCTGTAATGGCTTTGTAATTGAAATTTTCATTTACAGTTATTTGATTTACACTATTTATTTACATTTATGCAATCTGGTCATGGTTCCTAGTTGTTTTAAAGCACTGGACCAGGGCTCACTGATACATAAACGTGGCCCCAATATAAGTTATTTACTTTTAGTTATTAACATATCTTAGTAATTAAAAAGGCAAAAAATTGATTTTTTTCAATAAGGCTGTACAACGTTAAAGTTAAACTTAATAGTTTTCAGTTTATTTTTATTACAACAGAATTAGCAGAGGGGCATATTGTCTCGGACAAATGAACCTGGTAAAGCCTCCTACTCCAGCAACAACAGCTACCAACTTGTCATATCATTTTTAAGCTAGTTATAGTTAATTTTGCCGTTCATTTTGCTGAAGTCAGTCTCAAATCCCATGAATGAGCTGTACACAGACACGTTTTTTGCGGGAAATTACGACAAAATGATGCTCAGACAATATGTAGCCTAGTCTGGTCCAAGTCCTATTAGTCAAGCGTGTGACATCCCCCTAACCCCCCCCCCCTCTCTCTTTCTCTCTCTCTCTCACATCCTCTATCCGAGCAGAGCCGTGCTGCCTCACATGGACCCGAGACATCAACAAGACAACAAGACACTCTCAGTAGTTCCCGTTTGGAAAGGCAAAAGAGAAGTTTGATCAGGTGGATCAAAACGCCAAACATCTCTCGAAAAGGATCTTGCGTTTGTGTTTTAGGTTAAACCGTACAAGAGAACGAAGAGAGCAAGTGGTTTAAGGAGCGCAGACGAGTGCCATCAGCGAATTCTTTCCAAAAGACTTCTTTAAGGGGAATAATGAGGAACATTTGGATATTCCTGACACTTTCCGCCGCTGTCTGCTTGTCCAGCGACAAGGTGAGTTTGAGCTCAGTTCGTGTTGTTTTGCGCGCCGGTCTACTAGTTATTTGATGGTGTACATTCTTCCTATGTGGCATATATGATAAACATATGTGGAGTTGTTATGACACACATGCTGCTTATTTTATACTGTTTAATTGATTCTTAACAATCTTGTGCTTAAGAAAAAGTGTCAACTTGATCTTGGGAAGACCTGTAAATCCATCATGTTATGGGATTGTTGTAACATCAGCATGATGATGTTATGAAGTAGACATTAAAGTGATAATGCTCATTCTTTTTACACGGATGTCCAAATTTCAAAAAAAAAAAATCTTGAAGAGATTCATGAGCAAGCTACTAGTGTAGCCTACTCTAATGACAATTGCATTTCGAGCTCAAAAGATTCACTTGAACACTCTTAGAAATAAAGGTTATTTATTGGCATTGATGGTTCCAACATTTAACATACATGGAATATTTCCATTCCACAAAAAAGGTTCTTTATATTGGAAACAGGTTCTTAACATTTTTTTGATTTTCATGTTTTTTTTCTTTTTAGAACTGTTGACTGAAAGGTTCTTTGGGGTACCAAAAATGGGCTGTCAAAACCCCCTTTTTGAACCTTTAATCTAAAAGTAAAGTTCAATGTCACTTTATAAATGTATTGGCCTTCCAGAGCTCATATTCAGTGTCTCTCAGACACTTTTACTTTTAGTCACCCAGGCAATGAACCCTAATCTTACTTAATTTAGAACTTAATTTCTCAGCCAGTTTTACTCTCTAGAAATCCAGTCGACTTTTTTTTCAGTTCTGAAACTGAAAACCCCCGTGTGTCGCAAATCAAATTCAAATTGAGACAAAAATAGTCATGGTTCCGTTTCAGAGCTCTGAGCCATTGAAGAGAACAATGGGATTTGGTTTATGCGAAGAATTTCAATTCCTGCTTATCAGAGATTGTTCCGCACTGTAAAAAATAATATGATCAATAAGTTATGACAACATTTCTTTTCACATTGCTTTAACTCATCAAATGAAGTTAGGCAATTTTCAACTAGTTTTACAATTTCAACAAGATCCAACTCATTTTATGTGATTTAAGTTGCAATGACTCACAAATCCAAGTTGATTGTACTCAGAAGTTTAAGGCTGCATCTTTTATTTTATTCTCTGTGTGAACTAGACTGCTAAGCAACAAACGCAGCACATCGATTCCCAATTGCAACACTGCTTTCAAAGTGCTGTCAAGCAATTGGCAGGTTGCTTTAGGGCGCAGATCTGTATGTGTTAATTACCTTTAGCTCTCAACTGTGATGAAACCCATTACAAAGTAGCAATAAAATCAAGCTACCGCAGTGTAATTTTACTGGAAGATGTTTGGAAATTGTTGAAAAGCTTTTGCGCAGTTGTTCTAATACCGTTTATTGATTTGTTGTGTGAGAGAAGCAACTGCCCTCGTGTTTTTTTTTCAGAACGGCCTGAAGTAAGATCTTTTTCCCTATCCTTTTTTAACCTTGGCAATGATTTTCAGTTTGTCCCTGAGATCCAACAAGTTGCACCACATCTAGTTTTATCAGTGCTAATCATTCATAGTGAGCAAATAGTCTGGTCAGCCTTATTTAAGTATTAGCCAATCTGTTTCAAAAGGTGACATCTTATTTCAACATTATAGGGAGTGGAATATTAATGCTGTACTTGTAACACTAACATGTTTTCTAAATCAGAAGTTTCATGATTCTTAGAGCTAATGAAATCAATGAAAATGACAAAAAGTGGTTTCCCATTGGTTTTCATGTTTAATTTCTTTTCGTGTTTCAATACCTCAACCGTGAGGATTCTCATAATGTGAAGCCTGGAGTCGTCATAGCCTCATCCAAAGCCACAACTATGCTCTAACTTTGAAACAATTACCAATTACCATTAAATTAAAGGGGTTTGGGCAAGAAAAAAAAAACATGTGGATAAATAGCACCATGTAACATATTACTTTTAGGGACTAACTTTTGGTAAAAGATTATTACGACCTTTCTTATTGTGGTGTTCACAAAATAATGTCATGGTAATATGATGTAACCAAACATAAACTGTAGGCCATTGCCAAGACAACATGTTATGACAGACGTATGACTGTGCTGACACCTCATTCATGGGCGTAAACAGACTCCCACTCTGAACACCTGTGTGTGCTTCTAGTAATGCCAGTATCTGAACAATATTTGTGTGCTGACTGCATATATAACCTCAGGCAAAGGAAGTCATGAAACAGGGATGTTGTCAGACAGTTTACCTGTGTGTCTGTGTGTGTGTGTGATGCCGGTACCGTGGTGTGGCAGAAACACAGGAAGGAGGCTGGATCCAAACGCAGTGTAGAGGCTTTATTTAGACAAACTACATATTTTAACACAGACTCAGGAACAGGGCTCAGGAACAGGACTCAGATACAGGAGTGACTCACATCGACCTCACACGTACAACAACTCACCAACTAAGACAAAAACACAGGGCTTAAATAATCAGACAAGCAAACTTAACAAGGTAACGAGGGGGCGTGGACAATAGGAAACACCTGGAAAACTCAATAGACAGGGAACCACTAATAATACAAGGACAAAGACACAAAACCACATCATAACAGAGCCCCTCCCCTATGGGCGGCTCCTGACGCCCATAAAAACAACAAAAAGTTCAGGTGGGCGGTGAAGCGGAGGCGGTCTGGGGGAGGGACGGAGGGCCAGGCCCGTGCAGGGGAACGGGACCAGGAGGTAGCCAAGACGAGCCTGGGCCGCAGAGCATGGGCGGAGCAGGACCAGGGGAAGGCCAGGGCGGAGCAGGACCAGGCGAAGGCCAGGGCGGAGCAGGACCAGGCGAAGGCCAGGGCGGAGCAGGACCAGGCGAAGGCCAGGGCGGAGCAGGACCAGGCGACGGCCAGGGCGGAGCAGGACCAGGCGACGGCCAGGGCGGAGCAGGACCAGGCGACGGCCAGGGCGGAGCAGGACCAGGCGACGGCCAGGGCGGAGCAGGACCAGGCGACGGCCAGGGCGGAGCAGGACCAGGCGAAGGCCAGGGCGGAGCAGGACCAGGCGAAGGCCAGGGCGGAGCAGGACCAGGCGAAGGCCAGGGCGGAGCAGGACCAGGCGACGCTGTGGGACCCTCGGGCGTCCACAACAGTGAAGGTCCCTCAGACGGCCACGGCGGTGAAGCCCCCTCGGGAGACCACGGCGGTGAAGACCCCTCGGGCGGCCACGGCGGTGAAGACCCCTCGGGCGGCCACGGCGGTGAAGACCCCTCGGGCGGCCACGGCGGTGAAGACCCCTCGGGCGGCCACGGCCGTGTCTGTATCGCCTCCATGGCCCTTACAAGGTACCTACTGCCCCCCCCCAAAAAATACTTGGAGAAGTCCACAGGGAATTGAAGGGCACAGCTTGAACAGAGCTTGAAGGACACCGGCAGAGCGAGGCGCGGAGGCGGGGCCGGCAGGGCGAGGCGCAGAGGCGGGGCCGGCAGGGCGAGGCGCAGAGGCGGGGCCGGCAGGGCGAGGCGCAGAGGCGGAACCGGCAGGGTGAGGCATCCTGGTATGCTCACCGAAGCCTGGCGAACCGAACGAGCCCTCCTCTTCCTCCTGCGGCGGCGTTTCACTTGAACTGAAGACTTAATCACATGAACTGAAGACTCATCGTGACTCACTTGAACCGGATACTCAGCGCTCACTTGAACTGGAGACTCACTCACTTGAACTGGAGATTCAGCACTCACTGGAGATTCGCTCACTTGACTCGATTTGGACCTGGACACACTTGACTCACTTGCTTTGGACCTGGACACACTTGACTCCCTTGACTCGGCCGTTGACTCACTTGACTCGGTCGTTGACTCACTTGACTCACTCACAGGGCTGACGTGAATCGTGTGCTCGGCTGAGCTGACGTGAAACAGCGGTGCGGGCTCAGCGGGCCTGATGGTTGTGATAACATCCCTCTCTACCTCTCCAACAGTGAAGGGAGATCCACAAAACTGCAGGACAAAAATCAATGAACTGCTCCAGGGTCCAACTGGGGTCCTCCTCTGGTAAATTTAAACCAATGTCCAGATCCAGACCACTCCAGAAACAATCCTTCAATGCATCTTCTCCATCCGGAACGAGATGGCTATACAAAAGGAATTCCTCCACATAATCCTCGATGCAGCGATTGTTCTGATAGATCGAGCTAAGTTTGCTCCATGAGCTCTGACTACTACCTGCTAGATCCATGTAGTTGGTGAGTTGTTCTGTGATGCCGGTACCGTGGTGTGGCAGAAACACAGGAAGGAGGCTGGATCCAAACGCAGTGTAGAGGCTTTATTTAGACAAACTACATATTTTAACACAGACTCAAGAACAGGGCTCAGGAACAGGACTCAGATACAGGAGTGACTCACATCGACCTCACACGTACAACAACTCACCAACTAAGACAAAAACACAGGGCTTAAATAATCAGACAAGCAAACTTAACAAGGTAACGAGGGGGCGTGGACAATAGGAAACACCTGGAAAACTCAATAGACAGGGAACCACTAATAATACAAGGACAAAGACACAAAACCACATCATAACAGTGTGATCTATCTATCTCACTGTAAAAAAAAATATTTTCATGATTTGTAATCACAACATTTTTGTCTTTTGTCAAATCAACTTAGATAATTTATGTAGTTCAGATAACATAATATTTCGAGTTTCTGATGATTAAATCAATCTCCTTCATTGTATCATTAAATTTTAAGGCAACCAGCATTACTTATTTTTTAAAGTTGAACCAACATATTTGTTTACAGTGTTTATCTATAGAGCCCGACCGATAAAAGATTTTGAAAGCCGATACCGATACAAATATTTGTTGGTTTTAAAATCCGATATTCCGATATATCGGCCGATATTCTTTTTTTTTTTTTCAGAAACGCGCAAAAAAACATTAACAGATTTCCCTAACATTAGTTATTTGTAGTTATTTATGAGTTTTAACTATTATGATAGTTATTTTAAATAATATGATAATGCGTTTTAAAAAGAAACTTGTTTCTTTTATTGTCACAACAGAGCAGACTGTTGATAGTAGCATTAGCTAGCTTTGTGGTTAGCTAGTCTATAATAAGCCATAATTTACTGCAAATTGTAAAACATACATTTTCAATATAACAGTCCGAGGAGAGATGATACGTCTCATTGCTATAACTGTCACGCGCTATTAAAGAAATACTTCAGTCACATTGTCAAAAGTTAAAAGGACAGTCAGTCAACTACACTGTAACAACGTAACGTAACTACTACTAGCTAATTCACTCTCGGCTAATTTAACAGCAGCAAAATTGGACATGATAGTCACAAATTTTGTCTTGCTTATTTGAGAACTGATGGGCATGTTCTTTTAATAGTTATTCAAGCAACGTATGTATCTTGATCAACTCAACGAGTGTGCCAACAGGGACTGTGTAGAGTGCCCTCTGGTGGACAAACTATACAACCCCAACACTCATGACATGGTTCAAGCGTGTTTCGTCCATTTTTATTTTATTTTTGAAATATTCATTTATCAGCCATTATAAATGCCGATACCGAGTTTGGAAAATGCCTAATATCGGCCGATAATATCGGCCTACCGATATATCGGTCTGGCTCGACTATCTATCCATCTATCTATCTATCTATCTATCTATCTATCTATCTATCTATCTATCTATCTATCTATCTAGCTATCTAGCTAGCTAGCTAGCTAGCCACTTCTGTCTGTCTGGATGAATGGATGTGTCATTGACTTTGGCCAACCTTGTTTATATTCACTTTTTAGTGATGAATCCTGCAACAGGAAGTGATAAATCATTGGAAAGAAAGAGAGATAGAGAGTTGGAAACTTTGTGCAGAGGTGGTAGGCTGAGTGGAGTGAAAGTGTGAATAACACGTAGCAGTAAAACCCCACACTGCAAACCACTAAAGAACTATTAATACACCTAAGAGAAGTCAGTTTACAGTTTTCACCAGCCTTGTGGCCGCTTTGATTTAGGCTAATTTTAACCATAGTGAATTTACTTCACTTTTGAGTGGAAAATGTCTGCAATGAGGGTACACAAAAGCTGTAATAGATGAAAATTGCACTGTTTGGAACAATATTCTATCACGATGTCATTATGATATATTAAAGTGCTTATAAAAATGAGCCAACAGTCCAAGTGTTGTTTATCCATACTGAAGACCAATTTAGCATCTGAAAAGAGCAGTGTGTCTGCCGGAGGCGTGTGGTATTCTCATCTGTTGTGGGCGTGCTTTCAGAAACACATCTGTATTTACAGTGTACAGACATTTTTTTTTTTGCGAAAGGGAAACGTAACACTGGGTAAATTTGCTTCCTGTACATGTCAGTCCACAGTTTTACGTGGGTTCCACTCATTAAAACAGCTCTAAATCTGGAGCGTTGTCATTGTCAATCAGTGTTGTGTAGGTCTGTTTAGTTTGCAATCTACACAAGAATGGGTTGTCCAGGTCTGTCCAGTTGAAGGTGAATGTTTTTGTGCCTGTATTTGTCATAGCTCATCTGGGAGGATATGGTCCTGAAGTGAGTAATGGTTCCTTAGGTGTTTCTCTCCATGGCATGCCAGTGTGTTGACATAGCAGATCCTGCATACCGCAGACAGATTAGCCCGCTGTCTGCCGGACTTTGGAGGAATGCGTCGACGTGAGAGTCCCTAGCCCTGCGTAAATCCCATAGATGGATATGCTTCTATTGTCCAGAATGCAGAAACATCTACGCCAGATGTTGTATGTACAAGATGCAGATGTTCCCGTGCTCTCTCTGTGGGAGTAGCTTGTGTTGTGGAATACTTGCAGCGAAAGAGGAACAGAGGAAGTGTGAGAACAGCTGGGTTATGTGGCATATAGCTGTTTGCTTATGAATCCCGAGTACTTTTTGTGCTAAATTGTATTATGCAATCAAAATGCATAATTATAACTTGTCAATGGCAAAGAAGAGTGTCCGTGACGAATAAAAGGACAAAAAGAAGATACAGAAAGTTCTGAAAAATATGCTCATGTTTGTTTCATATGATTTTGATTTTAATAAAACTTTAAGATTAATGGCTCTAAATCTGTCATTATATAATGATTTCTCTTTTATTTTTAGAGATATATTGCTTATATTTACGTATAATGTATCCCTATAAATAACACATTTACACAGAGGATTCATTAAAATCTGCCTCCTCTGGATTGCCAGCTACAACGTTAATGAGCACCGCTGCGAAAATACACAAAACATCAAACATTTGCAACCCATTTCACTTCTGTTATGTCATGAGTAAAACCACAAATTAAAAAAGATTTGTAGATTTGATTGGATTGTCATGTCAAGTCACCTTCATAGCGCTTTTTACAATACCGATTCAGACAGCTTTACAGTGATAAATAAATGCAACAAAGATTGTT
This sequence comes from Pimephales promelas, assembly GCF_016745375.1. Next base: position 2,360,503 of record NW_024121455.1, read on the forward strand.
TTGGTTGTACAACAGCTCTAGAAGAAAGTCATTGTCCAGCGTCAGTACGTTTTAATTGATTCATTTTCTTTGTAAATATCAGTTATTAAAGTTAGGGGCCGCTTACACAAGCTTAACACAAGTTTGATTTAAACAGACAGAGTGTGTCTGCTTCCCGAACAACTAGGAAGACTGTTGCAAAGTGTTGGTGCTAAATACTGTAGGAAAAGGATCTAACGCCTGCAGTCGATTTTGATATTCTAGGTATTATCATCTGACATCTGGCTGGAGTTTTGAGATCGCAATTGATGTGAAGGACCATAATGCATTAAGTCCGCTCAAGTACTGGGGAGATAAACCATTTAGTGCTTTGTAAGTAATTAGCAAGATTACAATGTTTATAGGGATCCAATAGGTGTTGTTTGCCAGAAATTAGCATTTGCGCATTTGCGCCAACAATGTCTATAGCTATTTGCCTACTGGTCAACATTATCAAGTAGCCTATGCGGCCTAAGTGATGTCATCGGCAGTGGCAGCTGGTGAATATCTATCATATTTGGCATTTTCAGTCTGGTAACCATGGGACATGGGTCTTTTAGCATTGTGGCATGCTCTTCCTCAAGACATCTGTCAAGAATCCACCCTTCTCTCCATCAAAAACCACTTAAAAACACTTTACAAAAATCTGAATATTACTCTTCAGCTCACAATCTTTAAAGGTTCCATGACATGCTTATTTTTGTACGCTTTGATGTAGGCCTCTGCCTTGTTATGGATATTGTAAGAGATTATTGTAAGTAACCTCTGAATATTACTTTCTGTGATCTTTGATGTTGAGGTTTATCTTAACCTATATTGTAACCTAGGGTGTTGGAAAGGCTATATAATTAACAATTCTTATTATAATTAATAACCAGCCAATTTAAGGATACCAGTGCTCTGTGAAAAAGTAATTTTTTAATGCCAATATTAAAAGGTTGAGGCATTCTTGCACAAAAACACACATATTGCATAAACTTTCCATTTGAAATTGAACTCAAACAATATACTTAGTGATTACTTAATTAACTGATTAAATAAAAAAAGTATTACCCACAACAATTTTGAGTGATTTTTCAAGCAAATATTCCACATGTACAGTAAATAAGACGATTGGCTATAGTTTATGTCAAACATTTATATCTTAAATCAGCGATTGGCTAAGCTGCCAATCGCTGATTTAGGGGGGTGCCCTAGCGCCCTCTATTGGCCAGCCGCCCCTGGTCATCGGTAAAGGAAAGTTGTTTTAATGAGTGGAGATTTTGGTTTCATTGCATTTAAAGGAATACTTCAGGATTTAGCATTAAGCTTTGTATTAGTGGAAAACCTGAAGTATTTTCGAATTACCTTGATTTCCACCCTCATATCCCCCTGAGACGAGAGATTTCTGTATTTTTTGTCTGGAAAAATCCTCCGATGATGCAAAAATCGTCATCGTCTGGAGAACGCAAAAGCCGAATCCCGGACATTTTGGGCGAAACACATTTTCGGGCAGACTCATCACGGAGACTCACTAGGAGCCTAGACTTGTTTATAACTACTGCGCTCTGTTACCGGTAGGCGTGGCCTCCTAGGGCAGCGAAGCAAGTGCATTCTGGGAGTTGTTGTCTTTCATCCACATAAGCTTTTCTGAGCCTAGAAAGCTCCAAATTCAAAAATAATTTCACATTTCTTCTACATAAATGACCCATTTTAAATACACATTCATCTTTCCAGAGGTGAAGTATCCCTTTAAGTCCTTTTTTTGTTGAGCATCATTCACCTGGCAACATTTTAACTTCAAATCCACATCATGAGAATCTGGGGCAGAATTCACAAAGATCTCCTGAAAAAAGAAGTTAATAAAAATTCTAAAGAAAGGTTTTTGAGAATGCAAAACATTCTTATCTTTTTTCTAAAGTAAGAAAATAATAAGAAAATGTCAGTTAAGAAGAATTTTATCCTTAAGAATGTTTGTTGAATCCGGCCCCAGATCACTCAAAATCTTTAGCTTAGGGGATTTTGGGAATCATTTAACATACGGGTCAACCATAGAGTAAGTCTGCATTTGGTGGGGGAATAAGCCTTCTTGGGTTCCGTAATGTTTCGCAATCTCTTTTTTGCCTTTAGATTTGTTTTTGTTGAACCTTATTTAGCCGATAGCACCCTGCAGACCACGAAAGATCCTTTCATGTGGCCGATACATTTTATCAGAGTTTAAGCTGACATATCATATCTGATTTAATGTATTTTTCCTCCACCTATCTCTCACTCACACTCTCTTTCCCTCTTCACTCCACTTTTATCTACCAAAGCAAAGCCTGTTTGGAATTTGAGGCATATTTTTAGAAACAAGCTTCTTTGATGGGCCAAGAATTTAACGTTTCATATTTTGAGGTGGATTTTTATGTTAAGTGTTTTTACATTTCTAATATTCATTTGAGATTTTCCATAGTTTAAGAACCAGCAGACCTTAGAGAAGGCATTATAAAAATCCTTGAAACATAACTACCCTTGGGCGATGAAGTGTACATTTGGGACTAGAGTAAAACTAATGATCTGTCTCCTATTTTTATTTGAATTTTAAAGAAAACTTCTATATGTAATTTCCTGTAAAGTAACCCCAGTTTCCTAGGTTCTATGGAGATAATACTTTTCCCTTTTAGAAATGATGGAATGCGAAAAAACAGTTTACAGTCTGCAAGATTCATGAAAGATGTCTGATACTGACTGTGACTGTGCTATTTTGGAATAGCGCAGAGAAAAGTCCACGAAAGACTCCACCAAAGTCTGCTCAGTTTTTAGAAGTAAGCAGTAAATTTGAGCCTGGTTATCCTTCCAGAGGGAGCTGGTTTGGCCGGCCTCCAGCAGCACAGACGGAGGAACGCTGCTCAGAATGAGAGAGGCTCATGCCTCAGTTATGTCCCTTTTGAAGGTGCTGATCAACTGCAAGATGTCAAGCTGTGTTGTTGCACCAAGTGAAGTTTTTCATTTAAATGTTACACCTTGTTATACATGTTAAAGGATCTTAAAATAAAATAAAAATAGTAATAGTATTTACTCCTGTCCTTTGAGGAACACAAAAAGAGGAGTGCAATGAAGATAATGGAGGACTGGTACTGTTGAGCTTCATGCACATATTTAAGCGTAGATGCATCGCAGCAGTTATTGGAATGTTTTTAATTAAATGTGGTGAGTGAATTATGACCTTTTTTGTGCAGCGTTGTGTTGTTTTATTCTATTTTCCAGATTTAATAATCTGTTCAAAAATGCTTTAAAGGGGTGATGAACTGAGAAATCAAATTTTCCTTGAGCTTTTGACATCTAAGAGGTCATCATATTAGAAGAATATCCTGTAAGTTTCAGAACTGAAAACGTCCTTGTTAGTCCAATAAAAGCTTTTATTGACACCAGGCTCTGAAGATCAATGGCTACTTCAACACGGCCGGTTCAATAGCTAAATAACATTGATGCCTACCTCGTGTTGACAAAATATAAAATATTGTGCAGTGCCTGGTTGTGGAAGAAGTCAGTCGCTGCATAAGATTCCTCTGGATTCCAATATGACTGCATGGATAAACTTTATTTTTAATGACGTTCCAACTGATGAGGTAAAACATCGTCCGTCTGTTCGCTTCATTTTACTGAGGGTTGTTTTGTAAACTAGACTGGATTTGCAGACCGATTAAGAGTAAAGAACGGTGCTGTACCGTCTATATTGAATCTGACAGGAATTGTGCAACACACGGACTCTGGGTCAAATCATTCCGGTTGCCATTTTACAACATTGGACTTTTCAAAATAATTTCCCCCAAGGACATCGATGGGTGAGTTGAAACTCATTATAATATGCAAAACTGTTATCCACTCACAGCAGTGGGCGTTTACTTCCAAGTCTTCATTGCGAGACGCCCATAAAAACCGAGCGTTTTTCAGCTATGCTACAAACTAGGGTAGAAAATAGCCTATTACTTATTCATTTTGATGTTTTTGAACGCAAAAACCAAATGAACGTCATAAGTTGACCTCAGACAACAATATAATAAAACTTAAAAAGCCAGTTCATGACCCCTTAAAATTATTAAAATTATTTTTTGGGGGCACATAAGTCTAAAAATAGCTAAACATAATACTCAAAAAGAATATTATGCAATATAGTTTTGCCTATATATATGAAGAGTTCAGATGCAAAAGCCTCTAAGTGCCATTTGAAATTTTCTTCTAAAATGACCATTTTTATCAAGCTTGTATATTTAAGTTCAGTAATTTCACTTAAATGGCAATTAATTGTCATTTAAGTGAAATTACTGAACTTAAATATACAAGCTTGATAAAAATGGTCATTTTAGAAGAAAATTTCAAATGGCATTTAGAGGCTTTTGCATCTGAACTCTTCATATATATATATATATATATATATATATATATAGGCCAAGCCCCAAATGGCTAAACACTTTAATTGTCTTAATTATTGATCAGGAAATTAGCAACATTTAAGTAAATGCACTAATGTACTTAAAGGGTAATTCCCCTGTTGGAGACATGAACATGTATTGAAAGTGGGTCATATATGTAGTAGAATAGTATCATAAATTTCTAATTTGGGTCCTTCTTGGCCGATAAAAGGCAGAAAATAACTTTTTAGTGCTTGTGGATTGTAGACAACAATCCCCATAGTGCATTGCAATGCTCAGCTCCGTAGGCCACTCCCACTACTCCGCCCATCAATGTATACTAGAGTTGAGCTCCACTCTACGCTACCACCTGGAAATCATTTTGCACAATGAAATCAGATAATACGAGCTAATATAATGTGACGACGTAAGAGCGTCAAGGCGGCGCCCGCGCCATCAGTCAATGGATTGGGGTGATTCTATATGGGCTTCAGACAATCGCCACACTTACTCTGATGCGTAATTTTACTCGTGAAATGCAGCCAAACCTTGGAGCGTTTGTCTTCGGCATCTTCATTAATCCCCTCGCTATCAGCAGACGTTCCGGGAGTCTCCGGCATATTCATAATTTGTTCAAATCTCCCGGATTCTAGAGCGAGTGAGCGAGAGTGCGCATGCGAGACAGATCAGACTGTGCTCCAAACCGTATAGTGCGCTCTCAAGGGAGACTTTGCGTGTTTGCAGCTCATTTCACCTAGACTCAGGCACCAACATTTTCGCTCTTATTCTGTCAGGTTATTACCGTTTACGTCGGAACTGGTTCCCTATTGGCACCGCGTTTAGTTCAGTACCTTCGTCCATATTTTCAAAAAGTTTCTGCCCGTGAAATCAGACGCACTGGCACTGATCTGTGATTGGTCTGTTAGCGCATTAGGTTCAGCCCCCTATGGGCGGGTTTGAAAGCGTGGGAACTAGTGCTTGTAGTCTTTACAGAAATCCCCCCCTCTTACACTTCCTCCTACAATGACGTAAAATGACGATTTGTAGGAGGAAATGAAAAAGGTAAAAGGGAAAATGAGAGTGTTGCACAACCATTCAATAGTATGACTGGATTTCTAACAATGGAAATCTTAATGCAAATGGGTGGAGTGTCCTTTTAAAAAGCCATTGCTCTCTCAGAAAAATACGTTTTTTTGGTAGAATATGGGAAGTTGTGTGCGGAGTACAACCTATTGTTGTGTGATGCTCCAGAGAAGTGTCTTCGAAAATCTGCTGAGAAATATAATAATAAATGCATGTCTAGCACAGTGAAGCAGAGAGGAAGAGACTGTGGTTGTGTGGAGAGCCTTTTAGCTGCTGCATTGGTGAACTACTCTGCTGTGAAAAGTCTTTTAATGCTCAGGAGAATGGCTTGCTCCCCACAAATGAAAAGTTGTTATCTAAAGAGGCATGATCAGATGTTATTTTTCAACAAGACAATGCTCCTGCCCAAATTTCAAAGACAATCAAGAAGTGGCTTGAGAACAAGCCCATCAGGCTCACAGTTTGGCCTCCAGATTTAAACTTGATAGTGAATATTTGGTCTCATAACTCAAACGATCTGGGAGACATTTTCAACTACTAACATACTATTTAAAGCCATCACAATAAGTGGAACAACACTGACTCTTCCTGTAAAAAGCTGTCTGTAACATGGATATCTACAGTATTTGTGCAATCCTTGCTAATTTCCTGATTAGTGATTTGTCACTTTGCCCAGGTGTGTGTGTGTGTGTGTATATATATATATATGAAGAGTTCAGATGCAAAAGCCTTTAAGTGCCATTTGAAATTTTCTTCAAGCTTGAGAATTTTTATCAAGCTTCTATATTTAAGTTCAGTAATTTCACTTAAATGGCAATGAAGATTACTTATTAATTGTCATTTAAGTGAAATTACTGAACTTAAATATACAAGCTTAATAAAAATGGTAATTTTAGAAGAAAATTTCAAATGGCGTTTAGAGGCTTTTGCATCTGAACTCTTCATATATACAGCCTAATAGAAATTTAATAAAGACTTATTATTTTAACTTATAAAATAATAACTTATTTTAATAAAGTAAACTTAGGTCTAACAGTAGTTTTCATGTACAAAAAATGTAATAAAATAAGCAAATGTAAAATAACACTGCATAGTCTTCACTGTATTAATTAAACATCCATATTAATCAATCCTTATCAAAGTTACAAAAGTGAATCAGTCAAGAGCGGCGAGTGATTCAATCAGTCAAGAGTGGCTTAGTTGTTTAATTAACATAAAAAGCACATACAGCAGCAGGTATATTAAGCTGCTGTCACTTTAAGAGTGGAAGCATGGATCTAATATACTGATTCATACTGTACACATGCCATGCATTTGCTTTTTGACAACTGTTTATGTTCACTTAAAGGAGTAGTTCAATTAAAAAAAAAACTTTTGCTGATAATTTACTCACCCCCATGTCATCCAAGATGTCCATGTCTTTCTTTCTTCAGTCGAAAAAAAATTAAGGTTTTTGATTAAAACATTCCAGGATTTTTCTCCATATAATGGACTTCAGTGGGAACTAAACGGTTCAAGGTCCAAATGAGAGTTTCAGTGCAGCTTCAAAGGGCTTTAAACGACACCAGACGATGAATACGGGTCTTATCAAGCGAAACGATCGGTCATTTTTTAAAAATAAATTAAAAAGTTTAAGTTTTCTAAGCACAAATGCTCGCCTTGCTCTGTTATGTGATGAGCGTTCATGACTCTCCTGTTCAAACTCGTTCATCAAAATGAACAAATCTTTTTTTGAGTCATGACTCGAAGGGTCCTTGATAAGACCCTTATTCATCGTCTGGTGTCGTTTAAAGCCCTTTGAAGCTGCACTGAAACTCTCATTTGGACCTTGAACCGTTTGGTTTCATCAAAAACCTTCATTTCTTTTCAACTGAAGAAAGAAAGATGTGGACATCTTGGATAACATGGGGGTGAGTAAATTATCAGCAAAAGTTTTTTTTAAAAGTGAACTACTCCTTTAAGAGATAACCGACTATGTTTACTAGAATCTTTACTTTTTTCAACATGATTTCAAAGAGTTCATTTTGAAGAGTTCATTCTTTTCTTTAACTTGGACAGTCTTTTTGTCATTGACCCCACAGCAGATCTCATAACAGATTTAGACTATGTACAGATTGACCCGTCTGTCTTAACTCACCGTATCAGTCCTCGAGTTTCATTGTCCACTCATGTGAATAGATATACTGTATGTGAGAGCTCAGGTGTGTTATGTGCTGTAAATCAGAGGTCTGAATAACCAGGTGTGCACTTCATGACCCAATGGGTTACCTGAGCTCTCCAGAGGACTCTCAAATAAGAGCCCACATGAGCCCCAGGTGTGCACCGACACAATGGTACATACTGTGCTTAGAAATGGCAAAATGAGGTATGAGGTTTTAAGTTACTGACAGACAGTATGCTTGCAGTTTTTAAAGATCGTTAAAAAATACCAGCAGTCAACACCTTTATGGGGCTACACATGACGTATTTGATGTTTTAGCTTAAAAATTGTACATAAATTGCAAGTCGAATAGACGGATTAGTGGTTAGTCCAACGCTCAATAAAATCAGAGAACTCCAAAAAACCGATGACTGTGGAATTCAGAGACGCCTTTGGAAAACCTCTTAAAACCTCTTTAAAATTTTACTGATTTATGCGCTGTGAAAAGTTGAAGTATAACGTCACTTTAAAACTGTACACGGACCAGGTCATACACTCTCTTTTGGAAATACCCTGGAACATTTTCATATATGTACAGTATATGCACTAATATGTATGTGTGTGTGTGTGTGTGTTTTCACCTGTTCTCCAGATGCAGTAGACCTCACATGCTGCTGTTTAACCGTCATTTTTTCCCTTCCTTCATCATAACTCAGCAGTCTATAACAATATTAAGGTATAAACTTCACCAATAGAGTAAAGCCTGATATTCCATTACATTTAAAGCATTAGAGGCACAAATTCTTTGCTTTTCATTGTGATCTCTATTAGATAGACTACTGTTCAAAGGTTTTGATGCATTTATTTGATCAAGAATACAGTAAAAACAGTACCGGTATATTGTAAAATATTAATACAATTTTAAATAACTTTTTTCTATTTTATATATATATATATATATATATATATATATTAAAATGTAATTCATTCCTGGAATGGCAAAGCTGAATTTTCAGCATCATAACTCCAGTCTTCAGTGTCACATGATCTTTCAGAAATCATTGTAATATGCAGATTTGCTGATCAATAAACATTTCGTATTATTATCAATGTTAAAACAGTTGTGAAACAGTTTTTTCATATTATTTTTAATGTCTTCATGTCCTTTTTGATCAGTTGAATGCATCTTTTCTGACTAAAGTAGTAGTATTAAAAAGTAGTATTAATCTGTTAACTGTCATCCCCCTTTTCAGTGTAGATCTGAATTTGGTTGTAATTAATAAATGAACACTTTGGAATTCAGGCCTGAGGTCTCTTTTTGAAGAAGATGCTATGAAGTGTAAAAAACGTTTACTGTAAAGCAAATGTACGGAACAAAAAAAATGTATACAAAATAAACATTTTACAAATTTGGTCTCAAAAATTGTTTGAAAATCAAATCCGTATGTCTAACCAATTTGTGTTTCAAATTTGGAATTGATATTGAAAAAATTTAGTTGTAAAGTACCATATCTAAGGAAACCCAATGTCCAGTTTCAAAACAGGATGAATTCTGTCTTTTGAATTATACTTAATTTATGATGATGGCTAAAATATATGATAGAGAAAAAAGGCAATAAAAAAGCACTCAAGTGTTCTGCTACCGCGACTTACTAACAGCCAGATTTACAGTACAGCTTGCGTCAGCTCAAACCTTATTTTGACGTTAAAAAACTACTGTAATGCGCTGTTCTAACGTGCGCTTTCCTGAGCGCATACCCCCGACGCGACTCACAGGCACCAGAAGCCTGTCAAACTGCGCCTGAATACTAAATGAAGTTATCTTTCCAGTCTTATTATGCTATTGCTAATACTGTTAAATACACACAATGCTTACATAAACAGATATGTGTCTAAAGTGAAAGCAAACATTTGAGAGGAAATCTGGTGTAAAATGAATCTATATTAAAGGGTTAGTTCACCCAAAAATGAAAATTAAGTCATTAATTACTCACCCCCATGCTGTACCAACCCCGTAAGACCTTTGTTCGTCTTCGGAACACAAATGAAGATATTTTTGATTAAATTTGCGAGCTGTATAACAAACAAACAAACAAAAATAACGAGTTTATTCGACTATTTCTTTTCTTCCTTGTAGGCCAGAACGAGACTTCCTTATAGATTTCCACGACGCATGCGCGAGAATTGCGATCTAAGCTGGTGTAAGCTGGTGTGAGCAGATCGCAAATCTCGCGCATGCGTCGTGGAAATCAAAGGAATTCTCGTTCTGGCCTACAAGGAAGAAAATAAATAGTCGAATAAACTCGTTATTATTGTTTGTTTTTTCGCACAAAAAGTATTCGCGTCGCTTGATAAACATATAGTTGAGCCACGGTAGTCACTTGGGATATTTAAACATTTTCTTCATTGACTTTCTGGGCCGTCAAGAGGCAGTCCTTTAGGAGCCAATGTGGTAGTTATACAGCTCTCAAATTTAATCAAAAATATCTTCATTTGTGTTCCGAAGACGAACGAAGGTCTTACGGGGTTGGTACAGCATGGGGGTGAGTAATTAATGACTTAATTTTCATTTTTGGGTGAACTAACCCTTTAAACGCGTCACGTGCTGGTCTAAAAGCGACAGTAGTAAATAGTACATGTTTTTTTTTTTTTAATGAGGGTATCCAAACAGTTGCTAGTCCCTTAACATCCAGGAGAGAAAAAAAAACAACAACAACTATACACTGGGGACCAGCAACTGTTTGTTTACCCACATTATTCAAAATAACTTTTATTTTCAACAGAAGAAAGAAACTTATTCGGGTTTAAAACATCTTGAGAGAGTAAATTAAATTACAATTTTCATTTTTGAGGGACCTATCCCTTTAGTGTTAATAAAACAAAAAACACAAGGAGAAAATCACTCACTGACTGAGAACTTTAATAGTAGCTTTAATAAGAATCAATCATTTATACAGTGAAGTCTAGTGTTTTTTATTTCATATTTGTTCATTTAATTACTTTCTTCAATGCTACTGCTAAATACACCTACTGTACCAAAAATAAAATAGAAATAAAGCACTGTTTATTTAATTTGAATATTAATCTGTGAAATGTTTATCTTGTCTTAATTTTTTATAACAAAGAAAATAATGACAAAGATTTTTATCTTCACCGCTGGCCTAAATGTATGCCTTTCTTTTTTCTTTTGTTACCTAAGGCTTTGTTTTTAACATAGGGACATTAGTTTGGCTGTAATCAACAGCCACTTGCAAAATAAACCAATTTGAAAAAGAATCGTGATAAAAAATCGTGATCGTGATTTGTGATATGATATTTTTGCCATATCGCCCACCCCTACGTTCAAGGGTACCCTAAAACGTCGGATGTTGACGTATGGTCAAAAGCATCAGTTAGACGACGTCTTGGGATGAGACAACGCATTCTCATCCTTTAACGTCATATAGAACGCTAGTGACAAAACGGCGCTATACTACGCACATGGCACCCGTTATCGTTAATATAACACGTGCTGTGAGGGCTAAGTTTAGGTGTGGGGTAGGGTGTACGTGTCATATTCACGCTAAAGGATTTATAACGTCTTGGGTTCGCGTGTTATATTAACGATAAAGGGAGCCATGTGCGTAGTATAGCGCCGTTTTTGCATATAGCGTTCTATATGACGTTAAAGGATGAGAACGGGCTGGATGAGAACGGGCTGGATTTACTATGGTTTTGCACTGGTCAATTTACTGGTATTTGTCCCATTATTTAATGCCCCCCTAAAAAGCACATCTTAAACCAGACGCATATTTGCGCTGCTCTTGGTAGATTGCATTGGTCACTATAGAAGTGATCCGGCTGTGTCTGTTCTTTAATTTGCGATGCGTCAATAGATCACACGTAGAACTTTCCACTACCATCTACCATCTGTTTAGTTGGGTGAAGTAATTAGCCCTTACTTGTACTCTGAAAATATTTTTACTGTATATAATAATTTAGTCAAATTTACTAAATTATTCAACCCTGTTACCCATTCTGCCATTTTTAAATCTGATTCATATTAAATATTTAATTTAGATATGTATTTAAAATTCAACTATTATGCTATTTTAAAGATTCCTGATTTTATTTAGGAGGCGTCCTACAATAGGTTGTACATGCATCCTAAGTCAAAAAACACTTTCATTTTCTCATAATCAGCTCTTTTCTCACAGTGTCTGAAATGGTTCATTAAAAGATTTAGGGCCCTTTTCAGTTTGGTCCGAATCAAAATTACAGGTGTGAAACCTCCCCCGGACCACGGTCCGGACCAAACAGATAAAATTTGGTCAGACGAAAAGAGGTAGTCTCGGTCCGCATCAAACTGAACAAAGGTTTGGTTCGTTTCTAGCATGAAAGCATCTCTGTATGGTTTCAGACCTTTTACAGGAAGTTCCTGCCAGACTCACCTTGGTCTCTCCCCAAGTGGAGGTGCCAGAGCTCGCATGATTGCTTCTCCTCCTTTGTTGTCATTCATGTTGTCAAAGTTACCCGCCAAATTGACAACACGCTGACGTCAGACGCACATCCATTTACAAAATCAGTCAATGTCAAACGCAAGCATGTCACGTAATGTTCTTTAGTGCGCTCGCATAATTGCAGTGTGAAACCAAACCAAAACTTTCTGAAAGTATAAAATGTATCAAAACGTGAACTTTAGTTCAGACCTTGGTGCGGACTTTCAGGTGTGAAAACGCCCATAGTCTCTCCAAACCCCTCCTTTCTGAGAGCTTCCTCTGCTGTGATTGGTCAGATGGCTCAGTCTATTGTGATTGGTCTTCTGCTTACAGCGTATGTTGGAAGTGAAACATTCGTTACCATCTGAATTTCAGTTCCAGATGCGTCCTAAGCGCTTGCTACACGGTGATACGAACAATAACGATGGTTTCGGTTTTACCGTATCAAATCTCATCCTATGAATTGCATGCAAAATAGATTTGCTTTTGCAGCACAGAAAACAGCATCTTCTCGACATGATGACAACACAAACCAAACTACACCAACTGCAGTGTTTTAGTGTCCATGTAGATGTTGTTCACAAGCAGCCAATATGGACCAGAGGCTGGGATTATGCAGATGTGTTACAATATTAGGTAGGTTTGTATCGGTTCTTTCTTTCTGGAGACAATAAGGGCACATATCATGCAAAATCCACTTTTTTAGCCCTTAAATGCATTTTGTTGTATATTTGGAGTGTTTATAAGTACAGAAAAGATGAAATTATTCTCTTCAGGTGCTTCGTTTATACCTTTATATTCTGTTTTGGTCATATTTTTCAACCTGTTCAGATTTTTCTGTTCTCTCTATTACGTTTTTTGAACAATTACGTCACAGTATTTGCAGCGGAACTGACAAATAAGGACATTGACTTCCGGCCCTACACTTCGAGCAATCCGCCATTATTATTTTTTGTCCAAGCTCAATGATGCAGAAGTTACGAGAGGAAAAGTCAAAATGAAGCACTTCAAGGATCCCCACTTCAAAAACCCCCGCCAGTATAAAAAAGGGTTTGCCGATCGACTTCGTCTGAATGAGGGGTCAATTCCTTCTATCATTTAGCTGCTGTTTTTTCTGACGCTTTTCTAAACATAAGTTATTATATTATTATCAATACAGGTTTTTAGTGGTAAGATCAGACAGCAGTCATTTATCTTGTCAGTGTGCTTGTTTTAACAAGAGAAATAGTCGACTTTCACTAATAACACAACATAGTTAACT